>CM046335.1:18039261-18543873 GCA_025403435.1 Artocarpus heterophyllus
GATTCATAACAGACAAGTGAGAGTTGAGTACCTTTCTTATCAAGCCATTTCTAGAATTTAGAGCAGTCCTTCTTTACGTACCCCTTCTTCTTACAAAAGAAGCACTTGAACTCGTTCTTAATATCCGGTTAGGCAGGAACCTTACCTTTCCACTTTTGCTTGGCCTGATGTTTCTTCTTTTTTCCTTGGTGTGCCAAATTTACTTTCTCTCCCTCTTCCATAATGAGTCTTCCTTCCTCTTGAACACACATGATCAATAGCTCATTAATTGACCATTTGTCCTTATGTGTTATAAGAGATCTTAAAGGGACCATACTCAGAGAGTAGAGTGTTCAGAATGTAATGTACCAGGAACGAATCAACATCTCAACCTCAAACGTCTTTAATTGAGCCGCAATGTCCCTCATGTGCATGATATGCTCATGCACACCTTTTATACCTTTCAAGGATGAAAACTGCATAATCAGGGTGCTTGCCAATGCCTTATCTGAAGACTCAAATTGCTCATCAATAGCCTTCAGTAGTGCTTGGACATTGTCATGTTGATCAACCGAACCCTAATCCCAACAGACATTTTGGTCTTTATGAACATAACTGAGAGATGATTGGATCGCTCCCATTTTTCATATCTACCAACATCATCTGGAGTGGTGGTCTAAGTGATAGAGGGCGGTTCATCTTTCCTTATGGCATAGTCAATGTCCATCCACCCCAAATGAAAAAGAATCCTCTCTTTCCAAACTTTATAGTTATCACCCTTAAGCTCGGGAATATCACATTTCATATCAGATAAATTAACAGGTTGAATTATTGCAATACATCAAACATACATGCTCACGTCACAAAATTTGAAGCTAATAACTATATGTCATGTTTGACCAATGTAAATCATGCTACAAGAATTATGAATCATATGACAAATAAAAACTGCCTGTGGGCTAAGTTTTTAATTCACATTGATCCACATACAACCTTATAATAAAAACTATTAAATTATATTCCATTTCTTAATCCCTGTGGGAAAATTAAGAAAATAGTTTAATATTTTATCCTAACAAACCATATTTAATATAATAAATTTTTCTGTGAGACAAATTTCATTATACCAAATATAATTAGTTACAATTAATGTCTGTTTAGCTAAATGTGATTTGAAAAACTTAACGTATAATTTCAATATAATCTAAGATGTTGTGGCTACTCTTAAATTAATTAAAATTATACAAATCACTCAAGACTTTTAATTTTCATGCATAAAATATTCATGAATTTGTATGTATTAAAAAAATAATAACTAAAAAATACATGCAAAATAAATTATGCATAAATTGACAACCATATCTAAAATAAATTTCCAAACTTTTTTTAAACGTAAATAATAAAATCTTGGATTTCATTAAATTTATTTTAGATTGGTCAAAAAAATTAATTTTCCAAAATACCCAAATAAAAATTCTATAAAAAATATCAAGACAGAATTAATTAAAATTTTTTTTGGTCAAAAATGCCCCCTGAAAATGACATGTCGTTTTCATTATTGAAAGAACACGACATGTCATTTTGAAACGACAAGAATAGCCTCGCCTTGAGTGAAACGACGTGTCGTTTTTCTCAATGAAAAACAACATTTCGTTTTGTACTCGAAAACGCGGCCTCTACTCAAGTAAAACGACGTGTTATTTTTCTCAATGAAAAATGACATGTCGTTTTGCTGTTTGAAAACGTGCTCTTTAGGGGCCAAAATGACATTTCATTTTTGGCCCCCTTGAAATTGAATTTTCAGCCTGAATTGGGTCTTCTTCACCTGAATTTGACCCAAATGGGTCCAATTAAAGACCCGGTTGATTCTATACCTTATGGGAACCAAAATTGACGTTTTAAAAACCTAGAAATGTTAGAAAATCAATTTCCTAATGATTTCTAACGTTGGTTTTCATCAAAAATCATCAAAAAATGATTTCAAATACAACAAAATTTTGGGTATTTTGAAAAACTCTATTAAACTCCATTCAAACATATCAAGGCAGAGAAAAAACCATACTTTTGATACCAAATATTTGAAATTTACATATACAGAATTATGACCTTCAACATTTATGCATAAACCAAATTGCATAAAATCATCTAAATGTAGAAACGTTAAGGAAAAGAAATCTAACCTCTAGCCATTGACAAATATAGTAAGAATGGAGAATATCTACAAGAATTCCTGAAGAAAGAGAATCTTCTAAACCTTCTACAATTTTGGAGAGACGGTGTATTTTTGAATAAAACTGCAAGGCTTAGGGACCCTCTTATGTGATATTTATAGACATCTACCATTAGGGTGTGTTACCATCAAGAGGTATTTTTAAAACAAGGCTTTTTTTTAAGCATTATAACAGTTCAGAGATATCCTTTGGTTGACATCCTTTAGAAAATACGTGTATATTGGACCACTTAAATTTATTTTTATTTATTTATTATCATTTAAAAACCAAACAAATAATAATAAATAAATTAAAATAACAATAGGATCCAATGACAAAAAATTGGTGGCTTATGGTATCAGAAGGAAATGAAATGTTGGGACACTGGCCAAAGGAATTAGAACCTCCTTTAAGCAATGCAGCAACAGATGTGATGTAGGGAGGGATTAGTTTGGCCTGAGAAGACGGTATTAGGCCCCTAATGGGGAGTGGCAAGTACCCAGATGGCTTTTATGATCATGATGCCTTCTTTAAAGGCATACAATTCTTGAGAAAAGGTCTTAAGCAAGTAGCTCCCTCGGACTGGGACAATATTGCAGAGGTGGTAGACAAATCAGGGTGTTATGGATTGTAGAAAAATAAGCTTACTAGGTCTGACTATTGGGGTTACAGGTTCTCCTTTGGGGACCTGTTGGTTCTACTTGCAAACATTAGGAAAATATGAATTCTGTTTTTTTTTTTTTTTTGGAGATCATTATTGGATGCCTTAAAGAACTAATTAATTTTGAAATAAGAATCTTGGTGATAAATTTCTAGATAGGAGTAGTTTAGGTGAATAATTCATGGGAGAAATAATGCTTAGAGTCTTGAATTAGCTCCCAGATATTCAACTTGAATCAGTGACAGAGACAAGGGTGGGGTGGAGGGTAGGGTGGCTTTCCTAGCTTTTAATTTTTTTTTTAAAATATAGTGGTTTTAATTTTAATATAGTAAGTATGTGTATAAATTAGACTTTGCTCTCTTATATTAATAGTACTTTACGTGTTAGTATAATCTTGATTAAAAAGAAAAATGTGGCCTCTCAACCAATAAATCCTAGCTCCATCATTGACTTGAATGGAATAAAACTTAATTGATCGCATGGTAAAACTAAAAACAGCTCTCGGTTTGTTGTTATATGGTGTAAGACAATACACTATAATACAATAATATTGGCTACAAATTTATAATTTTAATAATGGTAACTATAATGCAAAGTTCAATGAAATCTTTCATTATAGTTGGTGTGGTCTGCATCTATGGTTTTTCCCAAGGTTTTTTTGCCAAGTCTTGAAATCATATTATTGTTTCATTACTTATATTTATATGATTATTTACTTTTTCCAAAAAAAAATTATATTTAGAATAACAGGGCAAAGTTTTTGTGTTAACAGAAGTCTATACAATTGTTTGTATATTGTCTCAAAAAATTCAGTAATTAATAAGTAAAATTAATTAAGAAAATTTTCATAACTACGCTATTAAGTTTACAAGAACATATAAGTTTACAACCATGAAAATAATTTTATGACGTATGGAGATTTTAATAAGACAATAATATAGTAAGAAAATGAGAATTTCTTTATTTATTATTAGAAAGAAAAAGAATATTACATTTTTGGAAATATAAGTATGTCAGCAAAAATTTTAAAGTTATAGATAAAAATATTTGATAAACTAGATCACGATACAGACTAAATTTCAAAAACCTACAACTGTTTCAATAAATACAAGCAAACAAAAAAAATAGAAAATCAGCCAATCACAACTAGCATTTCTCTCTCTCAACCTCTATCTTCTCCAACTTAGACCAAGATTCTAATGGTTTTTGACACCTCTTGCACCAACAAATAGACTGCGACGAGTTGAGTCCAACGATGTGCCATGCCAACCGTAACTTCACCAGAGCAGCTTGCAATCGCCGATCAAATCCGAAAAAAGTCCCATTCTTTCCGATGAGACTTCTCCGTCGTCTGACATCCAATCGACAGAATTTTGATGCCTATAGTTTTAGATCCACGAGATGAAGAGATCTCTTCCATTTTCACCCATCGATGTGTTGGAAAAAGAGTGCGTAGCGGAATTTTAAAAATTTTACATCAGAGTATTTTTCAAAACACAAGTTTGACATGCTATATGCATAAATTAACCAGATCTTACTAACCTTTGTATACCAAAGAACTCCCGAAACTTGTGAAGAGAAGTAACATTCCAGAAGAGCCTCAACAACTGGTCTTCTTTGCTATTCTCTATCCGCGACCGGAGTGAGTGTGGGCTCACACGTATAGCTCTTCCTCTAGGTGACTCTCCTTCCAACCAATCGAGAGAACCCAAAGCAAGTGATCGTGATTTGTGAACAAAAGCTCTCAGGGAGTTTTCATATGCTCACCAATAGAGTATCACTCTTAATCTCTTAATTGATCTGAGTAACTCATAAGACTTACTCCCTTTATATAGAGATTGGTCTTGGGGTCAGTCCTGGAGTCAATCCTTATTAGATTAGGTCTCAAAAACTCGAAACAAAATCAAGTTCGGATCAATATCTGATAAGATTCACGTAGAAACACGTAATCTTCTCATTTGCTGATCGGCAGGCCGAACACGTCAATAGGAAGGCCGAACACGTAGATCGGCAGGCCGAACTGCTGCATAAATATATCCGCAAATCTTTTATTTTTCACCCGATATTCTATAGGATAAAGTCTCAGTTTTAATTCAAATAACCTAATAGAGAAGTTATCTGATCAAAACAACTTTATGTAGATAAATTCTAAGAAAATAAATCAATTTCCAATAATTCTACAAGTTTATCTTGATCTAATTTATCCAAAATTAAATCAACCGATAAACAGACAAGAATTATCCAATCCCAATAATTCAACAAGTTTATCTTGAATCAATTTTATCACAAAATTAATTCAACCGATAAACAGACATGAATTATCTGATTCTTCCAAATTTTAAACCAATCTGATAAATCCGACATAAGTCACCAATAATTAGAAAAAATACGCCGTATCGTTACAGGATGTTGTGAGCTAGCAAAGGGGACCAAATGGACATACATAGTTCAAGCTCTCGATAATTACGAAACCCAATTCCCAGATATACATTTCATAATTATCAACTCCAACGCTACTCCACTAAAAGCTTGGAGCTGCACTCTCAAACTACATAGAATTACGAAGCCCATATAGCTAAGTCTCCATGACATATCATAGTGTATCGTATCCCCATATGATCATCCATAATCGGCTTAAGGACAAGTTCTGTCTTACCTTCCCGATTATATTTATCTTACGTTCCATTATCTCACCATCGAAAAACTTACCATCCAAGGATAGTATACCATTCGGTTACACCTATGTATCCAAATGGTTGAGCGCTCCAGTTTTTCAATTACAGGATAACGTATATAAGAGGATATCATTACTCCTAAAAAGAAGCTATGGATTCCATATCTATGAATAACAAGTCTACACTATCAAGAGTCATGCCTCCAACGTACCGGCATGCATACCACTATTAAGATGTGGGTGTCACCCTTTGGTACATCAAAAGACACAAGTCAAGACAACGGGCCCATTATTCATTTCAGGATTAAGATACAATGCAAATGACTGTCCAAAGTGAATCGATTTGCCAAGACAGAATTATTAATCCAAATCAATTCACTTTATGTCCCGATCCAACACATCGTCACCTATGACAACGTGCCAATGTTTCTATTCACGGAGTCCACCTCCGATGGTCAAGACAAACCATCTCCCAATAGGGATATAGACAACATAACAATCTTTACATGAATAAAGCGCCCAACTTTATTCCCTCGATTGCGGATCTTATGATTTAGACCATCACCTTAAGAATCGTGTCTTCTGCATAATCTGTCCATCATATGCCCAATTCTTAAAGGTTTAGACCGACAGTCTCAGACTACTGTTTGCTTAACATATATTCAATAACTATGAACGTAAAAAGGACAAGATTTGGTTTATAAATAATGAATAAATTCTTTATTGATAAAAATGTCTCCAAAAGCGTATTACATTTTTACTCCTTAAGGCATACATGTCTAACAATCTCCCACTTGCACTAAGTGAGTAAATACAGCAAATCTCGCATCCTCATAGCTTCCACATGTCTCTCGAAGACTCTTCTAATAATTGTCTTCGTAAATGGATAAGCTAAATTATCCTCTAACGCGATCTTGCACACCGTGACATGCCCGCCCTCAACGAAGTCTTTTATCATATGATACTTTCGATCAATATGCTTACTCTTCTTGTGAAACATTGGTTTCTTAGCATTAGCTACCGCCGCACTGTTATCACAGCACAGTGATACCACCTTATCTATACCAGGAACTACCTCAAGATCCCCAAGGAACTTATGGAGCCACACTACTTCTTTTGAAGCATCACTAGCTGCCACATACTCGGCCTCCATCGTTGAATCTGAAATACAATCTTGCTTCACACTTCTCCAACAGATGGCACTGCCGCCCAGAGTAAACACAAACCCCAAAGTTGATTTCCTAGAATCCAAACAGGATTAAAAATCCAAGTCAGTGTATCCTAGAGGAGTCAAGTCCTCACCCGAATACACTAGAATATACCCTTGAGTCTTTCTCAGGTACTTGAAAATATACTTTAAGGCAACCCAATGGTTCGGTCCTGGATTTGCCTGAAATCGACTTACAATCCCGACCGCATAACAAATATCCGGTCGTGTGCAAAGCATGGCATATATGAGACTACCCACTGCCAAAGCTTAAGGCACCTTCTTCATGTATTCTCTTTCTTCATAAGACTTTAGAGAATCTTTCTTAGAAAGAGTAATTCCAGACCTAGATGGTTGCCCACCTTTCTTGGAATCTTGCATTGCATACCTCCTGAGAATTTTATCTATGTAGCCAGCTTGTAATAAAGCTATCATTTTGTTCTTCTTATCCTAAAAGATCTGGATACTGAGAACAAAATTAGCCTCACCTAAGTCTTTCATGTCAAACAGCTTGGTCAACCATAATTTGACCGATGATAATGCCCCAGCGTCATTGCCAATTAGCAGAATGTCTTCTACATAGAGCAATAGAAAAACCACCTCCCTATCCTTAATGTGTTTATAAACACATGGTTCATCCACGTTTTGTGAGAACCCATAATTCTTGATCACCTGATCAAATCTTATGTTCCAAGAACGGCAAGCCTGCTTAAGTCCATAAATTGACTTTAGCAGCTTACAAACCTTACCCTCTTGACCCGTGACCTTGAACCCGTCTGGTTGTGCCATATAAATGGACTCATCAAGATAGCCATTCAGAAAAGCCATCTTGACATCCATCTGTCAAATCCCGTAATCGAGAGCGGCAGCTATGGACAAGAGAATCTGGATGGACTTAAGCATGGCTACAAGCAAAAAGGTTTCCTCATAATCGATTCCTTCCTTTTACGTATAACCTTTAGCTACCAGTCTAGCCTTAAAGGTTTCAACCTTTTCATCCACTCCTCTTTTCCTCTTATAGATCCACTTACACCGAATGGGTTTTACCCCTTAGGGAAGATCCACAAGCTCCTAGACCTGATTAGTCTCCATAGACTTCATCTCTATGTTCATGGCCTCTGTCCAGATTTTGAATCAACATCCTCCATAGCCTCTGCGTAAGTATAAGGATCCCTATCATGTTCATCCGGTTCAGCTAAGATGACCTCCCCATTGAACATATACCTCTCGGGTTGACGTTCGATCCTCCCACTACGCTGAAGTCCCTTAGGTTGTTGTTCAGGTTTGTTTGGTTTTTCTACACTGATAGAAATGGTTTCATTCGGAACCTCCGGAGTGATCGAATCACTCCTTAACTCCTCAAGCACCACTTTGCTTCGAGGTTTAAAGTCATCCATGTAACTCTCCTCAAGGAAAGTTGCATTAGTTGAAACCACGACTTTATTTTCCTTTGGGTTATAAAAATAACCCCTTTTAGTCCCTTTTGGATATCCTATAAACATGCAAACTTCCAAACGTGCTTCCAACTTATTCGGATCCTTAAACAGGACATGAGCCGGACATCCCCATATGCGAATATGGTTTAAGGATGTCTTCCTACTTGTCCACAACTCATGAGGAGTTTTAGGGACCGATTTTGAAGGCACATTGTTCAAAAGATAACATGCGGTTTGTAGTGCATATCCCCAAAAAGATAAAGGTAATGATGAATAACTCATTATGGACCTTATTATGTCCAACAAAGTCTTATTCCTTCTTTCCTCTATTCCATTCTGTTGCAGAGTGCCCAACATATTCAAATAGGATAAAATATCATTCTCTAATAAGTGTCCCAAGAACTCATCAAAAAGGTATTCCCCACCTCGATCGGATCGAAGTGCCTTTATGGGTTTACCCAATTGCTTTTTCACTTCAGCCTGAAACTCTCTGAACTTGTCAAAAGTTTCGTTTTTGTGGTGCATCAGGTACACATACCCATATCTTGAGTAATCATCAATAAAAGTGACGAGTACTCATACCCTCCTCGTGCCCGGATGTTCATCGGTCCACAAACATCACTATGCACAAGTTCTAGAATCTCTTCGGCCCTATTGCCCTTAGACCCGTATGGTCTTTTGGTCATTTTACCCTCCAAACAAGATTCACATTGAGGTATAGATTCCACCTTTATGTGACTTAAAGGTTCATCCCTTGCTAACCTTTGAATCCTATTCAGGTTAATATGACCAAGGCGCAAACGCCAAAGATAAGTCTTATTAGAGTGAGAAGTTTTAAGTCTTTTAGAGTTATTATCATTCATCTCAGCATTAAGCAATAAGTCCATCTTAGGTTTGATAAAATATAGATTATTTTGCATCCATCTAGAATAGATAAAAGATTTGTTTTCACGAATCGCCACCTTTTCATTAAAAGAAACCACATAGGAGTCTTTAAATAAACAAGATGCATAAATTAAATTCCTTTTAAATTTAGGAACATAAAAACAATCTTGTAAAAACAAATTCCTATAATTATCAAAGTAAAGATGGACATCTCCTACTGCTTCTGCTGAGACCAAGGATCTATCGCTCATTTGAAGCGTGAAGTCTTCATGCAACAGACTTCTCATTTCTTTGAACCCCTGTAGAGAAACACAAACATGATTAGTTGCACCGGAATCTATGACCCAAATGTCATAGGATTCCTCAACCAAACAAGCTTCTAAATACAGAAGATCACACCTAACTCCTTTGGAAAGGAAGTCCTTGCAATACTTCTTAATATGCCCAACCTTTCCACAAAAGAAGCACTTAAGCTTCTTCGGGTTCTTCTTCTTCTTCTTCTTGCTATTGCCAGCAGGAATAGAAGACTTTCGTTCTTGGCCCATTCATTCTTTACATTCCCAGACTTAGGATTGGAACCAGAAGCAGCTACCATGTTGGTCTCTCCACCCGTAGGAGACTCCCTGATCAGCAGTTTGAACTCTTGTAACTGTTTCATTAATTATGTTAAGGTCATATCCCATCTATTGCTTAAATTAAAAGTAGCTCTAAACGGAATAAATTCCTTAGACAGAGTCACAAAGACCATAGTCATCTAAGTTTCAGCATCAATGTCAGCTCCATTGGTTTGAGCCTCAGCGAGGTAACCCATGACCAACATCATATGCTCCTTTACAAATGTCCTTGGCCTCTGTCTACAGTTCAGAAGTTTTCGAAGTGCCCCTTACCGCTTAGTTATGGCCTGGCATCCAAACATGTCCTCAAGATTATCCAAGATCTGCTTCGCAGTCTCATAATCCTGATGTTGAGCCTGCAGCACATTATTCATGCTGGCTATAACATAGCAGCGGGCCTGATCATTAGCATCTTTCCCGCGATGATACGCTTGGATTTGCTCATTAGTTAAGTCTCCTGTAGGCTCGGGAGGACAATGGGTTGTCAGTACATATTTCAGTTTCTCAAAGGAAAGGACGATATCCAAGTTCCATTTTCAATCATTATAATTCTCACCCATTAATTGGTTTTTGTCAAGTATCGATAATAAAGCATTTTTAGACATTTTTAATCTACAATAAAGAATCATATACCAAACATAAGCAAACATATAATAACAATTTAGTAAGATAACACAATCATGCAAAAATATACAAATGCGTTTATGTGTCAAAACCTTGAAAATATCACAACCTTACAACGATAATTCCCAACTCAGAATTCAACAAGCTTCTAGGGGAGTAATGCCAAATTCAATCAGGAACACAAATCCCCTCCTGATTAATATATGCCATCCATAACCTGTATGATCTAGCATATATTAATAATCGTTTCTTTAGCCATTAATTTTATTATAGAGCTCCTAGGGGAGGTTAATAATAAAATTAACGTGAGTGTACAACCATCGTTTCAATATTTTATCCATGATTTATAATCACCACCTAGGGGTGTGCAACCATAAATCAGACTAAAATACCTTATCTTTTCAGAGATCTAATCTGGTACATGATAGAAATCCCTTCCTAAGGGTCGAGACCACCATGTTCTGCCTATGGACCAACGATGGAGGCTTAGGTTCTCTCTTCAAAAACCTTCTCCCACTCAATCTTTTGAAATCAAGGTTTTATTTTAAGAATATGCATGAACAATTTTATTATGAGCGGCACTTCTTATTCTATATGACATGTTATCAATATACATGGCAAATCATATTATAATGCAGACAAGCAAAGCAATCATGCAAAGCTACAAGCAAAATAATAATAACCGTAATGTTATGGTTCCACCCTAAAGAATAAAAAACTAAGATTACAAGAGAATAATCGAGACATTTATCGATTCTTCATCCTTGAATCCTCAAGTTGTATCCTTCTTCAAGTAATTCCCATCTTCAAGTCTTCAATCCCGTATGAATCGAATTCTTTATATTTTCAGTCATATCCAAACTTAATGTTTCTCAGAATCGTCCCAAAAATAAAATTAAAATTGCACTGAAAAACTACACCTTTTCTGGAAATTTTCCAGCTCTCAATCACCAGGCCGATCTGGGTGATCGGCCTGCCGGTCATGCCCATCGGCTTGCCGGTCATGCCCATCGGCCTACCGATCAGGATGATCGGCCTGCTAACTCATGAAAGCTCGGCCTATCGAATTGGAAGTTTGGCCTACCGGCAGAGCCGTCTGATTTCTGCTCCGTTGATGGCCTACCGAACCTCACGTCCAGCCTGCTGATCTGCGATCATCGGCCTGCCGAACTGGTGGGTTTGGCATGCCGACCGAGCAAAAATCTTCCATTCTAGAAAATACAATTTTTAATGCAATTTATCAATTTTATTTTCAACAATTCAAAAACATAAAATTAAAGACTCAAGAAATACCTGGGTGCACCATCATCATTCTTCTAGATCCGACTTTTAGATCCGTCTTCTTCGAATAATTATTTAATTACAAAATTCTTACAAATTTAAAATTAAATAACAATTCCTAGATAGAGATGATAGTCCGCCATCTAATTACATAAAAAACCTAGATACACATTCTAACCTATCGGTCATGCCCATCGGCTTGCCGGTCATGCCCATCGGCCTGCCGATCAGGATGATCGGCCTGCTAACTTATGAAAGCTCGGCCTATCGAACTGGAAGTTTGGCCTACCGGCAGAGCTGTCTGATTTTTGCTCTGTTGACGGCCTACCGAACCTCACGTCCGGCCTGCTGATCTGCGATCATCGGCCTGCCGAACTAGTGAATTTGGCATGCCGACCGTGCAAAAATCTTCCATTCTAGAAAATACTGTTTTTAATGTAATTTTTTAATTTTATTTTCAATAATTCAAAAACATAAAATTAGAGACTCAAGAAATACCTGGGTGTGCCATCATCATTCTTCTAGATCCGACTTTTAGATCCGTCTTCTTCAAATAATTATTTAATTACAAAATTCTTACAAATTTAAAATTAAATAACAATTCCTAGATAGAGATGATAGTCCGCCATCTAATTACATGAAAAACCTAGATACACATTCTAACCTCTAAGGAACCATAACCGGTATAAATTAATTAATTAATAAATAATTAAATAACAATTTAATCAACCATAATTAATTAATAAATATTCACCATATAATCCATGACAACATATAATTATATAGAAACCTAGAGTGCCAACTCTCTATAAAATTAAATTCAAGCATAGGAGAGATTAAGATCACAAAATTTATACATATAATATGATCACAAACTCGTAAATTTACGTAAAAACCATGGCTCTGATACCAGTTGTTGGAAAAAGAGTGTGCAGCAGAATTTTAAAAATTTTACATCAGAGTATTTTCCAAAACACAAGTTTGACATGCTATATGCATAAATTAACCAGATCTTACTAACCTTTGTATACCGAAGAACTCCCAAAAATTGTGAAGAGAAGTAACGTTCCAAAAGAGCCTCAACCAACTGGTCTTCTTTGCTATTCTCTATCCACGACCAGAGTGAGTGTAGGCTCACACATACAGCTCTTCCTCTAGGTGACTCTCCTTCCAACCAATCGAGAGAACCCAAAGCAAGTGTTCGTGATTTGTGAACAAAAGCTCTCAGGGAGTTTTCAGATGCTCACCAATAGAGTATCACTCTTAATCTTTTAATTGATTTGAGTAACTCATAAGACTTACTCCCTTTATATAGAGATTGGTCCTAGGGTCAGTCCTTATCAGATTAGGTCTCAAAAACTCAAAACAGAATCAAGTTCAGATCAATATCTGATAAGATTCGCGTGGAAACGCGTAATCTTATCCTTCGCTGATTGGCAGGCCAAACACGTAGATCGGTAGGCCGAACTGTCGCATAAATATATCCACGAATCTTTTATTTTTCACCCGAGATTCTATAGGATAAAGTCTCAGTTTTAATTCAAATAACCCAATAGAGAAGTTATCTGATCAAAACAACTTTATCTAGATAAACTCTAAGAAAATAAATCAATTCCCAATAATTCTACAAGTTTATCTTGATCTAATTTATCCAAAATTAAATCAACCGATAAACAGACAAGAATTATCCAATCCCAATAATTCAACAAGTTTATCTTGAATCAAGTTTATCACAAAATTAATTCAACCGATAAACAGACATGAATTTTCTGATTCTTTCAAATTTTAAACCAATCTGATAAATTTGACATAAGTCACCAATAATTAAAAAAAACACGCCGTATCATTATAGGATGTTGTGAGCTAGTAAAGAGGACCAAATGGACCTACATAGTTCAAGCTCTCGATAATTATAAAACCCAATATCCCATATATACATTCATAATTATCAACTCCAACGTTACTCCACTAAAAGCTTGGAGCTGCACTCTCGAACTATACAGAATTACGAAGCTCGTATAGCTAAGTCTCCATGACATATCATATTGTATCGTTTCCCCATATGATCATCCATAATCGGCTTAAGGACAAGTTATTTCTTACCTTCCCAATTATATTTATCTTACGTTCTATTATCTCGCCATTGAAAAACTTACCATTCAAGGATAGTATACCATTCGGTTACACCTATACATCCAAATGGTTGAGCGCTCCAGTTTTTCAATTACAGTATAACGTATATAAGAGGATATCATTACTCCTAAAGAGGAGCCATGGATTCCATATCTATGAATAATAAGTCTACGCCATCAAGAGTCATGCCTCCAACATACCGACATGCATACCACTATTAAGATGTGGATGTCACCCTTTGGTACATCAAAAGACATAAGTCAAGACAACGGGCCCACTATTCATCTCAAGATTAAGATACAATGCAAATGACTGTCCAAAGTGAATCGATTTGCCAAGACATAATTATTAATCCAAATCAATTCACTTTATGTCCCGATCTGACACATCGTCACCTATGGCAACGTGCCAATGTTTTTATTCACAAAGCTCACCTCCAATAGTCAAGACAAACCATCTCCCAATAGGGATATAGACAACATAACAATCTTTACATGAATAAAGCGCCCAACTTTATTCCCTCGATTGCGGATCTTATGATTTAGACCGTCACCTTAAGAATCATGTCTTCCGCATAATCTATCCATCATATGCCCAATTCTTAAAGGTTTAGATCGACAGTCTCAGACTACTGTTTGCTTAACATACATTCAACAATATGAACGTAAAGAGGACAAGATTTGGTATATAAATAATGAATAAATTCTTTATTGATAAAAATGTCTCCAAAAATGTATTACATTTTTACTCCTTAGGGCATACATGTCTAACACGATACCGATTAGAAAAGCACTGATTTAGAAGCATGTTTCCATCACCACGTCACCGTCTGACTTAGCTGTCTTTGGTGGCAGTGAGGTGCACTGTCGGCACCAATGGGTCCAAGTAAAGATAGGGATCAAAACCCCCATTCCAATTTCACCGTAGTACCACTGTTCACTAGAGTTTAAAGTTAGTCATCATTTACTGCTATAGGAGAGTCCAATCTCGTCGATTTCTGCGGCATTGACTTAATTAATTGGGGCAAAAAGCCCAGAAGAAGACATCGAAGAAAGCCCACCCTTTAATTTCTCAAAATTGTTCTGAGAAAATAGAGATCAAAGTCAGCCACTGTTAACTGCCACTTCCAAAATGCTCAGAGAAGTCTAGGGAAGAGAAAGCCTCAACCAATTTCAGACCACTATCATCATAACATCAAGATCCACGTCGCCACATTTGGCCATGTTTTTTGAGCTCGATTTGTACTTCTAAAAGCTGAATTGAGTCAAAATTGAGGCCACCATCAAACTCAAGAGGTGGAAAACTGATGGGAGTCAAAACGCTGCCGTCATCTCAGCATTGGAGCTGCCACACGAGCCCTACATGCTACCGCTGATGGCTAGGCTTTGTCGAGTCTCAGGTTTCATGGTCCTGACCTCAAAATGGTAGTTTGAAACTAGTTCCCAATTCGTTTCGACGTTTCATATGTGATGGTGCCTTCCCTTTAGCTAATTCTACTCCATTATAAATTACACATAGATTGAGGTGATGTAGACTAGAATAACAAAGTTTGGAACAATTTTTCCAGTGGATTTGTAGTCTCCAGCAATCATGCTAGCCATCCGAAGTTCCTCTAGTACCATTCTCGAGGATGCTTCATACACTATAGAAACAACAAGATCCTAGTGGAACCCCTTAACTCAGAATTTAGGTAGGTATGAATCTCGCCTATAGTAGAACAGTTTCGAACTAAAATGTTTTACATGTTTTCATAGAAATTATGAAATATATGATTAATGATATGTTATGCTATGCTATGTATGATATGTTGTATTATGTTAAGTCATACCATGGCATACCATGTTATGACATGTCATATCATGTCATGTTGCGTTGAGTGCATGTTATGATTATGATTTGTCACGTTTATGTCATGCTATGTCTTATTATGTAGTGATTATGTCATGAGCAGTATCTCATGTAAATAGTATCAAATTATACTGCTTTTTCACTTTCAGTTAAGTATGTTTATGATTTATGATTTGTGATGTTATGTAGTAAAATGTCATACTGCATACACACAATAAAATAAGTGAAACAAATAAGATAACACAAGTTAAGAGTGTCGTATCAATCTCTCGATTTACAGGAAGGCATTATGTTAAGATCAATTTAATTTATGATCTTAGTGTTGTTAAGGACATCATGAACCCTAACCTCCTGAAGACCGCATGCAACTGGTATAAATACAAGAGCCTATTTAGTATGATAAGAAAAAACTTAAATAACTAAGCATATAATAAGTCGATAAACAAGCACAAAATGTTCATGCATATTTTTATGAAATATTTTTCAATTATGTTTTGCAAGCTTAATTTCCTTCTCGCCGAACAAGAGCTTATTTAGTTATGTTCCTGCTGTAAGTAAGAAACTTATTAGCAACATTTGATGGATAGTGATGAGCGGCAGATGGATGACAGAGATGGGAATGGATATGCAAATTTAATTTTAGTGTTATTATTTTATAAAGTTATGTATGGCGGACAACTAGATGGCAAACAACTCTTATTTTATAAGGTTGTCCGCTATCATATTAGATGGCGGACAACTCTTATTTTATAAGAGTGTCATACAAACCTCTCAATTTACGGGGAGGCATCATGTTAAGATCAATTCAGTTTATGATCTTGGTGTTGTTAAGGACATCATGAACCCTAACCTCCCGAAGGCAGCATGCAACTAGTATAAATACAAGAGCCTATTCAGTATGATAAGAAAAAACTTAAATAACTAAGCATATAATAAGTCGATAGACAAGCATAAAATGTTCATGCATATTTTTATGAAATATTTTTCAATTATGTTTTGCAAGCTTAATTTCTTACTTGTCGAGCCAAAGCTTATTCAGTTATGTTCCTGCTATAAGTAAGAAACCTATTAGCAACATTTGATGGGCAGTAATGAGCGGCAGATGGATGATGGAGATGGGAATGGATATGCAAATTTAATTTTTGTGTTACTATTTTATAAAGTTATGTATATATAAATAAGTAAATAAAATTACGCAAGTATATTTAGAAACCGAGGTTGTAATCATACACTTTAGTGTAGAGAATTTTAAGATGTAAAATGTTACAACAGGTAGTGCAACAAATATACGTAAATTTTCAAGTAAAAGATTATGATGTTATTAGATTTTAGAAATGTTTTCTTAGAAGTTTTACATTAAATTTAGGAAGTATTTTAAGAAATATGTTTTATGAAATTATAATTATTTTGGTTTTTTAGAAGAATAAGTTTTAAGAAATTATTACTTCCTTGAAAGAAATATTTTAAAAAATCATCATCATGATTTCGTTTTAGAAAAAAAAAAATTATTCCGTAATTTTTGTGATTTATTTTAAAACATAAATAAGATCAAGATTATATGGTTAAGTAACATGCGCGTAAGTAGGATCGTGACAATTTGTTAGGTATTGCATTGTAAATTTTAGTTTTGGATATAGTACTCATTCAAATAGAAAGATTGCAGAACTGTTAGAAGTGTGACAATATAATGTGGTATTTGGCAATATGAGTTCGAACCAAACTTTTGGTTACTAGAGTATATAGGTCTCACATGCTTCAGTGTCAAGAAAAAATGTGTTACAATGTAAAGCTCTCACATACTACGGTTTTTTCAACCAAAATTGTTTTAAATTATTGATTCTAATCAATGCTCTCAAACACCTTTTAAGTCAAACTATCTTTGACGCAAGCAAGCGAGAATACTTGAGGGCTTTGACCTTGCTTAATTTTTAGACAAACGAGAGGCTAATGTCATCTTTGACTCTCTTTGATGCATATTATTTATTTGAACACAACAAAGAAACACTACAACTTCAGTCTCAGACATACTAATTAAGGTATTCGTCTACGGTTGTGCACTTGACATCAGGATAGAGCTCCGAAGCTTCCACTCCAAATTAGGGATCGATCTCAAGGTTCATTTGATCTCCCTTCACGAAAACAGAATGGCGGATTGATAAAATCTTATCCAGTCAAAATGTGGCCTTTGATGAAAGAAAATGATAATTAAAAAAAAAAATTCAAGGAGAAAAGAGCACTTAAAAAGATCTGAAAATTTGTAACAAATGAAATTTATTCAAAGTTTAACTCGCAACCCTGTATATTTTTGAAAAGTTGGTCCTCCAAAATGTACTCCCTTTCAAGGGTTTTGCCAATCTTCTTCTCCTATAAGAACACAAGTTCGTTAAACGAGTAGATATTGCCCGGTTGTCTAACGTAGAGGATTTTGTTCAAGGTTCTTGGGCCGCTCACTGCCCTAAACGTGTATCTTGCAATGTCCTCATCTTTGTTGAAAATTGTCGTACAAGAATGAGTCAACAAATGGAACCCACCAAGATACTATTTTCTGAGTCCTTGGGGGGAAAAATACTATTCTTTTTGAGTTAAAACCAGTAAACCAAACCAAATACTACCATAACCTAAATTAATAACATAATACAACTAAAAAAAAAAAAAAAAAACATCATAAAGTATTCCCCTAAAGTATCCCATCATACGAGAAACCCAAATTAGAAACTCTATTTTTATTTTTCTTTTTGGTAAAAATCCACCCAAATTAGCAGATCAATTTACTGGAAGCTATGTAAGTCACTAGTTGTCCAGCTCAGAAACTAACTTTTTTTTAAATAACGACAATTTGCCATTTCCTCTTGTCCCCGACGCTAACGTGACATCGAATTCTATACGTATATAAAAGGGACTTTTTTTATGTACATAAAACTTGACAAGTATTGACCTCTTCTCATTTTTATGCTTTTTTTTTCATTTTTTTGTTCATATTCTTTTTTATGTTTCTTTTTTCTTGTTTGTTTGCTTTTTATTCTTTTTGATAGAGGCTCCTCTATAATTTAATTGTTGTAATTTTATAATATACTTTTTTAAAAAAATACCTTTTTTTTTCTCGTTTTATTTATCTATATCAAACAAGTTTTAATGCATACAAAAGAAAGATTAGAAATTGTAAGCTGTGTTTAGGGGAAAAATATTGCCTATCATTGGCCTCTATGGTAGAATCAATTGGGGCCTGAGAGGGCTAAAAGGAAGAAGAGAAGGAATTAACAAAATTGGATTCTATTTAGATAAGAAAAAAAATATAAAATAATGAGAATTAATGAAAGAAACAAAAATAGAATCAAGTATCAAATTCCCTCTTGCTCTGAACAGCACTCTCTTCTTCGTCCTCCTTTCTCCTTTCCAAATTCAAAGAAAAAAAGTCTTAGTAATGTGTTTTGGTCATCAAACAAATAAAAAAAAAAAAAAAAGTTAGCTCCTGATTATTGGCACTACCGTCAATCACCTTGACGATAAATTGCTATTTCGTCTGAGAACAAAGAACATTAATCCTATATTTGAGAATGTGTTTTTGGTATTCTGATCTAAATCTACCTCCAAAATGCCTTTGATATTCTCTTTTGAGTGCCTCACAGAGGAAACCATTTTTCTTTTTGTCAACTTTTGAGGAAAAACGCTCTTTTAATACTTTGGGTTATATTCACTCTTGGCTGCTGAGGAATTAAGGTGGTCTCATTTAGGTTTCTAACACTTCAAATGACACAAATTTAGCATTAAAGACAAAGGTACTTTTGTGTCCTATGACACCATAGGTCGTCTCACTTAGGATCATCTTAATTTGTGACACCACATGTTATTCTGTTTTCTAAATGTTAAATTTATGACGATTCGTGTGCATGAAATGTACGTGACATGCATATAACAAGGTATTGAAGACCAAACCTCCAAAATTGCTTGTGTTTGATACTAAAACTTGCATAATCAACCCAAAGTTGGACCCAAGTGAAGTTTTTTTTTTTTTTTCAAATCTTGAATCTCTCTTTCCATAAGTGAAAGAGGAGATTTTTTTATGATTTACCTTATTACCTGCATATCACATGCATGCGTTGTCAAAAATTTAACATCCCACACTCGTAGGATTATTTTTGAGTCAAAAGGCTCTTAATCCAATCAACAATAATCACTAAACATAGGATTGGAATTATTTATGCTAATTCAAGTCTTAGTCCTATGTAACAAACACGCCCTCGGGATTTTTCGCCATGTCAGGTAACTATATCATTATGTCATTGTTTTCATTTATGATTATTCGCTTCTCTGAAAATTTTTTGTTTGCAATATAACAGGGTAACCTTTTATTGTAGAAGTTTTATATAACTGTTTGTTAGATCTTACAATATTATGAATTTCAGTTCTGAATATAGTATTCATTCAAACAGAAAAGATCATAGAACTAATTCGAAGCAAGACAATAAGTTAAACTATCTTCGACTCGAGCAAGCGAGAATAGTCAAAGGGCTTAGACGCCGCTTATTTCTTACACAAACTAGAGACTAATGTCACGCTTATGTTTGACTTACTCTGATGCATATTTTCTTAAACACAACAAATAGAAACACTTCAGCTTCAATCTCAGACAAACTGATTAAGGTACTCATCTACGGTTGTGTACTTGACATCAGGATAGAGCTCTGAAGCTTCCACTCCGATCAAGGGCTCGATCTCAAAGTTTGTTTGATCTCCCTTCACGAAAACAGAGTGACTGATTGATAAAATCTTATCAAGCGGATATGGGGCCTCTGATGAAATTAAAAAAAAAAAAAAAAATCAATGAAAGAGAAAAGAGTACTTGCAAGTATCCAAAAAATGTATAAAAAAACGAAATGTTGGTCAACTCACAAACCTTGAATATTTTTAAGAAGTTGATCCTCCAAAATGTACTCCCTTTCAAGGGTTTTGCCAATTTTCTTCTCCCACAAGGACACAAGTTCGTCAAATGAATAGACATTGCCTGGTGGTTTAACATAGAGGATTTTGTTCAAGGTTCTTGGGTCGTCCACTGCCCTAATCGTGTATGCCGCAATGTCCTCCTCGTTGTTGAAAATTGCTGTACAAGAATAAGACGAGATCATGTTAGATCATCTTAAAAATAGCCAAGAATTATGTACTATTAGTAGTGTATTTTTTACCACCCTGCATTCATTAACCTTGTATACAACAGAAGCATTTCTAAGGATGGAAGAAGCATGAAGGAAAAAAGTTGTTGCATTAGTTTCTTTAAAGATATTTATAGTTGAAAAAGATGGTCTTAACCCTGAAGAACGATTTTTTGTAAACATCACATTTTTAACGTGAAGTAACTTTTTTAAAAGGCTTATAGGGTGTTTGGAAGAATGGTGGGAACCAGTGACGGGAACCACTTTTACTGTAGCATGTGAGAGTTTTTTACTGTAGCATTTTTTTTTTATTGTTACTGTAGCATGTGAGAGCTTTATACTGTTCATAACTAAGTTTGTGGTAGAAACTGAGTGGTAGGAACCACTGTCAAACACCCTCTTAAATAAACACATTTTTTTTCAAGTGTGGCATACATGTAAATTTCTATTAACGTGTTTTGTACCTTTCTGTTTTCCATCACCTATGATAACAATTTTATCTATTGGGCGAGTGGTCGCTCCGAGCTGAAGCCTATTGACAAGAAAGATGCCATCAAAACAATTGGCGCACACATATGTGTATGGAATTCCCTCGGCCTCCACAGCTCGGCGAATACGGCTCTCATTCGCAAACATTGTTTTTGCTGGCTCAACCGCATGCGTGTGATCTGAGTCGCTTCCAAACTCAGAGGGGAAGAACCTCTTGACCAATATACAAACAACAACATGAAACGAAGAGCAATGCCATATATATACCATATTAGACAATTTATAATATAAATGTCAGTGTCATTACTATAATTGAACATTTATGTATACATACACCCAAAAAAAAAAAGAATATTAGATATATTATTTTTATCATGTGCTCCAGTGTTTAACACTATTTCAAAATCTATATTAAATTTTTCTCGTAATTATTAAACTTTAAAACTTGTAAAATAAATTTTTAATAAAATAATTCGAAAATAACAGTGTTGCCATGACTCAATAAGAAAAGTGAAGAAATCATCTAATAACAATCAAATCTCACAGTTTAACTTATACTGTACTTGCTATTTCGAAGATAGCATAGTATCAAATAACCACCAAAAAAATGCTAAAATTGGGCTTTTGGGACACAATTGGGATGTCAAGAAAGCTAATTAATGATGAAAATCGATCATACCAAACCAAACTCATGATTTATATCTTTAGTTTGGTTTGGTTTAATCCGTTTGCATGTCATAAATATTTTCTTAGTTTACCATCTATGTTATATTTCATGCATGTAATGCTTTTATTAAACTAGTGTTATTTTACGCTTTATATTTAAAAAAAATTACCTACTTGTCAAATCAAGTGATTATATATGTTTTTACATGTCAAAATTATGCCATTTATGAATCCACATCCCAAAAATTTGATTATTTAAAATTTCATTTGTTCCCTTATGATATTTCAAACTTTGTGACTCATTTAAGTCTTACATAACACTATTGGGTTATTTAAAAGCTGATCCGAATTGAAATTTTTTTAATTTAAAATTTTTAAAATTTTTGTGAATAAAAACAATGTAGCAAAAATTTGAATAAAAATAAATAAAAATAGAAAACAAACAAACGTATAAACGACAACAATAGACCATAACAAACCAAACAAATAAATTATTTAGTTTGATTTGGTTTAAATGAGTTATTGTCGTATATAATTTGTTCAAAAAATCTTATGCCTATGATCTTTTTTATATTTTCATACATGTAATCTTTTTATTAAGCTAATAATGTTTTACATTAAAATAAAATCTCAACTGGTTACACAAACTTAACAAAGTTGAATGGTTAGTTTGATATATATGTTTTAAAGTTGTTGTGAACATCAAAAGTAGAATTGCAAGTGTTTATTAAACTATATATAAAATTATTGTGGAGATGTATAATGACGAAAATAGATATATTTTATTAAGCTTGTTTATAGTTTCAGTTTTTAATTTTAATTTTAAGGTTAACATATGTAATATTTGCACATTGAAATGCTAAAAATATAATTTTAGTTTTTATTATTTAATATATTTTTAATAAAATAAATTATTTTTTAAAATAGGATAAATTATATGTCCAAGTAGGGGTGAACGGCGGACGGTTTGACGGTTTGACGGTTTTTAGACTAGTGCGGTGTGGTTTTTTTGGATGACGGGTTGGCGATTAACCAACCCACAAACCTCCTACCACATGACGGGTGGTTTCAGTTTGGTTTTGGGTGGTTGCGGGCGGGTGTAGGCGAGTTGAGGCGGTTTAGACATATATTATTGCCCAAAGTAATTTTTTGGACCTTTTTTTTAGAAAGTGAAAAAAATTTATAGAAAATATAAGATGATAATACATAAAACATTCCCAACAACAAGCAAGTTTATTGCCTAAAGACAGTGACCATATTCAAAAGTATAAATTAAGAAACATAATCATTCACTGCAACAAGAAACATCAACTACAGATGAAGTGATGAACAAAGTCAAGAGTCCATAAAGATTAAAGCCTATTCACTGGGTTTGAAAATAATAGAATGCTACAAATGAAATGATGAACAAAGTCAAGTGTTCTTTTTCTTTTTAAGGCTTTCTCTACTAACTTACTTGATTTGAATTTTGATCACTTCACAAAATAATAGGAAAATTTTCAGTTTCCAATATGTCAAGAGGCAGCCGAGCCCGTGCTTGGAGTGTTAGATTGTTCAATCACCTCTAAAATAAGAACAAAATCAAATAAATGATAATTTTTTTAAAAAAATATATAGACGGACGGGTGCGAGTTGAACCCGCCCTCAAAAACTTAAAACCAAACCCACCCACTTGAATATATTGGTGGGCGGGTTGAACCCGCCCGCTAGTGGATTGCTAACGTAAACCCCCTTTTTTCGAGATAAGTAGGCGCGGGCGCGGGTGCGGACGGTTGGTGGGTGCGGGGTGATTTTTGTACAGCCCTATGTCCAAGTAAAAAATCAATATGAAAAAAGCATAATGACGTTAAAAAATTTATCTTATAAATTAACTCTAAACTTCTTGTGTTAATGTTATTTTAATTTGTTATAAAAAAAAATTGATAGATTGAAAATTATGTACTATTATTAAGGTTAATTTACTAATTTTAGATTATAATATAGAAGCTGTTGTAAAAAAAAAAAACCTTTGGCATGCTTCTCAACTTTTTCTATAGGACAACAATTTTTAAAAACAACTTTATAAAAATAGATTTTACCAAACATCCTAAACTGTTGTAAACAATTACAGAAGCTAAAAACAACCTTCAAAACAATGCACCCTAGATATGCCAAAAGTTGATTTTTTTTTTTTTTTTTTGAAAATGAAGATTATGATTTCATTAGATAGAAATAACATCCATACAAGCTTCTACTGAGATATAACAAGGAAGCTCAGTAGTCCACACCTTATGGCCACTAGTTGATAAAGCAAACTCAGCAAGTTTATGGGCAACTTTATTTACATTACAAGGACAAAACATAACTTAGAATTCCCCATCTCGTACAATAGGTCTCTAACTTCAAACATTACTAAACATTCACTACTCAGATCAAGAATAGTGTTAATTGAGTTAACCACATCCTCAGCATCAGTCTGCATTTTAGCAACAACATACCCTACCTGTTGAGAAACAATCAGTCCTTCCCTTATTGCAATGATCTCTGCCAACCTCGGATTCATAACTCTAGGGACCTGTATAGAAAAGGCCATAAACACCATTCCATCATGATCTCGAAGAATTGCTGCGTCCATATTTAATTTTAACTCACCATGAGAAGGAGCATTCCAAGAAACATTTCGCTGCACTAGTAGTTTTCTCATGACATTGTCTTTTGCTTGTGCTTCCTTGAACTGCTTCAGAAATACATTAGCATCAACAATAATCTTCTCGATAGGTCGTTGTTTTTGGCCATGCATGAACATATTTCGTTCTCTCCATATGTTCCAAAGAATGATTAAGGCAAGCTCACACTTCTGTTGATGAAACTCTTTGTGGAAAAATAGGCACAAATTCAATCCTGGATACCCTTTAAAATTCCAAACAGCATTGCAAAACTCTGATTGTGCCCATACGTCCAAACTTCGGTCACATCCTAAAAGTGCATGAGGAGTAGTCTCTGTTGTCTCTCCACAACGCAAAAACATATTGTCTTTGCAAACTCCTCTATGTACTAAGTTTGAAGCCGTGGGGATTGTATCATGGTAAACCCGCCATAAGAAGATCTTAATTTTGTTGGGTATATTCAAGCTCCACAAAAGACCACCAGCTTACTTCCGAACTCACCGTTGAACTACTTGCTTCTTGGAGCACATCCATAGCACGCCAATACCCAGATTTGACCGAATAGATGCCATTCTTGTTGTAGTGCCAAACTAGTCTATCTAGTTTTGACCAGCAACTTGTAAGAATTCCCAACACAATACTACTGTCCACCTCCCATAGAAAGTCCTGAACTAAACACTCATTCCATCCCCCACTCCTCTCCTCGGAGCCATTAGATCACACACTTTCCAAGAACCCTACCCTTGGTGTTGAGAGGTAATAGGCCGAAACATAGAAGACCTAGGAATCCATAGATCTTCAAAGACTCTAATATTAGCACCATCTCCTACTCTCCACTGGATACCTTTCTTCAATAAATATTTCCCCCACATGAGACTCCTCCAAATATAAGAACATCTGCTACTATAAGTAGCCTCCAAAAGAGAGGTATTGGGAAAGTATTTCGATTTTAAAATCTATGCACAAAGAGAATTAGGAAAATCAACAAGCCTCCATCCCTGCTTAGCCAACAACGCTTGGTTGAGTGCCTTTAAATCTCGAAATTCAAGTCCCTTATCCTTCTTAGATCGGCACATAAACTTCCACTGCATCCAATGCAACTTCTTTTTTTCCTCTGAATTACCCACCAAAAATTAGTAATCATAAAGTGGAGGTCATCACATAGAGTGGAAGGGATACGGAAAACACTCATATTATAGGTTGGGACCGCTTGAGCCACCACTTTGATGAGGACTTCTTTTCCCCTAGCCGAGAAAAGTTTTCTTCGCCACCCTTGGACCTGCTTCCATACCCTTTCTTTCACCCCCCGAAAAGGTCTCCTTTTTATTCTTACCAACCACTAATGTAAGTCCAAGATACTTGTCATGTGCTTGACTAGCCTCTAGCCCCAAAATCGCCTGAACATTTACCCTTGTGTTGGAATCAACACACGGGATATATGTAATTGCCGACTTGGCCATATTCACTGATTGACTTGACACTTTCTCATACAGACCAAGAATTCTACTGATAGCCAAAGTCTTGGATTCTAGCCCGACAAAAACAAGACACTATCATCTGCAAAAAGTAAATGACTTACCTGAGGTCTATTTTGGCCACAAGTAATTCCTTGCAAACTTCCATCCACTTCGGCTCTATGAAGGAAACAAGTAAGACCTTCTGCACATAGAAGAAACAAATAGGGAGATAAGGGACATTCTTGTCTTTGTCCTCTTCTAGAAACCACATGACCTTGACGAGAGCCATTTACCAGAAAAGAAAAACTGGACGTGGTAATGCAGTCCATAATCACTTCTACTCGTTTTCTAGCAAAGCCTTAGCTTCAACATGATTGCTTCAAGAAAGCACCACTCCACCCGATTGTAAGCTTTACTTGTGTCCAACTTAAGAGCCATAAACCTCTTGTTTCCCTTCACTTTCTTCTTCAACGAATCCATAAGCTCAAAGGCAACAATGACATTGTCAGTAATCAACCTCCCCGGCACAAATGCACTTTGAGTATCTGAGATCAACTCCAGTAAAATGAGTTTAAGTCAATTTGCTAGAGTTTTAGTAACAATCTTATAAAGCACATTGCACAGGCTAATTGGACAGAAATTAGAAACACGTATGGGAGATTTCACTTTTGGGATAAGAACAACATAAGTATGATTTACCTCTTTCGCAGAGCATATTCCGTTTAGAATCTCAATACAGAAACATGCTACCTCTCTTCCAACAATCTCCCAATTCCGTTGATAAAATGCCGTGTGAAATCCATTTGGTCCGGGTGCTTTAAAAGGCCCCATCATCTTAAGAGCACTTTTGACTTCCTCTACTGTAAAAGGCACACATAAAATATCATTCATAGTTTCAGATACCCGTGGTGAGACACACTGCAACAATTCTTCAACATCATCTCTTGAAGGATTCTGGGATTTAAAAAGCTGGTCATAATGCAAAGTAATTATCCCACTTATCTCCTTCTCTACATTGACCCATACCCCATCTTGGTTCTCTAAGCCACGTATGAAATTTTTCTCCCTTCGTAATGATGCCTTATGATGGAAAAATTTAGTGTTTTGATCATGACCCTTTAACCATTCCACGCGGGACCGTTGACGCCGAAACTGTTCTTCAAGTCTTATGAACGCATCTATTTCTTTTTCAAGAACCCGAATCTGAGTCCACACATTTTTCGAATTTAGGTGATTCAAAAATTCCACTACCTTCTTTCTGGCTTCAAAGATTCTTTTTGGAACATTACCAAACTTGTTTGTACTCCATTCACATAACGTTTCACTAAAACGTTCAAGTTTACGAAATAACTTATCCGAGCCTTCACCTGCCCTACCACCGAAATTCCAAGCCTCAAAATGACTTCTTTGTACTCCTCATCTTTGACCCACCATGGCTCAAACATAAAACCCCGATATCTACTCTTTCTGTATCTGTCACCTCTTCGACCATCTAGAGAGATGAGCAAAGGTCTATGACTTGACCCATTGAAGTCAAGATTTAAAACTTTGAAATTTTGAAAGTGCCTTCGCCAGTCCCTGCAACTTACCGCCCTATCAAGTCTTTCTTGAACATTATGGCTTGCCTCTCGACAATCGTTCCGAGTAAAGATAGGTCCCGAGAAACCCAATTCATGTAGCGAACAATCATTTAAAACTTGAAGGAATCTGCCATGCCATGGGCACATTTATCTGATCCTCTTTTCTTCTCTTCGGGAGAGAGAATATCATTAAAATCCCTTGCATAAAGCCACGGTAGGGAATAAAGACTTTTTAACCTTCGTAAGAGTTCCCAAGAATGTCTTCGTTCCGTCTTGTTCGGATTACCATAGAAGCCAGTGAAACGCCATACTAAGCCACCGTTCATAGTGACAAAAGTATCAACGTGAAACCTTGTGTAATTCATAATTTCAACCACCCAATCCTCCCTCCATAAGATAATGAGGCCTCCACTTCACCCAACAAAGTCGACATGCATTCCATATTGAAAAGCCAATTGAGTCTGGATAGCTTCTGCCTTCAAACCGTTTAAACGAGTCTCCATGAGAAAAACCAATTTGGGATTTTCCCTATGGATAACATCCTATAGGTTGTCCAGGGATCCCCCAACCCTCATAAATTCCAGCATAGTAGATTCATAATGTCTGGTGGGAGCAACCTCTGCCGATACATCCTAAAAATTAGAGAGATTGCCAAGAACTCGTCTTTGTTTGACGTCAGATTTGGCTTCCTCATATCTCTCATTAGATTTCCTCTTGCCTCCAATAACACAATGGGCTACCCGATCAATAGCATTGGTAGTAGCCTTCTTTCAAGTGGTTTTAGAAGTCCCACTTTTCTTTTTATCAGCTTTGTTAGAAATTGAGCGGAAGGAAAAACTTTCCACCACGGTAGATGACACCTCAAATATGGAAAAAGAGGACTTACCACCATCATCATAATTGATCAACGTAGGAGCCCCACCATCCACTATCTTCTTATTAAGGTCCAAAGGCCCACTAATAGAAGTATTTGCAATCCCTATATTACCCTTAAGTTCTTTACGTGAAATATAATCTCCATCATACATGGGATTATTTAAGGAGATAAAACTAAACGTGGGCTTATCAATAAGAGCATTTTGATTTTCCGAAATTGACTTAAACAGCAAATCTGCCTTTGGCAAATCTTCAGGTTGACTTTCCTTTGTAGTTACCAAGGAATCCTCCAAAGCCGTAACAACTGCACGTGATCCGCTTGGAGTAAATGCTGTACCCGTCTTTTCCGCCGGAGAAAAAGCAAGGCTCCTCTCTGACCTACCACCTCCTCCTCATCTTCCATGCATTACTGTCGGCCTTCCACCTACACGGTGATTGGTGGATAGTTTTTCCAATACCCCTAAACGGAGGCGCACGAAGCCATAAATCATAGCCAGACACGCCATGTTTTGATTTCTCCCCATAAGTGGGTTCGAACACTCCTTCGTCATATGACCGATCTGTCCACACGCATAGCAAAAATTCGGCAATGGCTCATACCTCAGATCAACCCAGACAATCTCCCCTGACCTTCCTGTTTTAATTTTTGCCACTCTCCTAAGCGGTTTTGAGATGTCCACCAAAACGCTGATTCGAAGGAAAGGCCCAACGCACAGGCCATGTCTATCCTTCCACACCTTGAGACAAACAACAACCGAATCCCCTATAAGCTGACCTGCCCTTTCCATCATCCCTTTGAATGGGAGACTATGGGCATGAACCCACAACGAAGTATAGTACCACTCGTCCCAATCTGCTTTATCCTCTCCTTTCGCTTCTTTCAAAACAACCAAAGATCTATTATCAAAAAGCCAAGGCTCCATGTCTAATATTCCTTCTCTCTAAATCTGATTCGAAAAGAAACAGAAAGACAGCATCCGCCATTTCTCTAATCGTTAGGTTTCCCAAAACCTTCCACAGCTTTGACATGGCTGACTTGAAGGCCAGTGTCTTAAAAGGTCTTCGAGTCCACACCTTGCCAAGCAAACTATACTGAACCCCCTCCACGCCTTCTTGTAAAACACCGTCGTCCAAGCCGACCAGACCACCTCTCCTTCTTCTTCCATGATGGTCAAAGACCTCCACCTTCCCACTATTTCCTCCATACTTCCAGAGTGAACACTCAAAAACTCAGGAAAAAAAAAAAAACCTTGCACACCTGGTGTCAAAGACCCAACAACTCTCTCCTAAGAGCATCGCTCTACAGAACTTTTTTAAAGGCGATTTTTTAAGCCATTTTTTTTTCTGACATTTCTCATTCTTTCTTCATTCTGTCTCTCATTCTTCAATCTCTTTCTCATTCTCATTCTCATTCTCATTCTCTTAAAAAGACTAAATATATATTGCTTCTGTCTTGGGGTTTTTTTTTTTTTTTCTTTTTCAAGCAATTAAGAATAAAAAATAATAGTTATACTTAATTGGCATTCAACACCCTTAAAAAAATGGCATTTGACATTTTCTCCAGGAAGTATAAGGGGGAATGAACGAATAGAAAAAGTACCTTGACATTGCCAGCTTTTTTGATCGCAGCAATGATGTTAACCTGATCGGGTATCTGAGCGTAACCAACCGTGGATACCACCACGTCGACCTGCTTGATGGCCTTAACAAGGCTTTGACGGTCGTCCAAATCGCCATGTAAGAACTTGACGCCCAAAGACTTGAATTTCTCTATGGTCTCGGCCCTGTCTGGGTTCGAGAGAGTGGATTCTCGTACCAGAGCGAAGGTATCGTGACCGACCTGCGCGCTTGCCTCCACTACGAACTTTCCGAATCTCCCTGTCGCTCCTATTACCAGGATCTTGCTTTTCCTTGTTGCCATGATCAGATCGGCTTTAATTTTGATGGTGAGACTAGAAGATAAAGATGAAGAAGAAAGCCACCAATAATCATATATTATAATATGTTAATTTGAGGGCGATCGGGTCCAAGTGGTTTTGTTGTTGGAGGAAGATGGACAGCATGTTACTTTAATGTTAAAAAGGCATTAAAATCTGCCAAAGCCACTTTTGATATTGTGCGCCCGCCCTTTATTTTTAGCTAGAGTAATCGAACATCTAAGGGCCCAGGTGAAAACGACAAATGAGAAGGAGTTGGTGGAAGTAAAAAAAAAGAGAGAAAGAAAAGAAAAAAAAAGAAGCAAAATGTATTTTATTTTTTATTCGTGGATCCTCTGTCTTTTATTTATTTATTTTTTAAGATGATTATATTTCAAATCAAATCAAATCAAAATGATACATTTAATTCAAATGACTAGTAACATAAGGAATTTTAACCCGCACAATAAATTGGATCCAATAGTAATTTTTAATGAAACAAACAAAAATATAATATGTATACCAAATTTTAATAAAAGAAAATAAAAAAGACACATCAATAACCAAGTTATCCTCAACATCATAAAGAACCAACTTTTGACGATTGAATACACAAATAAACTTAGAGAGTGGGGAGACCACTTCTATTATTACAAATTAAGAGCGAACGCTTAAACCAAAACACAACACTGATACAGCGAAACACCGTCGTCTCTATTATACAAAAACAATAAACACGCAATAAAGAGGCAGCCCCAATGACACGAACAAAGACACCGGTGGCAAACTGACCAACGAGCCAAGAGAGCCATGTAACAGAGAGTTGCACAAAGACATAAAAGAAGCATCACATCATCGGTAAGTGAGAAAAGTGCGTTGCCATTGTCTGAACACCAGCCACCGGCAAAAAACACCGTGACCACACCACTAGCAACGAGTGCTGTTCCGTGCACAACCCACATCTCCATCCACGGCAGAACAACTCTAAAAGATTTTACTATGCTTTTAAAACAATAACACCCTCAAGATTAAAAACCTCTCTTGTTTTCTAAGATCACTTTCTAAACTTATTCAACTCTTTTTCTTTCAAGAATGCCTCAGTTTACAATGAACAAGAAAACTCTTTCTCAATCTCTCTTTCTCAGTCAATTCTAGAGCAACCAAAACCTTCTGAGTTACCTTCTCCTTTTATAGAGCCTAACGGCTAGTACAGAAAACACTAACTCTCTCCCAAGTGTCTCAAACCTATTGGTCAGACCTGGCATAATTAATTGACTCATCATACCCCGTTTAACAGCCACGTGTCCCAACAAAATTTTAGTCAATATGCCTCCTTTCATATTTTGAAAAATCGTTAATTATCAATATTGTCAAGAGGTGGCATATCTTAATTCCCAAATTGAATCATTCATCGACCAATTAAAACTGCAAGAATTTTGTAAACCGTGAAAGCGGGCTCTCCAAAAGACAGAGAGTAGAAGATACAGATGAAAAGCTTTTTGGTTCAATGGTGCAAGTGGTTCAAGCCAAAATTTCCTACGAACCAATGTTTGAGAAAAAAAGGGTAAATCCGGAAATTCGGAGTAAACAACTCAGTTTAGCCAAAAAAAAAAAAAATCTACGCTTGTATATATATATAGAGAGAGAGGGAGAGAGAGAGAGGGAGAGAGAGAGAGAGAGAGAGAGAGAAGCAGAACACAAAAAACCCCACAAGCCATAGGTTAACCACAAGGGCCTTCATGAGAAGGTAACACCATCACCCATGAATGGACCACAACCTTGAGAAGGTAATACAAAAATTATCAACGTTGATTTATGTCAAATACTTCTTATAATCAACTGGGCAAAATCTCATTTCTAGGATCTGGCAAGCAATTTATTTAGTTAACGAATTTGAAGGGCTATCCACAATTACATGTGATTCTTGTAAGTCTTCAAGTGGGCATCTAAATGAAGAAGCGATGTCATTACCATGAATCCTCTGAAGAAGCTCTTGCTCTGACACAAAAACCCTCTCAAGCTTCTTACCAACCTTGGCCTCCCAAACATCGACCAGCTCATTCATGGAGCAGGAGGCCTCAAATGCAACACATTGTTCAACGTTTGCGGATCGTCCACTGCCTTTATCGTGACGGCAGGGCAGCCACATCTTCTTCCTTCACAAAAACGCCTAAAAAGTAATTAAAAAAAATCTCAAAATCAACCAACCCAAAAAAATGGAAAGAAAACCCAAATTCGAGCAGATGAATAAGGATGGAGAACCTTTGACATTTCCATCTCCAAAGATAGTGACTTTATCTCTGGGAGGAGAGATTCGACCGGGCTGAACAAGCGACGGAAGAAAACGACTCGTGAAGAATTGCACGAAATGTACGTGTACGGAATCCCTTGAGCTTCAATCAAGCATCGGATTTCTGATTTCTTCGAATAGAAATCGTGATCGAGATCCGATACTCTAGTTTTGTCAGGATCGTATCCAAATTCCGCTGAAACAAACCTCTGAAATCAATCAGATTCAATTTCAGTTGTACATTATCATGCCCCAAATTTTCAACGAGAAAATGAGAACAAATTTCTGACCTTGATTCGTTCAGATTCTCCAATGATTCGAATGAGGAGCTTCTGCAACAGCGCATCCTTCGTCGCGACGGAGCAAATCACGACGTCGACTCGCTTCACCGCTTCGACGAGGCTGTCTTCGGCTTCGAGCGAGCCCTTGAAGGTGAGAAATGGTCCGATGAGATTCGGAATCGGGAGGAAAAACTGAAATTAGTGGAGAGAAGAAAACAATGACTTTGAGGATGGTGACGCCGCCATTGGAGAGGGACTTGAGCTTCTGAGACTTGATGGTGTCAGAGAAGGCAGAGTCACTGACAAGGGCGAAAGTTGGGTGAGAGAATCGGAGGCTGAATTCGGCCAAATGGGAGCCGATGTTGCCCGTCGCTCCGATTATCAGAACCTTGCTCTTCTCCATTTTGGTGTCGCTTGAGTAGGGTTTTGAGGGACTGGATTTGTTAGAGGTCGCAGCAGGGAATATTTTGACAAAAAAGCCAAAAAAAAAAAAATTTTCGAGACAACTCTTGGTTGGATGACAGCTGTGACACTGACTAGAAAATCATCCCTTTACCACTACTTTGTAAAAATTAGTATGCTGTAGTTATCAAGGACCACTACGTGTCCTTCTTTTTACTTTGTGTTGTATCCTTATCCAAGTGAGCTGTATTCTTATCTTTGTAACATCTAAGCCAACTTCCTCTTCCATGATGCGTCTAAAACAAATATTAGACGAACAAGACCAAGCAAAACAGGTAAAACAGAAGAAGGCCAAAGCTAAGATGACAGACCTGCCACAACCTCCTACACAACAGTTGATGGCACAACGACCAAAAAATCCACTGTCCCATGCCTTACGCCAGCATCAACAGATATCTTCCCCATCGCATGTCACCTCTCATGAGTCAGACTCAACGGATCTCTCTGAAGATGAACCTAGTTCTTCTAATTCCTCCACTATAGAAGAATTTTCATCTGACGAATCCCTTACTGATGATGATGGTCCCTTACATTTGATGGCCCAAGGCACTAAAGAAGAACAGCCTGAAACCTCTCAAGATTATCAAGTCGAGGAACAAGAAGACGTTCGTCAAGATGATCGCAGTGCAAAGTCCTCAAAATTCCACACTTTCACCCTCGATGACATTCCTCCTCATCAATGGCATACCAGGTTCCAGGAATTCAAAGCATGGCTTTTAATTGAAACACAAAAGCCGCGTATGGAGACTAAGACTGTCCTCCTAGGATTTGCTTCCCGTTTCACGGGCATACTCCAAGAATGGTGGAAAAGTCTAGGAGATTATCGCCAGCTCCAATTTCTCCAACTGGAAAACATTGAAGAAGCACTTTCCATCGTCTACAACGAATTCTGTGGACAAGATACCCAAACAACAGAAAAGTTGCGTGCTGAATTCTTCAAGATGAAATGTTGTTCCATGGATAAAAAAGATTTGGAAAAACACTTCAAAAAGATGTCCCAATGATTCTACCAAATCGGCGGCATCAACGACTCCAACTTGAAGCAAGCATATCTCTCCTCCATTCCAGAACCACTCGGCGAAGAAACAACACGCCTCCTTGCTCAGTCTGGAAAAACTCTTTAAAACACCACCCTTGGAGAACTCTATCAACTGACGATTCGAGCCCTGGATAAGATGTGCTCATAGAATAAATTCCTACAGGAATATCTTAAACAGTCAAAGCATCTTGATCAATTCTGCAATAAAAAAGACCTGCTAATCAAATGTCCAGAGAACCAGACGTGTTCGTGTCATCCTCGGAAACCTTACAAGACTTATCGAAGAAAAGTCTTCCCCAAGGACTCCAGGCATTTTTTTCGATGGAGAAAGAAACGATTTGTCAAATTCCTCTGAAAGAAACGACACATCGGTAAATCGACAGATAAATGCTATAAATGTGAAAAGAAAGGACACTTTGCTAAAAAATGTCCTCATGGCAAGACTGCCAAGCTAATTTTCCACATTGAAGACATCACTGGACTCTCTCTCTCCGACAACGACATAAAATCTGTCTTCTCTCTTGATGATGAACCATCGACAGACTCAATCTGTGCTTTCCAGCAACTCAAGGAATTATCCGCTAACTAACAGATAGGATCAGCCAACTTGGCTCAACCTGTCCCAATAGTTCCAATGCGGATTTTTCCCTCTAAATATGCTCGGCCAATCAAAGTTGCTGCATTCTTTGACACAGGCGCCTCTTACTCAATGATGAACCCTGACATCCTTCCAATGGAGTATTGGCGGCAAAAGCAACAGTTCGTTCATGCTGCTAACAGTGCAATCTTCAAGACAGACCTAATCAGTAAGCCTATACGACTTGAATTCTTCCCAGGATGCTCTATACGACATCAAGTCATTGGATCTAAGCTTCCAAGCAAAGATCTTATTATAGGTTTTGACATCTACACGAAGATGCAAGGATTACGAATCCTACCTACAGGTCTCGCCTACAAGGCTCATTTCAGAAACTGGGAATCCACTCCAAACTTTTTCCAGTTTACTACAGACGAATTCCAATCAATCAGAGACCGCCTAATTCAAAAGTCCTGTGCAACCTCTCACACAGAGTTCCTGGCCAAGTGTCCTCATCCTTTATGGACCCGCGAAGAATTCTTTGTTTCTCTTCCATTCAAACAGAATGAAGACATTAATCCAACCAAGGCAAGTCATCCAGGAATGAATCCGGAGCACCAACAGATGGCAATTCAGGAATGCCTAGAACTCCAACAACAGGGCCTAATTGAACCAACATCGTCCCCATGGGCATGTCATGCTTTTTACGTTAACAAACGTTCAGAGCAGATTAGAGGAAAACAGAGGTTAGTTATCAACTACAAGCCATTAAACCATTTTTTGGCAGACGATAAGTTTCCTCTTCCCAACCGAAACACCTTGTTCTCAAACCTCACCAACGCCAGGATCTTTTCAAAGTTTGACCTAAAAGCAGGATTTTGGCAACTTGGTATTAAACTAGAAGACCGGCCCAAAACTGCATTCTCCATTCCAAACCACCACTTCCAGTGGACTGTCCTCTCTTTTGGGCTTAAGACTGCCCCATCTCTTTTCCAAAAAACCATGACCCGCATCTATGGCCCAATCCTCCATCATGCCTTAATATACATAGATGATATCCTCCTTTTTTCCCCTGACCACCAAACTCATTTGGACCTATTGGCCCAATTTGCTCAGATCACAGAAGCCCACGGTATCATGCTTTCTGAAAAGAAAATGATCATTGGGCAACCCAAGATTGATTTTCTCGGCATGACCCTTTGCGAAGGGACTTATCAGGCCCAACCTCACATAGCCCAAGAGCTCCTCAAATTCCCTGAAAAGGACTTCACAAGAGTCCAACTCCAACAGTTTTTGGGAATTATCAATTGTCTCAGAGACTTCGTGCCAAAGATAGCAAAATTGCCCAGTCCACTCACACAACTTTTAAGAAAAGATGCTCTACCATGGAAAGACGAGCATACCACAGCTGTAAAGGATCTCAAACAAGTGATGCAAACTTTGCCACCATTATCCATCCCATCAGATGGTAAAGAATCTTACAGAAAGATGCCAGCAACACTCGCTGGGGGGCCATTCTCCTTGAGGAAGACACGAAAAAAGCGAGAAGGATATGTGGATACAAAAGCGGATCCTTTAAAGATTCGCAACAGCATTATCACTCCACCTTTAAGGAGTTGCTTGCTATCAAACACGGAATCTCGAAATTTGAGTTCCACCTCATTGGCCACCACTTTTTGGTAGAAACTGATTCAGCAGTTGCAGCAGGAATGATCAAGATCAAGACCAACAAAACCATCAATGCCCAGCTAATCAGGTTAGCTGTATGGTTTGATCAGTTTTCCTTCGATATTAAGCATATTAAAGGAAAAGACAATATCATCCCTGACTACCTATCTCGGCCATCTATAAAAGGCCATCACCAGCGTTCAGCAGAACTCATCCACATCCCATACATCTCTATGATGGCTTCCTCTTCTCAACCCCAACAGTTTTTTCCCAGAGATGCTCATGTTATCCTAAAAGGGAAAAATACCAAAGAAAAGGCCACCAAACGCGCCATTTTCATGCAGAACCAACTGATAAAAAAATATGGCCTGACCATCTACCATGACCTTGGCCTACATCCTGACTTCCCCTTTTCCAAAGTCATCCCCTTCAAAGACGCATTGTACATGCCACGACCCCTGGCACACCTTTTTTGGTACCTCACAAATGTCTACACCATTGCCATCGAAGTTCAAGCTATTGGACTCAGAACCACAATCCGTGCTTACCAGGATAAAGATGACTTCGAGCAGGCATACCAGACCCAAGTCCAAGTACTACAATGGTTTGCTCCTCTAGAGTATTGGGATCAACTCCTCACCACAGAGTGGGAAAAGCTTAAAGGACCCAGACAAGCATTCTTGTATCCATACAAACCACGAGATCCTTAGGCCATAATTCCCCTCCACTGCTACGTCATCCTATTCGTCACCCTCTCTGCTAAGCTCAATCCTGATGGAGCTATTACCACTAGTCCATCCATTGAAGTCTTCAGTGCCAAAGAAGAACCCCTCTCAGGGCCAGAGAAAACTCAAAGGGAAATACAAAAAAATTTATTTGAGAAAAATCAGACAATCCCTGACTCCCTTTGGCCCACACCAGATGAAGATGCCCCGTGGGAAAAGTTTCCTCCAGTATACAGCGAAAAAATTGAAAAGGCATTAAAAATATTCGCTGGTACCACCACTGACAAGGAAGACCCCACACAGCTCAGCCACAGTAAAAGGTTGTACACTCCCACTGACACCGAAGGAGTGCTTTACTACAACAACCCAGCCTTTCAAGATTCACAGGATCCTTATCTATTTGACACTCTACCTTCCACTCACTCCTCTTCACAAAAACTTTTGTAGTCCTGCTATGACGCGAGGCTCGAGATAACTCTTGGCTGGATGACAGCTGTGACACTGACTAGGGAATCATCCCTTTACCACTACTTTGTAAAAATTAGTGTGCTGTAGTTATCAAGGACCACTACGTGTCCTTCTTTTTACTTTAGTGAGCTGTATTCTTATCTTTGTAACCAGGACCACCACGTGGTCTCTTCTTTTCCTTTCCAGAGCACTAGGCTCTCATGATTATAAATATGTAACTCCTCTCGACTGGAGAGGCAGAAGCTTTCTGAGTAATCTTCTTGTAAAAACCCCTTCATATGCAATATACATTCCCTTCTGAAAACATGACTTTCTAAATCTTCCATTGAGATTCAAAATTAGAAATGGGTGTATCTTGGCCTATTTCAGAGAAGCAACTTGGTGTCCCAAATCCGATAAGCCAGGTCGTAAATCTCTAAAAATGTCGAGAGGGCGAGACAAAGAGTAGACAAACTTCTCGAGACAAAGACTCCAAGTCACTCCTCCGTAATTGGTATCAGAGCCATTCCATTTTTTATTTTGAATCTCTGTCTTCATAATCATGAATCCAGAATCCTCAAACACTTCTTCTGTTTCTTCTTCTTCTTCCTCTTCCTTGCCCCTTATACCTTCTTTCAGAAAATCCACCTCTTCAAAGTTAGACTTTCTTTATGAAATCTCCTACCTTCCTGATGAAAGCAAAATTAATTCTGAATCACTCCCATTAATAAATCCCTACCATGCTTTTATGAAAACCACAAAACCTTTTACCCAATCCATAAAAGCTCTTATACGACCCTCGTATAAAGCTCCCAAAGAATATGTTCAAGCCTCCAAGTTCAGCCAGTGCCAACTCCCAGCTGTTTCTCACGAACAACTGGTGACTCTGTAAATTCCACCTGAATTACCACCTCACTGGATTTCTCAAGGCTACACCCACATTCATTTTGGAGCAATCTGACTTGCCCTCACTTATCATGCCAGAAAGGGTTTACCTATCTCAGCTCATATAGGTTTACTTGATACTCGCTTGAGAAAGTACCAACAAGCCAGTATTGCTACCATCGAGACTACCCTAAATGCAAGAACTGTGATTATCACGCTGTTCCCAAATTTCAATATGTCTCTTATGGATAAGCGCCTCTTGGATGCTCTCAAAGTACAGGTCCAGATCGTCGGTGTTGACCAGGATCCAAACTCCATTGGATCTACCCTTCACTATCAAATGGCTTACCGTCTCCAAGACCATGCACTTGATCTAGCGCTACCAGCTTCGACAGACGCGTTGATGATCAAGGTTGACTCGGACCAAGTTCTAGTCTGTACTCACATCCCAAGGCAGATCACTACTGAAGAACTTCAAAAGTTGTTGCCCAGCTCATGGATTACAAACTATGAAAAGGCTCAACAAGTCCCTCCTCTCATCCATCTTAAGGAACCACAGTACAAAACTCTTGCTGATGGGAACACATAAATCATTTTTGACATAAGTGAAAGCTCTTCTCAGGGCTTTTTCACCACTCAGTATATGATGACTCGTGTTTCTCACCCTCCTTTGACGGCTGAAGTCTCTTCCTTTAACAATCATGGTAATCCAATCTATTCTTTCCAGTCCCATAATGGTCACTGTTATTGGGATATCTGTGATTGTCCTGATTGCTCTAAACCCGAAGAACTTAATGAAACACCTCGCCCTAAGAAGCGAAGTTCGGCGAAAAGGCTTAAGCAAAAATACTTCCAAGGTGATCAGTCCGTAGGACTTCTTGGTCAGCCTTCAGGAAAATTTGACTATTTAGTCACTTACTCTGCCCCTGACCATTTTGGCAAACCTGCTCCAAGCCCCACTGGCTGAAACAGAGAAGACCATAAGCCTGAGCCTTCTTTACCTCATGACCAAACCCCTATCCCAGTCTACATGATGGGATCATTACCATCATCTTACTCTACATATGATGAGGACTTCCCACCAATTCGGTCATACCAAACACAGGATGGTACAATCACACATCATCCAAAGATTGCAAATCCAATCACAAGAGAAGCTGATGGATCTACTAAACGAGTCTCACCAGCTGAAGCCACTCTTAACTGGCAATCTGAGAACATGATCTCTCAGAACAAGATGCTACAAAATATTGAGACACGTACAGCACAACCGAAGATTGATGTCCAAGAATCCCAACACTTCATCATCCAAAGCCTTAGATGTATGGGATGTGGATGAGTTCTGCTAAACGCTGGTGATGGTCTTTTATAGATGGCCGAGATAGGTAGTCAGGGATGATATTGTCTTTTCCTTTAATATGCTTAATATCGAAGGAAAACTGATCAAACCATACAGCTAACCTGATTAGCTGGGCATTGATGGTTTTAAGCAGAAATACTTCCAAGGTGATCAATCTGTAGGACTTCTTGGTCAGCCTTCAGGAAAATTTGACTATTTAGTCACTTACTCTGCCCCTGACCATTTTGGTAAACCTGCTCCAAACCCCACTGGTTGGAACAGAGAAAACAATCTTAGTCTCCATACGCGGCTTTTGTGTTTCAATTAAAAGCTATGCTTTGAATTCCTGGAACCTGGATGCCATTGATGAGGAGGAATGTTATCGAGGGTGAAAGTGTGGAACTTTGAGGACTTTGCACTCTTTTTTTTTCACTAAAAAATATGTTTTTTTGTGCAATAAAACTGCTCTAATTTTTTACAAAAAGATTAAAAAAAAAGACTTATAGCAAGAAAAAAAACTTCAACAGAATGAAAAGAAAAAAAAAACTGAAGCAGTTTTTATGCCCAAAAAACTTGTTTTTTGATGCCAAAAAATTGCAAAAAAAAAAAAAGCATTTTGCCAATAAGGCTTTTTGTTAAAGCCAGTTTTCAAAATCTCCCCAGAGCAGTGACCAGAAGTGCAACCTACAGAAGACCGGTGTTTGGCTACGGCTGTTGGATCTAAATCCAACATATGGGCCAATATATTCAATAAAAATGAATTAAAGCTATCAATAAGGTTACTCAATTAAAAGTGATCAATTTAGGTTTTAAGTTTGCAATGTATCATTAAGTGTAGGTTTTCTATGTGTAAGGACCAAAAATAACTAAATTGGTAATTAAGGATAATTGTTAAGGTTTAGCAGTTATAAAAAAGGATTGTGGTTTTCAAGTCAGTACGTATGTTATTCTTTTGTTCCCCATCTACAGAGAAATTACAGAGCATTCTGTAAAGGAGGATTTACGTATCAGACTTGAAAGATCTTGAACCAACAGACTCAAGAATCACATTCAATCAATGGATTCAGGTTAGCTTCTGCATCTTATTAATATTCTTCATGATTTGACATGAATGATCTTGGATTATGATAGTTTTCATTACAATTTTGACCTAATAAGTGGTATCTAAAGCCTCTTAATGTTAAATCATTGGGAATCAATAATTGTCTATATGTGATTCTCATTAAAAATTCTCAAATTTAACAATCTATAGTCTCTTTAAAATTGTTGAATTTGAGAACAATTGTATTGAATTTTTTTGTTTAAGTTTTTATAGAGTACATTGTTCGGTTGAATTTGTTTGATATATATATATATATATATATAAATATATGTATTCGGTCACTTTTGTTTCACATACATAATATATATATATATATATATATATATATAACCATTTATTAGGAAGGCCGGCGGCATTTTTACTACCGCCGGCAAAGAACTTCGACGAAGGACTTCGGGCACGGCCTTTTAGGCCGGGCCGGAAAGACGAAGCCGCGGCCCAGGGAGAGCGACGGCCAAAAGCCGCCGCGTGAGGGAGAAAAAAAATGAGGAGAGTTAAAGGCCTTTCACTGGTGGTAGGCCCTGCCACCATCGGCATCGGCCTTGTTTAGGTGCGACCATCAAGCCGCGCCAGTGTGCAACCCACTGCGAGAATGGGAGAGCGGCGACCACCCAAGAAATCCATAAAAAAAAGGGACGATGGGGCTATTGGCGGGCGGCTAGAGTTGCGACCGCTAACGTCAGCCCCTTCTGGTTGCCCCACGGTAGATGCAGAGGCGGATACAACTTAATTTTATTTTTGGGATGATTCTGAGAAACATTAAATTTAAATATGACCGAAAATATGAAGTGTTTGATTTATATGGGATTGAAGACGTGAAGATGGGAATTACGTGAAGAATGATACAACTTGAGAATTCAAGGATGAAAAATCGATATATGTCTCGATTATTCTCTTGTAATCTTAGTTTTCTATTCTCTAGGGTGGAACCATAATATTACGGTAATTATTATTTTGCTTGTAGCTTTGCTTGATTGCTTTGCTTGTTTGCATTATAATATGATTTGCCATGTATATTGATAACATGTCATATAGAATAGGAAGTGCCGCTCATATTAAAATTGTTCATGCATGATCTTAAAATAAAACCTTAATTTCAAAAGATTGAGTGGGAGAAGGTTTTCGAAGAGAGAACCTAAGGCCTCCATCGTTGGTCCATAGGCAAAACATGGTGGTCCTGACCCCTAGGAAGGGATTTCCATCATGTACCAGATTAGATCTCTGAGAGGATAAGGTATTTTAGCATGATTTATGGTTGCACACCCCTAGGTGGTGATTGTAAATTATAGATGAAATATTGAAACGATAGTTATACACTCACGTTAATTTTATTATTAACCTCCCCTAGGAGCTCTGTTAATAAAATTAATGGCCAAAGAAACGATTACTAATATATGCTGGATCATACGGGTCCTGGATGGCATATATTAATCAGGAGAGGATCCGTGTTCCTGATTGAATTTGGCATGACTCCCCTAGGAGCTTGTTAAATTCTGAGTTGGGAATTATCATTGTAAGGTTGTGATATTTTCAAGGTTTTGACACATAAACACATTTGTATATTTTTACATGATTGTGTTATCTTACTAAATTATTATATGTTTGCTTATGTTTGGTTTATGATTCTTTATTGTAAATTAAAAATGTCTAAAAACGCTTTATCATCGATACTTGACAAAAATCTATTAACCTGTGAGAATTACAATGATTGGAAACGGAACCTGGATATCGTCCTGTCCTTTGAGAAATTGAAATATGTTCTGACAACCCCTTGTCCTCCCGAGCCTACGGGAGACTCATCTAATGAGCAATTCCAAGCGTATGATCGCTGGAAAGATGCTAATAATCAGGCCCGCTGCTATGTTGTGGCTAGCATGAATAATGTGCTGCAGGCTCAACATCAGGATTATGAGACTGCGAAGCAGATCTTGGATAATCTTGAGGATATGTTTGGAGGCCAGGCTATAACAAAGCGGCAAGAGGCGCTTCGAAAACTTTTAAACTGTAGACAGAGACCCGGGATATCTGTAAAGGAGCATATGATGTTGGTCATGGGTTACCTCGCTGAGGCTCAAACCAATAGAGTCGACATCGATACTGAAACTCAGATGACTATGGTCTTTGAGACTCTGTCAAAGGAATTTATTCCGTTTAGAGCTACATTTAATTTAAGCAATAGACGGGATATGACCTTAACAGAACTGATGAAACAGTTACTGGAGTTTGAACTGCTGATCAGGGAGTCTCCTGCTGGTGGTGAGGCCAACATGGTAGCTACTTCTAGTTCCAATCCCAACTCTAGGAATGGAAAGAAGCAACGGGCCAAAAACAGGAAGTCTTCTGTTCCTGCTAACACCAAGAGCAAGAAGAAGAAGAAAAAGAACCCAAAGAAGCTTAAGTGCTTCTTCTGTGGAAAGGTCAGGCATATTAAGAAGCATTGCAAGGACTTCCTTTCTAAAGGAGGTAGGTGTGATCTTCTGTATTTAGAAACTTGTTTGGGTGAGGAATCCGTGACATTTGGGTCATAGATTCTGGTGCAACTAATCATGTTTGTGTTTCTCTACAGGGCTTCAAAGAAACGAGAAGTCTGCTACATGAAGACTTCACGCTTCGGATGGGCGATAGATCCTTGGTCTCAATGGAAGCAGTGGGAGATGTCCATCTTTACTTTGATAATTATAGGAATTTAATTTTGCAAGATTGTTTTTATGTTCTTAAATTTAAAAGGAATTTCATTTCTGTATCTTGTTTATTTAAAGCTCCTATGTGGTTTCTTTTAATGAAAAAGTGGTGATTCATAAAAACAAATCGTTTATCTGTTTTAGATGGATGCAAAATAATCTATATTTTTATCAAACCCAAGATGGACTTATTGCTTAATGCTGAGATGAATGATAATAACTCTAAAAGACTTAAAACTTTTCACTCTAATAAGACTTATCTTTGGCATTTGCGCCTTAGTCATATTAACCTAAATAGGATTCAAAGGCTGGTAAAGGATGGACTTTTAAGTCACTTAAAGGTGGAATCTATACCTCAATGTGAATCTTGTTTGGAAGGTAAAATGACCAAAAGACCATACGGGTCTAAGGGCAATAGGGCCGAAGGGGTTCTAGAACTTGTGCATAGTAATGTTTGCGGACCAATGAACATCCGGGCACAAGAAGGGTATAAGTACTTCGTCACTTTTATTGACGATTACTCAAGATATGGGTATGTGTACCTGATGCATCACAAAAGCAAAACTTTTGACAAGTTCAAGGAGTTTCGGGCTGAAGTAGAAAAGCAATTGGGTAAACCCATAAAGGTACTTCGATCCGATCGAGGTGAGGAATACCTTTCTGATGAGTTCCTGGGACACTTATTAGAGAATGGGATTTTATTCCATTTCACTACGCTGGGCACTCTGCAGCAGAATGGCATAGCGTAGAGAAGAAATAGGACTTTGTTGAACATGATTAGGTCCATGATGAGTTATTCATCATTACCTTTATCTTTTTGGGGATATGCACTACAAATTGCATATTATCTTTTGAACAATGTGCCTTTAAAATCGGTCCCTAAAACTCCTCACGAGTTATGGACAAGAAAGAAGACATCCTTAAACCATATTCGCATATGGGAATGTCTGGCTCATGACCTGTTTAAGGATCCGAATAAGTTGAAAGCACATTCGAAAGTTTGTGTGTTTGTAGGATATCCAAAAGGGACTAAAGGGGGTTATTTTTATAACTCAAAGGAAAATAAAGTCATAGTTTCAACTAATGCAACTTTCCTTGAGGAGAGTTACATGGACGACTTTAAACCTCGAAGCAAAGTGGTGCTTGAGGAGTTAAGGAGTGATCCGATCACTTTGGAGGTTCCGAATAAAACCGTTCTGATCAGTGTAGAAAAACCAAACAAACTTGAACAACAACCTCAGGGATCCTTATACTTACGCAGAGGCTATGAAGGATGTTGATTCAAGACTCTGGACAGAGGCCATGAACATAGAGATGAAGTCTATGGAGACTAATTGGGTCTGGGAGCTTATGTATCTTCCCGAAGGGGTAAAACCCATAGGGTGTAAGTGGATCTACAAGAGGAAAAGAGGAGTAGATGGAAAAGTTGAAACCTTTAAGGCTAGACTGGTAGCTAAGGGTTATACGCAAAAGGAAGGAATCGATTATAAGGAAACCTTTTTGCCTGTAGCCATGCTTAAGTCCATCTGGATTCTCTTGTCCATAGCTGCCGCTCTCAACTACGAGATTTAGCATATGGATGTCAAGACGGCATTTGTAAATAGCTATCTTGATGAGTCCATTTATATGGAACAACCAAGCGGGTTCAAGGTCACGGGTCAAGAGGGTAAGGTTTGTAAGCTATTGAAGTCAATTTATGGACTTAAGCAGGCTTCTTGTTCTTGGAACATAAGATTTGATCAGATGAGCAAGACTTATGGGTTCTCACAAAATGTGGATGAACCATGTGTTTACAAACACGTTAAGGATGGGAAAGTGGTTTTTCTACTGCTCTATGTAGATGACATTCTGCTAATTGGCAATGACGTTGGGGCATTGTCATCAGTCAAATTATAGTTGACCAAGCAGTTTGATATGAAGGACTTAGGTGAGGCTAATTTTGTTCTCGGTATCAAGATCTTTCAAGATAAGAGAACAAAATGATAGCTTTGTCATAGGCCGGCTACATAGATAAAATTCTCAAGAAGTTTGCAATGCAGGATTCCAAGAAATGTGGGCAACCATCTAGGTCTGGGATCACTCTTTCTAAGAAAGACTCTCCAAAGTCTTATGAAGAAAGAGAATACATAAAGAAGGTGCCTTATGCTTCGGCAGTGGGTAGTCTCATGTATGCCATGATTTGCACACGACCAGATATAAGTTATGCAGTCGGAATTGTAAGTTGATTCTAGGCGGATCCAAGACCGAACCATTGGGTTATGGTAAAGCATATTTTCAAGTACCTGAGAAGGACTTGAGGGTATATGCTTGTGTATTCGGGTGAGGACTTAACTCCACTAGAATACACTGACTCGGACTTTCAATCCTGTCTGGATTCTAAGAAATCAACTTCGGGGTTTGTATTTACTCTGGGTGACGGTGCCATCAATTGGAGAAGTACCAAGCAAGATTGCACTTCGGATTCAACGATAGAGGCCGAGTATGTGGCAGCTAGTGATGCTTTGAAAGAAGCAGTGTGGCTCCGCAAGTTCCTTGGGGATCTTGAGGTTGTTCCTGGTATGGATAAGGCGGTATCACTGTACTGTGATAACAGTGCAACGGTAGCTAATGCTAAGGAACCGAGATTTCACAAGAAGAGTAAGCATATTGATCGGAAGTATCATGTGATAAAGGACTTCGTTGAGGGAGGGCATTTCACGGTGCGCAAGATCGCATCAGAGGACAATTTAGCTGATCCATTTACAAAGACACTTACTGGGAGAGTCTTCGAGAGACATATGGAAGCTATGGGGATGCGAGATTTGCTATATTTACTCACTTGGTGAAAGTGGGAGATTGTTAGACATGTATGCCCTAAGAAGTAAAAATGTAATATGTTTTTAGAGACATTTTTATCAATAAAGAATATATTCATTTATTTATATACCAAATCTTGTCCTCTTTTCATTCATACTTGTTGAATGTATGTTAAGCAAACAATTGTCTGAGACTATCGGTCTAAACCTTAAGAATTGGGCAAATGATAGACAGATTGTGCAGAAGACACGATTCTTAAGGTGACAGTCTAAGACATATGATCCACAATCGAGGGAATAAAGTTAGGCACTTTATTCATGTAAAGATTGTTATGTTGTCCATATTCCTATTGGGAGATGGTTTGTCTTGACCATCGGAGGTAGACTCTGTGAATAGAAACATTGACACGTTATCATAGGTGACGATGTGTTGGATCGGGACATAAACTGAATTGATTTGGATTAATAATTTTGTCTCGACAAATCGATTCACTTTGGACAATTATTTGTATTGTATCTTAATCCTGCGATGGATAGTGGGCCTGTTGTCTTGACTTGTGTCATTTGATGTACCAAAGGGTGACACCCACATCTCAATAGTGGTATGCATGCCGATACGTTGGAGGCATGACTCTTGATAGCGTAGACTTGTTGTTCATAGATATAGAATCCATAGCTCCTCTTTAGGAATAATGATATCCTCTTATATGTGTTATCCTGTAATTAGAAAACTGGAGCGCTCAACCATTTAGATACATAGGTGTAACCGAATAGTATACTATCTTTGGATGGTAAGTTTTCCGATTGTGAGATAAGGGAACGTAAGATAAAAATAATCGGGAAGGTAAGACAAAACTTGTCCTTAAGCCGATTATAGATTATCATATGGGGATATGATACACTTTGATATGTCATGGAAACTTAGCTATACGGGCTTCATAATTCTATAAAGTTCGAGAGTGCAGCTCCAAGCTTTTAGTGGAGTAGCGTTGGAGTTGATAATTGTGAAATGTATATCTAGGATATTGGGTTTCATAATTATCGGGAGCTTGAACTTTATAGGTCCATTTTGGTCCCTTTTGCTAGCTCACAAAATCATGTAACGATACGACGTGTTTTTTCTAATACTTGGTGACTTATGTCAGATTTATCAGATTGGTTTAAAATTTAAAAGAATTAGATAATTCATTTTTATTATCAGTTGAATTAATTTTGTGGTAAAATTAATTCAAGATAAATTTATTGAATTATAAGGACCGAATAATTCTTGTCTGTTTATCGGTTGATTTAATTTTTGGATAAATTAAATCAAGATAAACTTGTAGAATTATTGTGAATTGATTTATTTTCTTAGAGATTATCTTGATAAAGTTTTTTTGATTAAATAACTTCTCTATTGGGTTATTTGAATCAAAACTGAGACTTTATCCTATAGAATCTCAGGTGGAAAATAAAAGATTCGCGGAGATTTTTTATTCGACAGTTCGGCCTATCGATGGACGTGTTCGGCCTGCCGATGGGGCCTGTTTGGCCTGCCGATCAGCGAGGGATAAGATCACGCGTTTTCATGTGGATCTTATCAGATATTGATCTGAACTTGATTCTGTTTCGAGTTTTTGAGACCTAATCTGATAAGGATTGACTCTAGGACCAATCTCTATATAAAGGGAGTAAGTCTTATGAGTTACTCAGATCAATTGAGAGATTAAGAGTGATACTCTATTGGTGAGCATCTGAAAACTCCCTGAGAGCTTTTGTTCACAAATCACGAACACTTGCTTCGAGTTCTCTCGATTGGTTGGAAGGAGAGTCACCTAGTGGAAGAGCTGTACGTGTGAGCGTACACTCACTCTGGTCTTGGATCGAGAATAGCAAAGAAGACTAGTTGGTTGAGGCTCTTCTGGAACGTTACTTCTCTTCACGTTTTGTGAGGGTTCTTTGGCACACAAAGGTTAGTAAGATCTGATTAATTTATACATATGGCATGTCAAACTTGTGTTTTGGAAAATACATTGATGTAAAATTTTTAAAATTTTGTTGCGCACTTCTTTTCCAACATGCCCGCAACCCGATATAGCCCAGAGGTTAAACCCCTTGGGTTACCATATCTTTAAAAAAAAAAAAAAAAGGAAGGGAAAGGCATACACGGGCCTAGCTAGGCCAGTGACTAGAAAAGGGAAAAACTTGCACAGGCTCAGCCCGTGACCAGATAGTCACTAGGGGTTCAACCCCTGGGTGACCCGAATTTAAAAAAATAAATAAATAAAATGGGGCTGGGTTAGGATCCGAGTTGGGTCCTCCCGACCTAGTCCAGCCCCGACCCAGTCAAGGTTGACCAGTCATGTTGATCGGTTGACTTTGACTGTTAACTTTGACCAGGTTGACTTTGACCAAAATTTTTTTATTTTTTTATTTTAATTTTGGTCATTTTTTGGTGCAATTTTAAATTAAAATATTGGTATTTTATATATATTTTGAGATGAATTAATTGAAGCAATATATCAATAAAATGGTCTCTCTTGTGGAAATTAATTTGTTTTGAAATATAAATGGTAATATTGGTATTTTATATATATTTTGGGATGAATAAATTGAAGCAACATGTCACCAAAGTGACCTCTCTTATGTAAATTAATTTGTTTTGAAATATAAATGGTTGTGTCCATGCAACCTATGTGAATATTGACCGGCCCAAAGGAATACAATATTTGACAGAATTGCATGTACACTTGTGGTGATAAACATGTGATGATTATTCAGTTTTTACATGTGAACAATAAATCGCCCAAAGGAAGATTTATTGTTTGACATGTTCTTATTGTCAGTGTTTGATTACTATACTAAGATATCACTTATAAGTTAATATTTATATCCAAAGACTAAAAATTAGTGGAGTGCCTATCTTGAGATGGGGTTACCTTTATTTGGATTTATTATTGTTATTTTGGATTCTTATGTGAGCTTGTTTTTGGTTTGTTTGTTTTGTTTTCTGTTTCAACTACTAGTTCGGCCTCTAATATTACTGCCAACATTAATTCAATTCCTATGCTGAATGGTAGCAACTTCAAATCATGGCAAGAGAACCTACTTATAGTTCTTGAATCATGGATCTCAACCTTGTGTTAAGGGTTCCTTCTCCGGCACCTCTTACAGATAAGAGTTCCTCTGATGAAAAGAGGGACATGGAAAGGTGGGAGAAGTCAAATTGCATGTGTATGATGATCATGAAGAAGGTCATTCCAGAAGCATTCAAGGGCACTACATCGGAAACGATAAAGACAACCAAAGAGTTCCTTGAGGACATTGAGAAGAGATTTGCCAAAAATGAAAAGGCTGAAACAAATACACTTTTGGCAAGCCTCATCTCCGTGAGATACAGAGGTAAGGGGAACATTAGGGAGTACATCATGGAGATGTCTCATCTTGCTTCAAAATTGAGAGCACTTAAGCTTGACCTTTCTGAGGACTTGCTAGTGCATTTGGTTCTTATATCACTTCCTGCAGAATTCAATCAGTTCAAGGTGAGCTATAATTGGCAAAAGGAGACTGAAGCAAGAAAAGACAAATAGTGCTCACTTGGCTAATACTTCTAAGGACAAAGGGAAGAAAAGAAAAAAGGATAAGGAAGCTGCAGTTACGTCACCTCAAAAAAAACAACAAAAGAGACCGAATGATCCAGAAGGTACTGGTTATTTCTTCTATGGAGCTACAGGACATAAGAAGAAGCATTGCACTAATTATCACGCTTGGCGTGCCATGAAAGGTATGCTTCTTAATTTGGTTTGTTCAGAGGTTAATTTAACCTTGGTACCTGAACACACTTGGTGGATAGATTCTGGTGCAACTACTTATATCAGTGTGTCTATGTAGGGTTGCCTGAGATGCCGAAAGCCAAATGATGGTGAAAGATACATCTACGTAGGCGATGGCAAGAAGGTTGAGGTTAAAGCAATAGAAAAATTTAGATTATTGTTAAAGACTGGATTTTATTTGGATCTTGATGAGACATTTATTGTACCATCTTTTAAATGAAATTTGATTTCTGTTTCTATTTTGGACAAATCTGGTTCTTCTTGTTCATTTGGAAATGGAAAATTTAGTTTGTTTCATGATTCAAAATTGGTTGGTTCTGGTTCTTTATCAGGTTACCAAAATCTTTATTTACTTGATACAATTGCTTCATTTAATGAATCCCTGCAATTAACTACATGAGGTATAAAGAAAAAATTAACTAATGAGAATTCAGCTGCATTATGGCATAAGAGATTGGGTCATATCTCCAGAAGGAGAATAGAGAGACTTGTGTTAGATGAAATTCTCGACCCCTTAGACTTTACAAATTTTGATATTTGTGTTAACTGTATTAAGGGGAAACAAACCACTAAAAGGAGATTTGAAGCCAACAGGACTTTAGACGTCTTAGAACTTATACATACAGATATTTGTGGGCCATTTCCTGCGGCTTCTTGGAATGGTCAACAATATTTTATAACGTTCATAGACGATTTTTCTAGATATGGCTACATATATCTCATTCATGAAAAGTCACAGTCGCTGGATGTGTTCAAAAGTTATAAGGCTGAAGTGGAAAACCAACTTAGCAAAAGGATTAAAAGCGTCAGATCTGACCATAGTGGTGAATACTATGGTAGATATGACGGTTCAGGTGAACAACATCCAAGACCATTTGCTAAATTCCTAGAGGAAAGCGGTATCATCCCACAGTACACTATGCCAGGTTCGCCCACTATGAATGGTGTTGCTGAAAGACAAAACAGGACGCTTAAGGACATGGTGAGGAGTATGATTTCTCATTCTACCTTACCAGAATCACTCTAGGGAGAAGTGCTTAAGACTGCAGCATATATCCTTAATAGAGTTCCAACTAAAGCAACTGCCAAAACCCCTTTATGAACTTTGGACGGGCAAGAAACCTAGTCTAAAGCATCTGCATGTTTGGGGATGTCTAGGAAGAAAAGTGAGGAACTTTGAAAATTCAGGGAGCAAAGTGATAATTTTTAAAGTTCAAAGGACAAAATGAAGAGTTTTAAAAGTTCAAAAGACAAAGTAATGAATTAATAAATTAATTATGGATCATATTTGAATTAATATATTAAGTCTTTTCTCAATTTAATCAAGGGTGGAGTCTGAAAAATATGTGAAGAGGGCAGATATATAATTTTAGTTTTTAAGAGAAAGCAAATTACAAGGCTTAATAAAATATACATATAAGTTAAGATAAAAAAAAATTAGGTGGGTTGTCACCTACCATCACCTACGTGTGACTTATATGCCCCTGATTTAAAAACAAATTGAACCCTTATGTACTGAAAGGAAATCCTTGAAATGTTATTTTTCATAAGCTCATACATTGAGCTCCATAATTAATCAAAACTGGAATTTGTATCGTTATTCCCCCCTAAACATTTTTTAATAGGTGACAACTTGATTCTCATCGTTTTGATTTTGACAAGAAACACAGTTTGAGGTTTTTGGTCTTGTTCCTTCGCCCTTTTAGCAAAACACCTCATTTGTAATATATGTGACTAGATATTTAGGAGTATTTTTTTTTTTTTGTAAAACAATAATAATGGTCCTTCAATTATGCCATCAGGCCCACTCTAATCTATATACTTTTAAAATGTCTCAAACTCATCCCTAATCTACTAGTTTGTTTCAATTTTTTTTTGGTCAATTGGATGTTGAAAACAGGACAGGATATGCATGATGCTAATAGCAAATAATATTTTGCTGATAGAACAAAAATATATATATATATATAATAATTCTCTGCTAACTAAATATATTCATATTTTTTATTTTAACGTATAAGTTTAATGACATTTTAAAAATTAAAAAATATAGTGGGATTGACAACATAATTCAATGACCATTACGAGATTAACTGAAAAAATGCTCATAAAAAAAAATCTCATTAAAAAAAGAATTAAAAATCAAAAATTTCATAGCTCTAAAGCTTAATCCTAGCTAACTCTCTCATACAACAATGCCTTGTATCCTTTTTTAACTACAATATAGTATTTCCTTCTACGAGATCATCCATAACTCTTAGTGTTTGCTAGGAAAAAGAGTTTATTCCTAAAAAAACTTTCAATTCAGAGATTTTCCTAGGACTTGAGAATATTGTTTGGCAAATTTCCCAATTTTGTCTAAAAAATCAGCATATCAAAAGCTTATTCATACAAAAAATAAAAGGATATTTGATAAAATCAATTCACACCAAAACTTTTAGTTGCAATAGTGTAAATGTCATGCCCTGAAATCTGAGGGGTGACGTGGAAGATTAATTAATTTAAATAAATTAAATTTAATAAGAATCACCATTAAAAGGTAATAGTAACTAATTTGAAAAATATAAATTCGTTAGAAATCCTGAAACAAATAAATAGAAAAGAAACATTAAATAAATAAATCCCGTTGGGTCCCACCGAACCTACTTTAGTGTGCACACATAGTACTAACAATATTAAATGCATAATTACAGTCCAAGGAAATATAAGTGAATCTAAAACATTACATGCCTTGTTATAAATACCCTTGGAGATAATGTTCTAATCCTGCAATTTCCTTCTTGGTTCTTCAGTCTTCTTAAGCTGAACTCCACCTAGTGGGGGGGAAGGGGGGGGAATTTTAAAAAAAAAAACAAGAAAATGTGAGCGAAAGGCTTAGTAGGACTTAATCTAAAAAAAGAACATTTAATGTAAACACATATATTTCATATTTAATCAAATACTATAATCATGGGGCAAATTAAGGAAAAACAAATAATGAATTATAACTAATTAAATTTTTTCACATAGGATTAATCCTTTACTCAACCACAGACAATCTCATTATTAGGTTATAAGCAAAGCCAAACGAATCACCATCAAAGTGGCCCAGCTGGGTTTAGGGACCTACCCCCAAGGTCGCGCTTCCCATGACCCGATCTCTGTACATGGCATCATGCTCTACTTTATTATTCCAGACGGTACCAACCGACACATCCGGTGTCATCACATCATCATGTTTCATTTTACCAAATGTTCTCATTACATTCATTATTATCATCCATTATTTAACAAATAATGAAAATAAGTAATAAACTTCATTTCTTGAGAATCATAAAAAGGTTTTATGATCAAACCTCTTTTCAAAACATGGCTACCAAGGGGAAGGGATAGAAGTCCTACCTCGATATCTATACCAATGTCCAATACCGTGGTCCCAATCCACTATACGTTAGCTCCACGAAACCATGAACAACCTTAAATAGAAACTAAGTTGATCAATTCCTAGCTTGAGGTATCCTACATTCCTAAGCTATCTCATGGTGTTTTAGTATGCTTTTAGTACTCACAAAATCATTTTAAGAGGTCGAAAACTTGATCTAGGTTTTAAACAATAAAAACGGGCAAAAAAGGTCATTTTTCATGAGGTTCGGTCAGCCTGTCGGAACCCCTTGTCTGGCCTGCCGACCAACCCAGACCGGCCTGCTTTTAAAGAAACAAACCTCGAATCAAAGCTCAAAATCACTCTTGTGGAGTCTGAATTTGTGTTCTTCACCTTCCAATCCAACTGAGAATCAAGCCCAAAACTCAAATCTTGAAATCAAAATTCAAAGAGAAGAAGAAGAGAGAGAAAGAGAGCGTGGGAGAGAGAGAGAGAGAGAGGCTGAGAGAGAAAAATGAGTGGGAGTAAGAGAAAGGTAGAAATAAATAGAGGGACGGGGGAAACAAAACCGTGCCCCCAACACGTGGCTTTGAAATTGGGACATACTAGGCATTTGACAAATTATTTCGTTTCAAAACTCAAAACAACACATAAAAATAATAAATGATGGGATAAATTTAAAATACCATAAAATACTTTAATTAAGCTCAAGTTTTCATTAAAGCATACTAATTACTATCTAATCACCATTTACGCATAATTATATTTTTGGGCGTTACAACTGTCTACCCCTAAAGAAAATTTCATCCTCGAAATGAAAAGTCAGATAAAAAACAAAACAAATGAGGGTACAACTCTTCTCATAGTCGATTCTAATTCCCAAGTCGCTTCATCAACTTTGTGATGCTGCCACACGACTTTCACTAGGGGTATTTCACGATGTCGCAAGCTTATCACTTTCCTATCAATAATTTGAACTAGCACCTCCTCGTAAGTTGTGTATTCCTGAACCTGCACATCATGAAATGAGATAATTTTGCTCGGTTTGGGCGGACATTTATGAAGCATCGACACATGAAACACATCATAAGCATGAGAAAGCTCGGGAGGGAGTTCAAGACGGTAAGCGACCACACCTATGCGCTGAGTAATCTCAAATGGCCCGATATACCTTGGTGCAAGTTTTCCACTTACACCGAACATGCTATGCCTTTGTGCGGTGAAACTTTCAGAAGAACAAAATCCCCTACCTCGAACTCCAAAGGCTGACGTCTCCTATCTGTGTAGCTTTTCTGCCTACTCTAGGCAACCCTCAATCGTTCACGGATCACGGTGACTTTCTCCTTGCTCTCATGAATATCATCGGGTCCAAGAATGACGCGATCTTCTGGTTTTGCCCAACATACTGGCGAATGACACAACCGCCCGTAAAATGCTTCGAATGGTGCCATCCCGATGCTCGCTTGATAACTATTATTATATGCGAACTTCGCTAGATGCAAATATTTCTTCCAATTTCTGCTGAAATCTAAGATGCACGCACGCAACATATCCTCAAGGATCTGAATAACCCACTTAGACTGCCCGTCGGTCTGAGGATGAAAAGTCGTACTGAAGTTTAAGTTTGTCCCCAAAGCCTCTTGAAAACTCCTCCAATACCTAGCATTAAACTGAGTATCTCTATCATAAGTAATAGACAAGGGAACCCCGTGTAACCTCACTATATTCTGCAAATATAGCTCTCCCAAAACACGTCTCGAACACGTCGATCTGAAAGGGATGAAGTGCATTGATTTTGTCAACTTGTCAACGATAACCCAAATCGCGTCATGTCTTTGCTCCGTCCTCGATAATCCGATGAGGAAATACATCGTGATATACTCCCATTTCCACCCATAAATGGGAAGCGGCTGAAGCTGACCAGTGGGCTTCTGATGCTCGGATTCACCTGAAGACAAGTCACGCACGTAGCCACGTACACTTGGACATCCCTTTTTATGCCTCTCCACCAATACTGCCTCTTTAAATCACGATAAATCTTTGTGTTCCTAGGATGAATGGCAAACTGAGACCTATGAGCTTCGTCCATCACAGCTTTCGTTATGTCCTCGATTGCTGGCACTGTTAGGCATTCCTTGAAGTATAGCGACCCATCTGTATGAATCCTCCACTCCTCGAACTGTTCTCTACTTCGGATCCGAGTCTATATTCCCTGAAGATGTTGGTCTCGCCATTGATTCTGCTTTATCATCTGAATAAGAGCTGGTGTCGATTCCATATGGTACACCAGGACCTGATCGCCACCGTCGTAGTACTACAACCCATACTCACTCACTATGGCATCTCTCCTCCAATCCTCAAGTGCTAAACATGCGAGAGATCCCAAAGTCTTCCTACTGAGTGCATCAGCGACAACGTTGGCCTTACCTGGATGATACTGCAACGTGATATCATAATCTTCCATGTATTCCACCCATCTCTGCTGTCTCAGATTCAAATCCCTCAGCGTGAACAAATACCTTAAGCTCTTATGATCCGAGAAAACCTGAAAAGTTGCTCCATACAAGTAGCATCTCTAAATCTTCAAATCATATATCACTGCCGTAAGCTCTAAATCATGAGTGGGATAGTTCTGTTCATGAGGCCTTAACTGTCGTGATCCATAAGCTACAACTCGCCCATGTTGCATCAACACACACCCGAGTCCTCGTCCTGATGCATTGGTGTAGACCTCATAAGGCTCATCACTGCTCAAAATAATCAATACAGGAGCTATAGTCAATCGATCCTTCAACTCTTGGAAAGCATATTCACAGTCCTCATCCCATTCAAACCTGATATTTTTCCTGATCAACCTTGTCAATGGAGCCGCTATCTTAGAAAAATCCTTTACGAATTTCCTGTAATACCCAGCAAGTCCCAAGAAGCTACGAATTTCAGCCACGTTCCTCGGTCGTTCCCCTTTTACTATAGCCTCAATCTTAGACGGATCTATAAAAATACCCTGCTCGGAGATTATGTGTCCTAGAAACTTAACATCAGTTAATCAAAATTCACACTTTTCTTTGTTGGCATATAGCCGGTGTTCTCGCAGAATCTAAAGCATGATCCTAAGGTGCTGCTCATGTTCCTCTTAGGTCTTGGAATAAATCCGTATGTCATCAATAAACACAATCAAAAACTGGTCCAAATAAGGCCTGAAAACCCTATTCATCAAGTCCATGAAAGCTGCAGGAGCATTCATCAATCCAAACGGCATAACCAAAAACTCAAAGTGTCCATACCGAGTCCTAATGGCAGTCTTAGGAATATCCTCCTCCCTAATCCTGAGCTGGTGATATCCGGATCATAAGTCAATCTTCAAGAAATATCGAGAATCTCCTAACTCGATCCTGGGTAGTGGATACTTATTCTTCACGGTGACCCTATTTAACTGTCGATAATCAATACACAACCGGAGAGTACCGTCATGCTTCTTAGCAAACAAAACTAGTGCGCCCCATGGCGACATACTATTCTGAATATACCCCTTATTTGCTAATTCTTGAAGTTGTGCCATAAGTTCTTTTATTTCTATCGGCGCCATCCGATATGGTGTTACGCAGATCGAAGCAGTCCCGGGAAACAACTCAACACTGAACTCAATCTCTCAATGCGGCGACAATCCAGGCAACTCATCAGGGAAGACATCGCTGAATTCATCAACCATTGGTATTGCTACATCCTCCCTTATTGCACTAGGCTCTTTTTCAAGATTCAGGAGAAGTGCATAACAAGCCAAATTCCTTCGTCCTCTAAGATACGGTTTCATGAGTCGCTCATTCATTACCCGATCATTACCACCCTAGTAAGTGGTCATCGTCCCCCTATCAGACACTAGGGTGACTCTTCTAAGCTGACAGTCAACTAAAGCATTGTACGTGGACAATCAGTCTATTCCTAAGATTACATTATAGGATCTCATGGGGATTACAATCAAATCACTCTTTAGAGTCTCACCCCCAATCATTATCTTGCAGAATTTACATATATAATTTACACACACCAGCCCCAAAGGTGAAGAAATCATCAAGGGCTCATTAAATTCCTCTATTTCTAAACCCAAGGCATGTACAAAAGAACTCAAGATGAGGGAATGAGTGGCACTAATATCAAATAAAGCGTGAGCTAAGGACTGAGAAACTAAAATCATACCACCAACTACAGCATGGCTAGCTTGAGCGTCCGTGCTTCCTGATGTCATGGTGTGGATCTGGACTGAAGACTTCCCTTTTCCTTTGTTAACGTTACTAGATCCTGGATTTATTGGTCGATACTGCTGCAGTGGAGGCGACTACACACTGACCGTACTTGGCACTCGATACTATGGAGTGTTCCATTGGAAACCCTGTTGCTGCTGTCCTTGCATCGGGTACTGCATCTACTGAGGTACAGACTGATAAAAGGCAACTGAGGAGGTTGCTGCGAAGGAACTGAAGACTGACCTTGAAACTGACAACTCGCACCCTCTCCAGCTTGGAATCCCTATCGAGCGTTCCTGATTGGGCAATTCCTCTTAATATGTCATGGCTGCTGGCAATAATGACAATAAAAACTATAAGGGTTACTGCGCCTGCTGCCCGATGAACTACCACTCCCACTGCTAGCATCTCCCTACTGGTTTTTGACCTGGGCTTAGCGGCTACCACTATTTCTTCGATTACTCCTCTGGGGCGCTCCTGACGTCCTTGCCCGATTCTCACTATAAAGAGTATGTTCACTTTCTACAGAAATAGCTGAAGATAACAACTCACCAAAATTCTAAAGTCGCAAGGCCATCACTTGTCGTCGGATAGATGCCTTAAGCCCGTCCTGGAACTTGATACATTTCTCCCTCTCAGAGGCCACAGCGGATGGAGCGAACTTAGCCAACTCATTAAACTTAGCCTCATATTCCCGAACCCTCATGTCGCCCTGCTCTAACCGGTAAAACTCAGTAACCTTCTGATCCCTATATCCCAACGAAAAGTAGCGCTCATAGAATAATTCCTCAAATCTATCCCAACCAATGTTTCCAACGTTTTCCAAACGCTTAGCTTGTTTCCACCATATATTGGCACTGCCTTCCAACTTGTAAGCTGCAAAATCGACACGGTACTCCATCGATACTCCGACGGTATCCAAGTGCTTCACTATAGAAACCAACCAGTATTCAGCAATCTGCGGGTCTTCGTTCCCATCAAAAGTCAAAATAGACGCGCGACGAAACTCCTTAAAGTACGTGTGTCGGCGACTCGCCTCAGAATCCTCAGGCCTAGCCCTCGCTACCATCTGCCAAAAAACGATGAATATGGCTCCCATCAGACCTTCCTCATCTACAGAATTCGCATATGCAACAGTTAGACGACGTCTTGGTGCTATTCCCTCAGTTCTGAAAACAAAATTGGACTATTAGTGGTTTCTCATTGTCGTACTTATGTGTGCACAGTTCTCAAGGTTCATATACCTAGGCCTCTGATACCAATCTGTCACGCCCCGAAATTCGAGAGGTGACGTGATGGATTAATTAATTTAAATAAATTAAATTTAATAAGAATCGCCATTAAAAGGTAATAGTAACTGATTTGAAAAATATAAATTTGTTAGAAATCCTGAAACAAATAAATAGAAAAGAAACATTAAATAAAAAAACCCCGTTGGGTCCCACCGAACCCACTTTAGTGTGCACACATAGTACTAGCAATATTAAATACATAACCATAGTCCAAGAAAATATAAGTGAATCTAAAACATTACATGTCTTGTTATAAATACCCTAGGAGATAATGTTCTAATCCTGCAATTTCCTTCTTGGTTCTTCAGTCTCCCTAAGCTGAACTCCACCTAGTGGGGGGGGGGGGGGGGTGAGAAATTTTTAAAAAAACAAGAAAATGTGAGCGAAAGGCTTAGTAGGACTTAATCTAAAAAAAGAACATTTAATGTAAACACATATATTTCATATTTAATCAAATACTATAATCATGGGGCAAATTAAGGAAAAACAAATAATGAATCAGAACTAATTAAATTTGTTCACACAAGATTAATCATTTACTCAACCACAGACAATCTCATTATTAGGTTATAAACAAAGCCAAACGAATCACCATCGGAGTGGCCCAGCTAAGTTTCGGGACTTACCCCCAAGGTTACGCTTCCCACGACCCGATCTCTGTACATGGCATCATGCTCTATTTTATTATTCCAGACGGTACCAACCGACACATCCGGTGTCATCACATCATCATGTTTCATTTTACCAAATGTTCTCATTACATTCATTATTATCATCCATTATTTAACCAATAATGAAAATAAGTAATAAACTTCATTTCTTGAAAATCATAAAAAGGTTTTATGATCAAACCTCTTTTCAAAACATGGCTACCAAGGGGAAGGGATAGAAGTCCTACCTCGATATCTGTACTAATGTCTAATACCGTGGTCCCAATCCACTATACGTTAGCTCCACGAAACCATGAACAACCTTAAATAGAAACTAAGTTGATCAATTCCTAGCTTAAGGTATCCTACATTCCTAAGCTATCTCATGGTGTTTTAGTATGCTTTTAGTACTCACAAAATCATTTTAAGAGGTCGAAAACTTGATCTAGGTTTTAAACAGTGAAAACGGACGAAAAAATGTCATTTTTCACCAGGTTCGGTCGGCCTGCCAGAACCCCTGGTCCGGCCTGCCGATCAACCAGGACAGGTCTGCGAACTTTCCCAGGTTTGGCCTGCCGACTAGATGAATTCGGCCTGCTGAACTTATGAATCCGGCCTGCCAAACTGGAAAATCATGGGAGGTCCGAGGCTTCGATTCTCGGCCTCCCCAAGCTCAAAATCAAATCAAAACCTATTTTTTTTCAAGTCCCAGAGCAGTTATAGTAATCATGGATGATAAACAAACATAGTAGGACACATTTAAACACATTTAAACAAGATTTTCATAGGAATTTCAAGAAAATCTAAAAATGAGGGAAAAAAGGAAAAACTTGATTCAACTCGAATTTCATGAAATTAAGCCTAAATGTTGAATGATTCAGGTCCTGCTAACTTAGATTAGTGGTTTCCTAAGCTCAAGAAACTCAAATCACAACACTTCAAAGAGATTGAGAGATTTAGGACAAAATTTAAAAGTTTGAGATTTAAGGAAACAAACCTCGAATCAAAGCTCAAAATCACGCTTGTGGAGTCCAATTTTGTGTTCTTCACCTCCCAATCCAACTGAGAATCAAGCCCAAAACTCAAATCTTGAAATCAAAATTCAAAGAGAAGAAGAAGAGAGAGAAAGAGAGCGTGGGAGAGAGAGAGAGAGGCTGACAGAGAAAAATGAGTGGGAGTAAGAGAAAGGTAGAAATAAATAGAGGGACGGGGGAAACAAAACCGTGCCCCCAACACGTGGCTTTGAAATTGGGACATACTAGGCATTTGACAAATTATTTCGTTTCAAAACTCAAAACAACACATAAAAATAATAAATGATGGGATAAATTTAAAATACCATAAAATACTTTAATTAAGCTCAAGTTTTCATTAAAGCATATTAATTCACCATCTAATCACCATTTACGCATAATTAAATTTTCTGGGCATTACAGTAAAGCTCTTATATAGTACAGTGGTCTTAAAAGGTAAACTAAGCTTTCACATACTACAGTTTCAATTCAAAAATTTTAGTTGTAAGCATACTTTCTAAACACCTTATAAATTTCAACGTTTAGATTCCAAAAACACCAAACAAAGTCTAAATTTATAACAAACAATAAATTTGGAACATCAGGAAAAAAATAAATAAATAAAGTATACGGCACTTGAAGCTCGACTACCTTGGAGTGGAGAAATCGTTAATGGGAGAATCGAAACATACTTCCATACGCATGCAGCTGAAAAAATAAATTGAAACAAAAATCAACAAAAAAATTCGAGAAAAAGCTTAACAAAAAAAAAAAGTCAGGAAATAAAGGTAAAAAAAAAAAAAAAAACTGTGAACACAGATGCTAGAGTAGATATAATTGACCCAAATAAATTTTCTTCAGAATAAAATGGAGAAAATCAATTAACTTAGGACCATACAATGACACTGATAAATAGGTATTTTCCTTCCTTATTAAGTGTGCAATGAAGAATATCTCAAAGCAATCGTGAATAATGGCAAAAAATAGATAATATGAGTAACCAGTGCAAAGAAGCCATGAAGGTTCTCTTCCTTGTTTTTTCTTGTTCCTCTTTTTTTTTTTTTTTTTCAAAGCATACAGTGAAGATTTTTCATGTCATGTATTGTTTAATGAAGAAACTGCCCATAACTTTTTCTTTTTTTTTTGAATAAAAGAAAAGGGTACAGGTGGTACCTCATATCCCCCATCCCTTTAGGTACATGTACAATTTTGGGGACTACTAAAAAATAAGAAGGGTCCATCAAGTTTTCACATGCAAAAACTAATATTGTACAACATGTTTCTTTTCTCAGACAGCAAAACTGATTCACTGAATCCGTTTGTATCCCAGACAATCTACAGCCGCACACCTCCTCCCCTTATTTCCTCTCAGCTACATGATTAGGCACTATAGGCAGTGCTCAAAGAGTGCACAATATTGTAGATTTTCCCCGAAATAATAACCTAGTCTAAAAAATTAAATAACTTAAATCTTTTGAACTTAAACACTTAGATATCCAATCACCAAATTATAAACAACAAATTTATTTAGAAATATGCATATATATTTGGTCATAGCTAACGAACACATTACCAGTGTTAATGTTGTATTCCTTTTAATTGATTGGCCTCAAAGTCCAAACATTAAGACCTAACACACATCTACATAATTAAATATCAATAAGGATATTCAAATTAATGCAAGTATAAAAATTAAGAATAAGGTAAGAAATTAACAAGAATAATTGTTTTGAAATTGTTCATAAAGTATATAGGATATAATCACTTCTTTCTTTTTTCCTTTATCGTCGACACATGTTCATATGGCATCCAAACCAACTAAATTAAAACTGTCATCATCAAAAACATCAACTTTTTTTTTGTTGGGTGGCAATATTTTAGTAAAACATGAAATGTTATTGCAACCGTCATCATCCTTTTCGCAATAATAAATTGCTTTTGACTTTATTTGCAAGACTAATATTAACTCCAAATAGTTGGTTTTGATTGTATATAAAACTTGTTTTGCTTGTTGTGCATAATAAAGGAATCATTCTTATAGCCTGGTTCTCTGGAGTCTATCAATGTAATGCCATCACTATCAATTTTCAAATAATTATTGCCACCACTATCAACTTACTCCATTAATTTCCTCATCTTTTTCTTCTTATAAAACAACTATATATGTATGGGTACCAAAATGTTTAAACTAATTCACTCTCTCCTTTCCCTCTTTCCAAATGAGCTCATAAGTTTTGGGTCATTTTTTATTTCTTTTTCCTTTTTCTTTTAACCTGCACAAGTGGGATTTAAACTTTATACCTTAAGGTAAAGTACATGTGAATTTATAATAAAGCTGTTAGAAAAATGGCAATTGGATGAATGAGAAATTGATGCTCATTGGTGGAGATTAATGGAGGTCATAAACCCCATGTTGTAACACCCAAAGGTATGGATTAATAGGTGATTATGAGCTTCATAATCATGGAAAATGGAGGGTTACAACCAATGGTTTAATGAGAGATAATGAGCACCATTATCATGGAAAATGGAAGGTTGCAACCAATGTCATTATGCACATAAATTCTGAATAATGCTCATTATAATGTGGATTGTAACATCTATTTTCTAAGCCTATATAATGAACTCTCCTCCACATGTTTGAGATATACACAATTGCATAGAATTTGCACTCACTAAGTCATAGAGTTTTTCCTTTGTTTTTCAAGTTCCATCTAGTTTTTGTTGTAGTCATTTTTGGTGATAGAAGAAAAACAGTTTCAAGTTCGCCGAAAACGGTATCCAATAGTGCTTAAGATTCCGTTGGTAGTCGTTGTATCCTGGGAGGCAGACGTCCGTAGAATCCTCGTGCACAACCGGAGGGGACGAATCTGTTTTAAGGAAAGCGTGACCTACACGTGCCTCGACCATTTTTCGTCTAATTTTCACGTTGCGTTGCTTCCATTGAAGTTGAAGTTGAAGGTTTTGTTATACCTATTTGTTATTTTCATTTTTGAAAAATTTGTAACTTGTTTGTTTTATTCATGCAATATATTGTTTGCAATTCCTTTATCCATATTCTATGTTATAATTACTAACAATCTTAAAACAGATTATCCTTTGAAGACGAACAGGTTACTGAATGAAGGAATAAACCGTATAAATTTCTTTTTGTATTTTGGTTGCTTGTTAGCATATATTACAAATCCATTGTTTATTCTAGTCAGATTTTAATATTCTGCTAATTTGAGTACAACCATCTTTTTATAGATTCTTTGCTTGCATATTTGTTTGTAAGAACATTATTGCATTTCAACTTTGATAAGTTTGGTTTTCTTTTGATATTGGTTTTGTTATTGTTATAAATGTATACTTTTGTTATGAATGTTTGGAATTGTTACATTGAGGTTGTTTTAGTTATTTGTAATACTAATTTAGTATGTCATGTTGTCACATATAGTAAACTTGTTTTAGTTGTTTGCATGGGATTTGTTTAGTCAAATTCACATATTATATTCACGTATTATAACATTTATTTTATGTTATTCATATATTAAAGATTGAGTATTATATGATATTTTGTTATGGACTTTATTGTCTATCTCATTTATTGATATCAGTTTAGAAAACATACAAACTAAATGAATATCAATATCTCATTTATTATAAACGTTCATTTTCGTTGATTATAAATAGATGTTGCATTGTATTGTTATTGTTTCCTCATTAATGTAAATTGTTGCTTCATTTCCATGTGTATGTGTGCGCACTATTTTGATTAAAATATGTATAAATTGTTTGATACATTAACGTTGGTGCATGTCCAATATGCATAAATTGTTTGAAACATTAACGTTGGTGCATATCCTTTTCTTTAATATATGTTTGTTTTGGCTTTTATTATTTAGCTTGTAATTCATCTTAAATGTTTGTTTGCAGACTTCGGTTATATATATATATATATATATATATATATATATATATATGTAGTAAGTTTACTGTTTCTAACAGTTTTATTTCTAAACATGTATACATATCATAAAGTTATATTACGATTTCTATAAGCAATCTTATATAATTTGTTTTGTTTTGATTTGTTGTTAATAACAGATTGTTTAACATTTTGTTGTTATCAATATGTTTCTTTTATTTTAAAGGAAACTAATATTTGGTTCTATTTTCAGAAATGGGTGATAACATGAATGTTGTTCCAACTGAGAATGTTCCAACTGGGAGCACTTCTGAGACACCGATGCCATCTCCTAGGGTCCATGCTTCAACCTCGACGCAACCTTTGTCGGTTACAGTTCCTGTGAACCACAATGAAAAACCTGAAAAATTTAATGGACTAAATTTTAAAACTTGGCAACAAAAGATGTTGTTCTATTTGACAACACTGAATCTTGCGAGATTCTTGAAAGAGGATCCTCCTACTGTTAGAGAGGATGAAACAGATGCTCAGACCTTGCTTGCTGTTGAAGCATGGAAGCATTCTGACTTCTTGTGCAAGAATTATATTCTGAATGGCTTGACTGATGCACTTTATATTGTGTACAGTCCGAAAAAAACGGCCAAAGAAGTATGGGAGTCTTTGGACCATAAATACAAAATAGAAGATGCTGGTGCTAAGAAGTTCATAGTTGGACGGTTCATGAACTACAGAATGGTGGATTCTAAGACTGTAATTAGTCAAGTACAAGAACTGCAATTACTCATTCATGAAATTCATGCTGAAGGAATGGTAATTAGTGAGTCTTTCCAGGTAGCTGCAATCATAGAGATGCTACCCCCGACGTGGAATGACTTCAAGAACTATCTGAAGCACAAGCGTAAAGAGATGAGCGTTGAAGATCTTATTGTTCGACTTCGCATTGAGGAAGACAATAGAAGATCTGAGAAAAAGCTTTTTAACAAGTCTGTTGCCAAAGCAAATGTGGTGGAGCATGATAAAAGCTCCAAGAACAAGAAAACCAAGTCGGGGTTCAAGCTGGGGCCTAAGGGTGGAATTTCAAAGAAGCAGAAATTCCAAGGAAAATGTTTCAACTGTGACAAGATGGGTCACAAGTCGGCAGATTGTAGGCTGCCAAAGAGAAACAAGAAGAAAGAGGCTAATGTGGTGGACACCATCACACAAGAAGTGTCAGACATCAGTCTCTCTACCGTGGTCTCTGAAGTCAACATGGTGGACTCCAACCCAAAGGAGTGGTGGCTAGACACTGGGGCCACACGCCATGTCTGCTATGATAGAGCTGCTTTTGTTGAACTCGTACTGTCAAAAGTTGGGGAGAAGCTATATATGGGCAACTCTGCCACATCTGAGATCAAGGGCCAAGGGATGGTGGTTCTAAAAATGACATCAGGCAAGGAAGTCAAGCTGCAAAATGTGTTGTATGTGCCTGATATTCGAAATAATCTCATTTCTGGAACTCTGCTGAGTTCACATGGCTTCAAGATGGTTTTTGAAGCTGATAAAATGGTTTTGTCTAAACATGGAATGTATGTGGGAAAGGGTTATGTGAAAGATGGGATGTGGAAAATGAATGTAATGGCTGTTAAGCCCAATTCCATCAATATAATTAAAAAGTCTTCCACTTATATGCTTAAGTCTTCTAATTTATGGCATGGTAGACTAGGTCATGTTAATTATAATACTTTACGTAGATTAATTAACTTGAATCACATACCCACATTTAATATTGATCCCAAACACAAATGTGAAATATGTGTAGAGGCAAAACTAACGAGATCTTCATACCAAATGATTGATAGAAATACTGAGCCACTTGATTTGATACATAGCGATGTTTGTGACTTAAAATTTATTCAAACTAGAGGTGGGAATAAATATTTTGTTACATTCATAGATGATAGCACAAAATATTGCTATGTATATTTGCTTAAAAGCAAAGATGAAGTTATAGAGAAGTTTGCTCTCTATAAGCAAGAAGTTGAAAACCAACTTAATAAGAAAATTAAGATGGTAAGAAGTGACCGTGGTGGTGAATATGTAGAACCATTTAGTGAATTTTGTGCACAACATGGTATTATCCACGAGGTTACGCCACCCTATTCACCTCAGTCAAATGGTGTGGCTGAGCGCAAAAATCGTACCTTAAAGGATATGATCAATGCGATGCTGATAAGTTCTGGATTGCCACAGAACATGTGGGGAGAAGCCATTTTATCGGCTAATTACCTTTTAAATAAGGTACCCTGAAAGAAAGAAGACAAGACCCCTTATGAATTGTGGAAAGCTAGAAAGCCTTCTTACAAATACTTGAGAGTGTGGGGGTGTCTTGCAAAGGTAATGGTACCTACACCAAAGAAGATGAGAATAGGTCCAAAAACAGTTGATTGCATCTTCATTGGTTATGCCCACAACAGTAGTGCTTATCGGTTTCTTGTGTATGAATCTAAAAACCCAGAGATTCACAGGAACACGATAATGGAATCTAGGAATGCATCATTTTTTGAACATGTATTTCCTTGCAAATCCAAAGAGGATGGTCCAAGTTCATCTAAACGAACGTTTAAGACTATTGAAGAGAATAGTCAGGATCATCAAGAAGTTGAAACCGAATATGAAGAGGAAGAGCCTAGACGAAGCAAAAGGGCACGAACAGAAAAATCATTTGGACCTGACTTTCTGATCTACATGCTAGAGGCTGAACCTCAAACTTTCAAAGAAGCTGTAAGCTCATCGGAGGGTCCTTTATGGAAAGAAGCCATAAAGAGTGAAATTGATTCCATCATGCAGAATCATACTTGGGAATTAGTGGACCTTCCTCCAGGAAGTAAACCGCTAGGTTCTAAATGGATTTTCAAACGTAAAATGAAAGCTGATGGAACAATTGACAAGTATAAGGCTAGACTTGTTATAAAAGGTTATAGACAAAAAGAAGGCCTTGATTACTTTGATACTTATTCTCCTGTAACGAGAATAACCTCCATAAGAATGATCATAGCGATTGCCGCTTTGCGGAATCTTGAAGTACATCAGATGGATGTAAAGACTGCTTTTCTTAATGGAGACCTTGAAGAGGAAATTTATATGGAACAACCAGAAGGTTGTATTGCTCCAGGACAAGAAAAGAAAGTCTGCAAATTGGTGAAGTCTTTGTATGGGCTTAAACAAGCACCAAAGCAATGGCATGAGAAATTTGACAATGTTATGATGTCAAATGGGTTCAAAATTAATGAGTGTGACAAGTGTGTTTATGTCAAAGGAACAGACGATGGATATGTTATTCTTTGTCTGTATGTAGATGACATGTTAATCGTGCGTAGCAATGATCGGATGATCAAATCAACTAAAGATATGTTGAACTCTAGGTTTGACATGAAAGACATGGGACTTGCCGATGTGATTTTAGGAATCAAAATCAAAAGGTCGCCTGATGGACTCATCTTGAGCCAGTCACACTATGTGGACAAGATACTTGACAAATTTAGTAAAAATGACACTGGTGTGACCAGAACTCCAATTGATACTAGTCAACATCTGTCCAAAAATAGAGGAGAAAGTATATCCCAGGTGGAATATGCTAGAGTGATAGGCAGTTTAATGTACTTAATGAATTGTACAAGACCAGATATTGCCTATGCTGTAAGTAGTCTAAGTAGATTCACAAGTAATCCAGGAGATGATCACTGGAAAGCGATTGTTAGAGTACTCAGATACTTAGGGTATACTCGTAGTTATGGGCTACATTATACAAGAGATCCTGCAGTTCTTGAAGGGTATTCTGACGCAAGTTGGATATCTGATATACAGAATTCTAAAGCTACAAGTGGATACGTATTCACTTTGGGAGGCGCAGCAGTTTCATGGAAGTCTTCAAAGCAGACGGTAATAACCAGATCTACTATGGAATCTGAATTTGTAGCTTTGGATAAAAGCGGTGAAGAAGCTGAATGGCTAAGGAATTTCTTGGAGGATATCCCTGAATGGCCTAAACCTATGCCTGCAATATGCATACATTGTGATAATCAGTCTGCTATTGGCAGGGCACAGAATGTGATGTACAATGGTAAGTCGAGGCATATACGTCGTCGACATAATACCGTTAGACAACTAATCTCAACTGGAGTCATGACAATAGACTATGTAAGGTCTAAAGAAAATATTGCGGATCCGTTAACCAAAGGACTGAATAGAGATCAAGTTGAGAAAACATCAAGAGGAATGGGACTTAAGCCCATAAAAGAATAGGTTGAAACAGTGGAAACCCAACCTTGTTGACTGGAGATCCCAAGATCTAGGTTCAATGGGATAACTAAACTGAATAGACTGAGTAAGATCACTGTGGGGGTTACCCCAACCCATTCCTATAATAAAAACAATGATACCCGTAGGGAAAGGTTAAGCAGATTGCTTTTAATGATTCTTATGCGTCGAATACGTTGAGAATTCGAGCGAAGTAATATGGGTTACTCTTAAGTAAGAAATCACCTATGTGAGAGAGAAGTGGGGCCGCTTCAAAGGAGAATTGCTAGGGCTCAATTCTTTAGAAACTCTTGCAGAACCAGGGAGATGTTCATGGCCAAAATGAACATAACCATGAGAACTGAAACTGTGTTAGGAAAATATTTGTGTGAGGTATGTTATCGTTTACACAAATGGCAGAACAGTTCAAGGACATCGCGTCTATTAGTCAGCCAGTAAAGTAAACATACTTTCAACAAGGGAAGGTTCAAGGGTTAACGCCTACCTATCCTATGCAGATATTAACCGTAAACTCTATCATCGTGTAGTGTCATTGTTTTTCCTCTGTAGTTTGTCAATTTCATTCATGTGGGGGATTGTTAGAAAAATGGCAATTGGATGAATGAGAAATTGATGCTCATTGGTGGAGATTAATGGAGGTCATAAACCCCATGTTGTAACACCCAAAGGTATGGATTAATAGGTGATTATGAGCTTCATAATCATGGAAAATGGAGGGTTACAACCAATGGTTTAATGGGAGATAATGAGCACCATTATCATGGAAAATGGATGGTTGTAACCAATGGTTTAATGGGAGATAATGAGCACCATTATCATGGAAAATGGAAGGTTGCAACCAATGTCATTATGCACATAAATTCTGAATAATGCTCATTATAATGTGGATTGTAACATCTATTTTCTAAGCCTATATAATGAACTCTCCTCCACATGTTTGAGATATACACAATTGCATAGAATTTTTCAAGTTCCATCTAGTTTTTGTTGTAGTCATTTTTGGTGATAGAAGAAAAACAGTTTCAAGTTCGCCGAAAACGGTATCCAATAGTGCTTAAGATTCCGTTGGTAGTCGTTGTATCTTGGGAGGCAGACGTCCGTAGAATCCTCGTGCACAACCGGAGGGGACGAATCTGTTTTAAGGAAAGCGTGACCTACACGTGCCTCGACCATTTTTCGTCTAATTTTCACGTTGCGTTGCTTCCATTGAAGTTGAAGTTGAAGGTTTTGTTATACCTATTTGTTATTTTCATTTTTGAAAAATTTGTAACTTGTTTGTTTTATTCATGCAATATATTGTTTGCAATTCCTTTATCCATATTCTATGTTATAATTACAAACAATATATTGCATGAATAAAACAAACAAGTTACAAATTTTTCAAAAATGAAAATAACAAATAGGTGTAACAAAACCTTCAACTTCAACTTCAATGGAAGCAACGCAACGTGAAAATTAGACGAAAAATGGTCGAGGCACGTGTAGGTCACGCTTTCCTTAAAACAGATTCGTCCCCTCCGGTTGTGCACGAGGATTCTACGGACGTCTGCCTCCCAGGATACAACGACTACCAACGGAATCTTAAGCACTATTGGATACCGTTTTCGGCGAACTTGAAACTGTTTTTCTTCTATCACCAAAAATGACTACAACAAAAACTAGATGGAACTTGAAAAACAAAGGAAAAACTCTATGACTTAGTGAGTGCAAATGCTATGCAATTGTGTATATCTCAAACATGTGGAGGAGAGTTCATTATATAGGCTTAGAAAATAGATGTTACAATCCACATTATAATGAGCATTATTCAGAATTTATGTGCATAATGACATTGGTTGCAACCTTCCATTTTCCATGATAATGGTGCTCATTATCTCCCATTAAACCATTGGTTACAACCATCCATTTTCCATGATAATGGTGCTCATTATCTCCCATTAAACCATTGGTTGTAACCCTCCATTTTCCATAATTATGAAGCTCATAATCACCTATTAATCCATACCTTTGGGTGTTACAACATGGGGTTTATGACCTCCATTAATCTCCACCAATGAGCATCAATTTCTCATTCATCCAATTGCCATTTTTCTAACAAAAGCTATGTTTTCAAGCAAGATTTTGGAATGCATTATTTATATGGCCATACCCTCTTGTGGTAGTTAGGTTAGTCAAGACCCCGTGCTCTTGGACAAAATTTTTAATTTGCATTAAAGAACTTCTGTTTGAACAATGTGATCTCTTGAATTGCTGCTTTTCTCTTGTCTAATTAAATACGCTTCATTTTTTTTTTAATAGTTGACACGTACCAAACTTTAGGGTATTCATACAATCCGCACGTTTTAATTATACAATCGACATGCACATGTTCATTTTGACAACCTTCGGTTCAATATGATCCGTGCTTACCATATTAAACTGTTAAATTCAAATTCAATCGGTTTTTAATACAAAGTTTTCCAAGCAGTTACTGACACCAATTATGTGCTAGAGAAAATCAAACACAAAATAAGGAATAACAGCGCAAGGAAAAGTTTTTTTTTTAATAAAAAACAAACAAACTGTTAGCAAAAGTAAATTTTTTTTATATATAATTACCTTTACTAATAGTTTGAATTTATTTGCATATTTTTAAAGAAAAAATTCTCATGACTTTTCGATATTTGATACTTTGGATAATTTTCAATACTGTGTGATTATAATTTGTATTTATATCAAAACCCCATTTTAAAGCTTGCCACCATTGAACTACCTCCTTTTCCAAATATTTGAACTCAATCACGTTAAATTTTTCCTCTCTTTTTTTTCTCCCCTTTTGTTTTCAACTTTCTTGGTTTTTAATTAATAGGCATCAGTTGGACCCCACGTCATACTATGTCAACAAACCAAGTGGCGTGATTCCATTCCAATAAAAACACTGGATTCCATTGAACCCTTTATTATGATTTCTTACTTGGGGACACATAATTCCATGGAGTAAGACTTAAAAGGAGGTGGATTGGACTTCAATCCTGAAATGGCAGAGCCAAGCCTCTCCAGAGCTACTGTATGAAAAGGAACTATATTGGATGTGTTTCTGTTTAGTTTTTTTGTTGTAACAATGACCTTTTGGTGTGGGGTTAGTCACCCTCTCGTTTGATTAAAATTATCCACTATCTATAAAAACGTGTATTAAAAAGTTTTATTTGTGCTCAATTAATGATGTATCTTTTTTATTTTCATATGTCAAAACTCGATACACATTTTACCCTTAAACATGTGGTGGTTTTGATTTACTATCGGGGTCGAGTTATTAATTGCATCATGGGTTCTTGCGTCTGAATTAGTACACTTTTAATTTAAACGCAATTCCCATTTAAATAAAGAAAAAAGAACTTCCTTTGCCTAGCTAATGAACCTGGACGGGTAAACGGACTACATAAATCGTTATTGTTTTTGTCATCCTACCAATCGTAGTTTGGTCAACAATTACCTAATTTCTATGATATAAGTACATTTATAATATATATCTAACAGATTGCAATAATAAAAAAAATAAACAGATAATCGTAATCGCTGACATCATCATGACATTTTTTCCCGCTAGACACATCATCGTGGCAGTTTGGAAAACATATAAACAATTGGCTTGGAAAACCTGTATAAAAAACAAGTTTAGTTTGCTGTGATATAAAATTGTCATATATTATAATAATTTATAACCAACATTTTTCTTCGTGCCCTATGTGAGCTACCTAGAAATACACACAAAACTTTTGCAAACATAAACGTATAAGCTAGTGACCATCAAAAAGGGCAAAAAAAAAAAAGGTAAATTGAAACTAATGTGTAGAAAACGTAAATGAAAAAATTAATATTATAATTTACAACGTCATGCAAGGCTCATCACACCATGAACATTTTTTAGAATACTTTGACGGTTTTAATCCTTAATACCGAAATTAACAATAGAATTCTAAAAAAAAAATAACACCAAAAAATCATTTGTTCATCGCGTGCCTTGAAATTTTACATGAATAATTATATTATAAGGATTTGTGCAGAATTGGCCGTTTTTATGGGATTATTCAAGTAAATAGCCATTGTTTTCTTAAATTAGGGATATAACCGTTGTTGCTAACTTAGACTCAAAAAGATAGAAATAGCCTTCAGTCACCTTTTTCTGATTGCCATACAAACTACAAGCAGAGTTAGTTAATCATTCTATCCTCCAAACCTTAAGGCTGCCACAAAAACTACCCTGCCGGAGCTGCCAAATCACAGCCAATTTTTTGCCTGAAGCCTTTGTGAAAAAGCTCTCATATACAGGAAGTTTAACATGAATAAGAACTGATAAGATTGGAAAACTAAATAAATCATTAAAAGCGTAGGAACGTAATCGTTATTTACCTAAATTAAAAATAAAAATTACACAATATACCTTCTTCTTAAGTAATCTAATTTTATGCCATAAATTCTGAAACTTAAAAAAATATACTACAAATTTTGAGGGTCCGTTTGGTAAATGGATTCGAATTAGTAACTTAATTTGAGTTGTGTGATTTAAATTACGATTTGCATTGTTATTCGAATTGACGTTTGGATATGCATTTAAGTTTTAATCTGAGTATGGAATAAAATTGAAATTTATATTTGGAGAGGTAGTGAAAATAGTTTTTGATTTATTAACAAATCTAATAAAATCTTAATGTTAATGATCCTAAAAAACATACAATATGGATATTAATTTATTCCTCTCTTTACTAAGAATACAATGAAAAAAGAATCATCTCATTTGGATATCAAGTTATGATGAGAGAGTTTCAGCTTTTATCAAAAGTTTAGGGAGTCAGAACTCTAAATATTTAGATTTTTGATACTTATTTGATTCGAATTTTGGGGAAACAAACACGTATCGAAGTTATGATTTTTTTCCTTAAATATAAGGGAGAGAATTTTAGCTTTTATTGTAACAAAGATATCCAAGTATCAAATGTTTAGGGGAGTGAGAAATTTAAAAACTTAGATTTTTGATACTCATTTGATTTAGATTTTGAAAAAACAAACACGTATCTAAAAAATTTTTGATACTCGAATCCAAATTTAAATCCTAAGTCTAAAAAATACCTAACATAAACATGCCCTTAATAAACCACAAATTTTGAAAAAATAACTTCTTTTTTTTTTCAAATTTTTCTTTCTGCTCTCTATCTCCGCCCTCTCTCTCGATTTGTCTCCTCTCTCTCTCCTCTTCCCTTTCCCTCTCTCCTCGTTCAATTCTTTCTTTGTTTCTCCATTTCTCCTCATCGCAAGAACAATGGCTCTGGCAACCGGTGACAATCAAACACCACATCTCTTCGGCGACGATTGAACAGCGCGAATCTCTAGCGACGATCAAACAGCGCGAATCACCGCCGCCACAACGAAGATTTTCACGACGAGATCAATTCGCAGAGCCGCTGGTCATCACAGCGTTCGTCTTCCTCCTCGATTAGATCTCCCCCATCGAGATGAAGTTGATTCGCCGTTCGATTCGACGTTAGGAGAGGCATAGATCCAACCATGCCGCCGCCGGAGTTAGAGACCAAAAAGATAACACTTGCCGCCACGACCAGTTCTGCTGCAACCACACAGCCGCGGCAGTCCTGGTCCACCTCCATCTGAAAGTACTTTTATTTTGAAAGAACGAATTCCAAACTAAATGAATGTAAAGATCCTATAAAGGAAAGCAAAGTGAAACAGAGCGAAGAAATAAGAATTACGACACTCAAGGCATGAGATAAATAAAGGAAGCAGGAATTTGGATTTGAAAAATCGATTAAGTCCGTCCCTGATAGCATCAATTCATTTGACTATATCTGCATTTAATGCAAGAATATTCGTCTCCGAAAAACTAATTGGAATTAGAGAAAATCAAATGTAAAAGAGAGACTAAAAGGGAAAGAGTGAAAAAAAAAAAAAAAAGGAGAGAAAATTTCCTAGAGGAATTTTTTACGTCTTGAAGGATATGTAAAAAATATCTGGGAACACTGAAAATATCTTGAAAGGGTAGTAAAAATGTCCGAGGGGACACGTAATATGTTCCCAAGACACACAAAAAATGTTTTGAAACGACATTAAGAATGTCCCAGAGGGAGATGCAACGTCTTCCAAAAAGACACGCACTAAATTTGTGGCATACAAAATTTTCATATTTTATGATATAAATAAAAACAATTAAGTTTCAAAAAGTGGCATTTATCTGAATAACCCAATTAAAGAAAGTTGTAGACAAATATTTTGGGTTGGGTGAACCAATGGCCACCTAGCCCCATTTTTTTGTAGAAAAATTCTATTTACACCCCTAATATTTCTAAAGGTACCCCAAAATAAAAGAGAAAAAGAGCAAAACAACAAATTTGGGTTAAAATGTAGTAAATGATATCATATGGTTTCAAAATGTGTGCTAAATAGCATGTAATGAGAAATTAAGATTTATCTTATATGAAATTACGAATAGAAACCACAAAATATCCTCAACTTTTTCTCCTCCTCACCTCCTCCTCTCCTCCCTTGCCACTAGGGACGGTGTCTAGGAAACACAATATTTTTTTAAAAATACAATATTTCCCTATAATACAATATTTTTGGAGGACATGGCCAAGCATCACCGGTACCTACGACACCGTCGGTAGCTAAGAAATACAATATTCCCTAAAAATAAAGTATTTTTCCCAAAAATTCAAAAATTTATAGGTGATATAATTGGACTAACTAGTGGCCAGTAAATACAATATTAAGATGAAAATACAATATTTCTATATAAATACAAAAATTTCCCAACAATGTCGCTAGACATCACCAACACCGGCAACATTGCCGACGACAATAGTTCTCTAAAAATACAAAAATTCACTATAATGTCTCAAAATTAATTAAGTAAAGAGTAGTATATAAATATGGTAACTAGTGTGTCAATTGTATTTTAATTAATGACATTAAGATTTATTTCTATTTCTATTTCCATTTTTATTTTTATTTTTATTTTCTTGCCACTTTGTATTTTATGTTTAAAATTAATTTTCTGGTTACTTTAATTAACTAAACCATTTACTACATGGTTTTAATTAATTCCTTCTGCAAATCCCCCAACTTTTCTCAAATTGCTGGGCAGTCCCTGCTGCCCTTCTTTTCAAAACTCACATGAAAGGCCAAACAATGAACAACACAATCCCAACTTCCGAGTGGAAAGAAAAACCGCCCATAGATTTTTCCACGAAACCACTTGTCCAACCTTGATTAAAAAGACCAGAATCAACTTAGAAATCCTTATCTCTTTCTCTCTTCCTTTCTTTTACGTTACTCTCTCTCTTTATCTACTTCAAGAAACTAAGGAGAATACTAGCCCTTTCAAGCTTATGCAAAGACAAAACCACCAAATTCAGGAATCAATCTTTAGTAACCCGAGGTTAGAAATGTTGTGACTGATTTATACTCTGGTTCAAAAGCTGATTTATTTGTTCAAAGTTCATGTTCATAGGTTTGGGCTCTAAGATTGTGAAAATTGGTTTTATTCTTGAAAGCCTAATGATAAATATGTGATTGCATGTGATGACCTAAGTTTATGCAAGTGTTAAACACCTTTAAATCGACCTTAGAAAGAGTTTACAGAAATGATTTTGTTGTTAGTGCATGAAAACTCGTATTAAAGTTTGATTTGGTCCTACTCCTTGCATTTTTGGACGAACAAATTTGATTTTTGATGAATTTGTGTTGGAATTAAACATAGGGTTGCTAAAAATTAGTTTATGTAGTTTATATAACGTTTTAGAATCTTTATTGCATGTTCAGGGTGATTAGAAACAGATTTGGATCGATTTGACTTTTTTTGAATTCGGATTCCTCAAAACAAAGCAAGCTCAAACATCAGCTTCACGACACAGTAGTATACTAGCATCAGTGCATCGTGGTCGACCAGCCTGCTAATTCGACATGGTGGTGAATGACCATAGCATATTCTGGTCGGCCAGTCTGATGTAGAAGCTGTTGTTTCAACTGACCGAGCACTCCACACTTATTATTTATATTTTAAATAAGTTTTAACCCCTGTTAATGACCAGAAATGTTGGAAATTGTGTTTTAGACATGTCTATATTTAATTTGTATGATAATTAGTTTTAAAATCACAAATAACACACTAAAAAATCCAACAAAAAAAGAAACGATTCTTATGACATCTATAAGAGGGTGTTACATAGTAAATATACATATAATTTTGCTTATCCATTTAAAGAGGGGAAATTGGAGTTATTCTATTGAGAAAACATTCTTTGAGTGAAACCAGTATCTTGTTTGTCTAGTCCTTAGCACCGAATTGACATACGTGTAAGCGTAGAAAAAATTAAAGGTTTTTAAATATCACTCGCTTACTTTTGTCTCCTCAAAATCTCAACACATGAGTAAAGTGGGACTGAGAATCAAAGAACACTTCTTCTCTTTCTTTCTCTCTCTACACGCCTAACATATAGGGGTTTTGGTAGAGTTTTGCAGTCTCACCAAGACTCTCAATTGTGTATAGAATTAATATAAGAGGCCTATGTTTATAGAAAATAAGAGACCCGATAAATTTTGGAAGTTTCTTTTATTTTGATATCACATATTTAATTTAAATAAAAGAGACAAGTTTTCTTGCCCTTATACTGCATGTGATGCCATACACTAAGAGATTCTCTATGCTTGCGGCGCCAATCACCAACCAATAAGTGAAAGAATATTTTTCATATACCTCTATTTAATAAGATTTATTTCTTACTGTATTACATATTAACAAATTACTTTTAAGGATAAAAGTGTTTTAGAAAAATATTCATTACACACTCTATCTTAAATATATATATATATATATATATATATATATATCTTCCCTTTTAAAAAATTAGTATATTATTTTTATTTCAAAATAATAGAAGTAGATTCTAACATTAAAGAGTCTCTCATAAAAAAATTAGTTGTTTGTTTCTTTTTCAATTTTTTTTATTATTCTTTTATATATACTAATTACAATTATATATATTATTGCAAATTGTTTGATTCATAAATAACTATAAATTATGTGCTTCAGTAAAAGGAACCGTCTTTTCATTTAATATAAAAAGCATGATATAAAAAAAAGGAAAAAAAAAACTAAATTTTTCTTCTTATTTTTAAGTAAAAGAAATATAAATTGTTTTATTCATATATAAATCCTTACAGGTTTACTACCAATTATTTTTTTCTTAGAATCCAAAATTTGGTTTAAAGAAAAGGAAAAATGATATTAAGGAAAAAGTATTACTTAGTATATAAACTGAAAAGAAAAAATGTTTGAAAAAGATTGTTTATTTGGTAGGTGGGTGGAAAAAGGAAAACCAATGAACTATTTAGGTGTAGGGATTTTTTTGATATTTTAGGAGGGCATAAGAAGTGGAATAAGAGGTGGTTGACACTACAAGAAAAACTACATTTAACAATATATTATTTATGACATGTAGTTTTTGAATGTCGTTGAAAAGTACATACAATGACATCTCCAACAAATATGTCGTTAATGACATTTAAAACAATAATTAACGACATCTATATAGACATCGTATTAAAGGTCTCCTTTTAACGACAATAGTTTAGTGTCGTTAAATTATTTAATGACAAATAAGAAATGTCGTCAAAGCCTTAGCGATTCTACGACACCCCTTATAGGTGATATTGGTCAAGACGTCGTCTACAAGGGGTGTCGTAGAATCTTCAAGGCTTTGACGACATCTCTTACTTGTCGTTAAATAATTTAACGACACTAAACTATTGTCGTTAAAAGGAGACCTTTAATACGATGTCTATATAGATGTCGTTAATTATTGTTTTAAATGTCATTAACGACATATTTGTTGGAGATGTCATTGTATGTACTTTTCAACGACATTCAAAAACTACATGTCATAAATAATATGCCATTAAATGTAGTTTTTCTTATAGTGTGAAGATATAATACATGAAAAGTAAAATAGAGGGTGTCAATAGAAGCATTCTTTGTTTTTTGAAACTAAAACTTTGAATGAAACACATTATAGTAATTTAAATTTTATAAAAAAAACGCTGTAAAATCACTTTAAACAAAAACTTTAGGCCATAAGAGTCCTTCATAAGTAATTGCATTAGTGGGACTCGTGTCCATCAGTGGTAGGGCACATGAATCACGCCTCCCCCACGTTCTGATTCATGGCTAGACATGTTGTAACTGCTTGTTCGTGCAGATAACTGTCAGTTCGATACGATCGACCTAGTCGATCGACCCAGTCGAACTGAGACATGAAAATGAATACGAAATATCTTCAACGAATAGAACGACTTAAATTATGATAAACGTCGAACCAAATGAACAACTCGAACCATCAATTCGATTGGGCTTTTTTGTCCGTAGATTTTATTCGATCCACTAGGCTGGTATAAAATTGGGCCGCACAGGCCTGCTAGCAATTTGGGCCTTGCTAAATTACACCCCAATAGATAGGCCCCCCATTCCTTAATTGATGTAATGGACGACAACAATGAACGACAATTAGGCCCAAACTAGACGGCACGCGACTGTCTGATATCCTGCATCTGTAACTGAATCATTACCTTCCTCTTGGAAATTTTGGTAATTAATTACCCGTAACACATGTCACCAGCCAATTGGCAGCTCCTAAAAGTTACTGCAATGCTAACGTACAAGTCTAATTCAAAAAGACACCGCCTCGGTTTGAGCAGGAACCCAAAAAGACGTGTAATCCTAGCCCTTGGATCAGATGGCTCTAAATCGATTCCATCTGTCGATCTAGTACCCTTGGGTGGTATATAACACGCTTTTTCTCTCACTTCTTCATTCCATCTTTCTTCTCTCGAACTCAAGGTGATTTTCCTCTAATTTCTCTCAGTTTCTCTAGGATTTTCAAGCAAGATTTTCTTTTCTTCTTCTAATTTTCTTGTGATTTTCTTTCGATAATCTTGTTTTTCTTCTAATTCTGAACATTTTGATACCGAACACGTTTTATTTCACAAGAAAATTAGTGACCATCTGAACCGTTTGGCTGTCGTGACTCTAGAATACTTAAGAACAGTTGAAGCCTTTTGAGTTTTAAGATTATTCAGCTTTTTGATCTTCGAAACCCTAGTTTTCCCTGGACGGTTCTGTTCCTATAAAAATGTCAAAGATAGTAGTCATAGATTCAAGCTCCAACAGTGGTGAGGATCCCTGGTCAAGTAGTGACGAAAGGGAAGTCGACGAAATGATCCGTCGATAAGCCATGATCAAATTGTGCAAACGGATGGCTAGACCCGAGAGTAGCAGAGAGGCAACAAGCCAAAGGGTAGAACGAAACCGACCAGCCAGACCTTAGAAGATAGTTGACGGTGTCGAATCGCTCGAAAGAAGGAAATATATTTCTCCAACTAAAGGGGTCTCATTTTTCACAAAGAATCCAGAATCTGTTCTGATAGAAGGTGACTTGTCGACATTAAGGTCGAAGTATGGAATACCAACTTCGGTCGAAATACGTCTGCCTTATCCAGGGGAACGAGTAGATACACAAAACGACAACTGGTTTTGTGTATACACAAAATGTTTGAACTAGGACTTCGACTGACGATTTCAGAATTCATGATTCAGATCATAGGCCACTTTTACATTTCAATGACTCAACTCATGCCGAATGGGGTTCAATTGCTTATAGCTCTTATGCTCCTAATAGAAGAGGCTGGGATTGATTTTGACATATTTGACTTCTTAAGGCGTTATTACTTGAAGCCGAACAGCAAAAATTTGGGCTGTTTCTACTTCGTATACAGGCAGTCAAAGCAGCTCATAACAAAGTTTGTAAACACGGATAGGCATTGGGAGGAGCGATACTTTTTTATGTCGATTACCTGAGACTCCTTCGAACTTACTTCTTGATTACCTTTACCATTTGCTTTCGGTCACATTGGTAAGCATCATTATTTTTCATATTTCGAACAGTAATTCCATCTAATCCATAAGTAATTATCTTCTTGCAGATTTCGAATTGAATCATCCTGCTCCAATTGGTGAAAGGTTCCAAGCAAGGTTGGATGCACTACTTGCTTCTAAAGGAAGGACTTGGACCGAGATCTCGCAACCCGATTGACTCTGGAGGTCTTTGATTAGGAAGCTATTTAAAGAAATACCTCCAGGTATTCCTATTCGATTTTTGAAATGAGTCGATTAGGTCTTTGTATGCAATGGTGCACTTCAGCGGTTGTACGGCCCATCGAAGTATATTACACCACTATCCGACGAAGACACTCATCTTGTAGAAGTCGCATTGTCAGCCATGAAGGTAACATTGCCATCAGTGGAAGAGATGTGAAAGAAGAGGCAAGCAGACAAAGCAGTCAAGAAGAAGAAAAGTCAAACAGGTGAACCATGACAAAAAGAAACGACTCCACCAGCCATTTCATCAAATCTTCCTCCACCTCCTTCTTTCGACATACAGCCCCCACCATCTAAGAAAAGAAAGGGGGCTGGAACTTCAACCTCGACCAGGGACGCAGAACAAAGTGTACCCGAGAAGACCCTCGACGTCCCAATTGACGTGAGCATCATGTAAGACAAGGAAGCGGTGACAAGAGCGGCTGTAAACTTTTACTTTGACAAAGACGAGGAGCTTCTTGGCAAGAAACCCTTCGCTTGGCTCTTCAACTAGTCGACCGCAGTATTGGGACAGGTAAATCTTAAGCACTTTAATATCTTTGGTTTCGATAGCATCGCACCTACTGATTTTTTTCATGCAGGGTCTTCTGCTTCACAATCTGTTCGCGAACAAGGCTATCACAGATATGAGCAGGAAGTGCTGAGATGTAAGAGGCTTGAGGAAGAATTGAAGAAAATGGGAACCAAGAGAGAGAAAAACCAAACAGAGTTCGATGACATGGCTGATGCACTAAATAGGTCGAACAAAAAGTATTAAAATTGTCGAGTAGCCTTCGTCTTTCTAAAGAAAGAGTTGATAGCCTGAAGAATACTCTGACCATGAGAGAGAAGGATATCGAAGACATCAAGGAGTAGCTACTGGATGTTCATGGCACTTAGTCCTTCAAGGCGCGACTAGAGGCTATGTTAGAGTTCAAGTCAGGCAAACTGAGCGTTGAAACAATCAACGAAGAGATCAAGGACCTTCAAGAACTGCTTTCAACAGACAATTCACATGTTCATGGCGAATCCACCAGTCAGGAAATTCTTGTCGAGCCCCCTGTTCCTGAGTCTGAAGTTGCAATGACTTCAACTGGGGATGCCACTGAGCCTCCAACCATCAAGCCAATTAAGGGTGAAAATGCTCAACCTGTGGATGGAGGAAATTTATGAAGGATTTTTTTTGTATTGAACAGCTTTTTGAAATTTAATATCAAATTTCATCAATTCAATTTCTTGCAACATGTATCGATCAGAACATCTAGCCAGTTTAACAAAGGCCATCGCACTATTAATGTTAAATTTGATCACCATATGATGAGATATCATGACAGTGAATTATTTGGATGTTTATGAATCAAAGTCGATTAACCATAAACTAGATCATGGCGTTATATAACAGACTGGCTGATCAAACCAAGTTAAGAGCAAAGAGGATGGCAATTTTATTTTAATTTATAAGTACATGTTCAGATCAAATCGATCATTCCGATGTTAAGGATAATGAGCATGCGGATTGTGTTGATCGAATCCGCAATTTGCGCAATGACGTATAAGATTAATAGTACAGATCAAACTAATCAGATCTGCATGGCCATGAAGATGGCGATGTCAACGGTTCTTGTCGAACTAGCCGATTCCAAGATTTGAGCCATGAAAATTGCATTTCAAAAGTTCGAATCGAGTTGGTCGAATTTGATGTTAAGCCATGAAGATGGCAGTTTAGGTGTTTGGATCGAACTGGTCGAGTCTGAAGTTGAGCCATGAAGATGGTAGTTCAAGAGTTTAGATCGAGCTGTCAAGTCCAAAGTTGAGCCATGAAGATGGCAATTCAAGAGTTCAGATCGAGCTGGTCAAGTCTGAAGTTGAGCCACAAAGATGGCAGTTCGAGTTCATATTGAGCTGGTCAAGTCCAAAGTTGAGCCATGAAGATGGCAGTTCAAGAGTTCAGATCGAGCTGGTCGAGTCCAAAGTTAAGCCATGAAGATGGTAGTTCAATAGTTCGAATCGAGCTGGTCGACTCTAAAGTTGAGCCATGAAGATGGTAGTTTAATAGTTCGGATCGAGCTGGTCGAGTCCAAAGTTGATTTTGAGATTATAGACGCGGTCCTTGAGGAAAGAAATTGTCAATAAATTGAGGAAATAAAATACAAGGTAATAAAGCGGCTGTACTCATTTATATCGTACATGAGTTGCCTACATACCCATGTTTAGGGATCAAGCCAAACGTAGTTCAATTATAGTAGTCAAGTTACACAAAGTAATTCCTCAAATGGTTCGCGTTCCAGCTCTTGGTAACGAGGCATCCATCTGGCTTTTCTAACTTGTATACTCTGTCCCGAACAACTGACCTTATTCAAAAAGGTCCTTCCCAATTTGCTGCCAATTTCCCTGCATTAGCTTCTTTGGTATTTTGAAAAACTTTCTTGAGCACAAGATCCCCTTCTTGGAATTTTCTAACCTTGACCTTCTGGTTGTAATATCTGTCAATGGCTTGTTGGTAGTAACCCAGGCGATAGAAAGCTTTATCCCTTCTCTCCTCTATCAAATCCAATGCATTTCGCATCATCTCATCGTTTCTTGCTTCATTTAAAAGCGAGTAATCGACTCGAAGGTCTCGAGTGACAACTTCTGCAGGAACAGCAGCTTCTGCCCTATAGACAAGCGAGAAAGGGGATTCGTCAGTCGCTCTTCTGAGAGTCATTCGGTATGCCCAAAGTAATATCGGGAGTTCCTCGACCCAAAATCCTTTTCTGGCCTCAAGTTTCTTCTTCAGGTTCTTTACAATCATCTTGTTTGTTGCTTCTGCTTGGCCGTTTCGTTGCGAGTATCTTGGCGTTGAAAAGCTTAAAACAATGTCCCAATCGCGACAGAACTTCTTAAAGGCAGAGGAGATGAATTGCGAGCCGTTATCTATGACGATCTCCCTCGAAACTCCAAACCGACAGATGATATTTCTTCAAATGAATATTTCGACATCTCGCTCTTTGACGTCCACAAATGCTTCGGCTTCGACCCATTTGGAAAAATAATCGGTGAAGACGAGCAAATACTTGACTTGTCCCAACGCAGGAGGAAACAGCCTAACTACATCCATCGTGTACTTCATGAAAGGATATAGAGAACTGACCAAAGAGAGCTCCTCCGTCGGTTAGTGAATAATGGTAGCATGCCTTTGGCAGTTGTCGCACTTGGGAGTGAAGTTTTCACAATCGCTCTGCATGGTTGGCCAATAGAATCCTTGTTTCTTCACCTTGTTGCACAGTGACCTCCCACCTAAATGATTTTCACATGATCCTTCATGTACTTCTCCGACAACTTTCTCGACTTCATCGTCACCGAGACACCGAAGATAAGGTCCCGTGAAAGAATGCCTATAGAGCTTCCCATCAATCAGACAATATCTCACTATTTGTACTCTGATCTTTCTTGCAGCTTGCTTATCCTTCGGGAGCCAGCCATCAGAAATGTACATTTGAATTGGCATCCTCTAATCGTCCCTTGGGTCAACGTAAATTGCTTCCTCGACTTGCATAATGCTGGGGCTGTCGATTCGTTCCAAAGGAATCATTCTCCTCTCGCTTACTTCAACCGACAATCCCACATTCGTAAGTGCATCCGCTCTTAAGTTCTGGTCTCGTGGTAAATGTCTTATTCTGAATGAATCGAATTGAGACTTGAGCTTGGAGACCAGTTTCAGGTACAAGAGCATCTTTTCGTCTCGTGCTTCGAACTCTCCATTCACTTAGCTGATGACTAATGTGGAGTCACTTTCCACTACTACTCCAGTAGCTCCCAGTGTGGCTACGAGTCTTATTCCTGCAATCACAGCCTTGTATTCAGTTTTGTTGTTGGTAGTTTTGAAACCCAGTTGAAAACTCTACTCAATTAGTTCACCTATTAGAGATTTCAAAACTACTCTAATTCCTAACCCTTTCTCGTTACTCAACCCATCGACTTGCACGGTCCATATTTATAATCCATGCTCGGCAGGCCTATAAGTCAATTCGGCAACAAAATCGACAAGCACCTACGCCTTCAACGTCGTCCGAGGTCTGTACTCGATGTCAAACTCTGTCAGCTCAACCGCCCATTTCGTCATTCTTTTGGAGACGTCTGGCTTATGCAAAATTGATCTCATCGGGTATGACGATAGTACCACAATGGTGTGGCTCTAAAAATAGGGTCGTAGTTTCTAAGCCGACATGACAAGTACGAGGGCAAGATTTTCAATGACGGAGTACCTTGTTTCAGCATCCAACATGGTATGGCTCATGAAAAACACTAGTTTTTGGACTGCATCTTCTTCTTGGATGATGGTTGAACTTACTGTCGTCTCTGAAATCGCCAAGTATAGGTAGAGTGGTTCCCCTTCTCTCAGCTTCGATAAGATCGACGGAGTTGACAAGTTCCTTTTTAATTCTTAGAAAGCCGATTTGCATTGTTTGTTCCACTCGAACTTTGTGTTCTTTTTGAGCAGCTGGAAAAAAGGAAAACATTTGTTAGAGCTTCTGGCAAAAAATCGACTTAGTGCAGCAACCCGACTAGTTAGCTTCTGAATTTCTCGCTTTGTCTTTGGGGAAGGCATCAACTGGAATGCTTTAATCTAATGTAGGTTTGCCTCGATTCCTCGCTTGGTGACGTGATATGCCAAGAACATGCCACTCGCCACTCCGAAAGTGCACTTCTCTGGATTTAGTTTCATGCCATATTTTTGAAGAACGTCGAAGCATTCACATAAATGTTGAACATGGAGATGAGCCTGTAAAGACTTAATCAACATGTCATCGATGTAAACCTCCATATTCTTACCGATCTATTGTTCGAACATCATGTTGACAAGTTGTTGGTAAGTTACTCCCGCGTTCTTTAATCCAAACGGCATGACCTTGAAGCCAAAGATCCCCTGCTTCATTATGAAGGCAGTCTTCTCTTAGTCATCAAGATGCAGAAGGATCTGATTGTAACTAGAGAATGCATAGAGAAAGCTTAAAATCTCGTGGCCAGCTATTGCGTAAGCGAGTCGATCGATGTGCAGCAACGGGTAACTATCTTTCAAGCAGGCTTTGTTCAGGTCAGTAAAATCGACGCACATGCGCCACTTCCCATTCTTCTTTTTCACAATTACCACATTGGCGAGCCAATTGGGATACTGTACAGGGCGTATGAAGCCGGCTTCGAGGAATCTTCTTACTTCATCTTTAATAACTTTGTTTCATTCGATCCCAATCTTTCTTCTCTTTTGCCGCACAAGTTTGTGGTCTGCATCGACATTCAGTCTATGGCAGATTATGCACGGGTCGATTCTAGGCATATCCGCATGAGACCATGCAAAATAATCAGCGTTAGCTCTTAAAAAATTAGTTATTTGGGATTTTACATCCTCGTCGAGCTGTGACCTGATCTTTACTGTGTGTCTTTCGTCATGTGGATCGATTTTGATTTTGTCAAGTTGTCAAGTTCCTATAAAGTCTTGTTTTGTTTCATAGTTGTGACGTAATAGCTCCTTCCTGCCTCTTGGCTCCCTCGAATTTTCCAAATTTCTCGCTTCGTCAGGAATCTAATTGTTTGGTGGTATGTTAAAGGGACTGCTTTCTTAGCGTGTATCTAGGGCCGGCCCAAAATGATGTTATACCCCGAAGGGCAATCCATGACCAGGAAGCTGGTCAACTTATTCTCTCCCGCCGCATACACCGGAAGCTTTATTCTTTCAATGGCAGTTGTCGCCTCGCCATTGAAACCTACCAGTGACGTCAGGAACTTCTCGATTTCCTCCTCGCTGATTTCCATCTTTTTCAACATTGAGAGGAAAAAGATATTAGCTGAGCTCCCATTGTCAACCAGTATTCTGCTAATCTCATCATTAGCAATGTTGAGTTTGATGACAAGCGCATCGTCATGCGGGACATCAAGTCTGAACGCCTTGTCACCGCGAAATGAAATTACATGCTCGCAGTGTTCATCTTGAATCGAACTAACGGTTGCTTGATTCGCTTTTCTCTGATGGGCCTTCATCTGATTAACCGAATGGCCACTGAAAACCGAGCCTCCGCAAATGGCTCCAATTACCTTTCTTACTAGTGGTGGTGATGGTGTCTTCTCTCGAGCTTGGTGATCTCTTTGTTCTTTCTGCTTTTTGCCAAGCCCGTATATTTCCTCCCCCGTTCAGAGAGGTGCTCTCTCAAATGCCCCTTCTTAAGAAGCTCTACAATCTCTGATCACAAAGCTTTGCAATCGACTGTCAAATGCCCTGTATCTTGGTGAAACTAGCAATTTTGGACTGGTCAAGTGAATGGCTTGGCTCCATTTTTCCTGGCCATCGTACGTAGTCTTTTCCTTCGAGCTGAGTGACCAGCTCAAAGGGTGATATGTTGAGAGCATATTTAGGGGGAGACAACGATCTTGTTGCTGTTCGAGGCTTGTCTTTTCTCTGCCTCCATTCTCTCTTTGGTGGGGTTCTCATCCTTCCCCGTTGACTTGGTTGCTGCTACTATTTCTGACTCCATTACTTTGATTTTTTGTCCTTACAAACTCCCACTCACATCTCTTATTTTCGTCCTCTAGGTTGATCCATCCTTTGGCTTTGTTCAGTGCTTCCTAGATCATCTGCGAGTAGTCAGAACAAATGCTATTTTTGAAAGATGATCTATGTAGAAGTCCTTTCTTCAATGCTTCTCGAGCAATTCCATCGTCCAAATCTGAGATCTCAGATAATGTGTTACTAAATCTCTTAATGTAAGCCCTTAGCGACTTTTCTGGATTTTGAACAACGGACCACAAATCTTTGGTCGTTTTTCCCATCTTAATATGCACCGAGTATGCCTTGATGAATGAGTCTGCTAATTCTTTGAAGCTATCGATCGTTTCGGTCGCCAAGTTGCTAAACCATCGAAGTGCTGGACCTTTGAGGGATTGCGCAAACAACTTGCACATTATCTCATGTAGAATCGAGTCTGGGATGCTTGTTGCGCTAACCACATTCTTATACTGCAGCAGGTTGTCCTTTGGGTATGATGTTCCATCAAATCGAGCGAATACAAGATTTCCATACTTCGATGGTATGATCAAAGTGATTCTCTTTGTGAGTGGAGTATCTTGAATGTTTTTTGAGATATCATCCAATGCTGGGGTCTTGCTTGTGGCTTTAGTGATTTTCTGGTCGATTCTCTCCTCCACAAGTTTGGAATTCTGCTCGAGCATCTCCCTCATCATCAATTGAATTGACTCAGGGGTCATAAGAGTAACAGCTGGTGTTTCTGCTAATCAAGTGATCAGTTCCACGTGAGTGTTTGCCGTTATTGTAGTTATCGTTGTTGTGCAAACAGGTGTTGTCATGGCTGTGTTAACAGGTGTTGTTGTGGATGTGTTAACAGGTGTTGTCGTGGATGTGTTAACAGGTGTTGTTGCTGGTGCTAGAGTCAATGGAGAATGTAGCGGCTGCATCCTTCCAATCGTGCTGTGAGGTCACCAGGTTCCTAGCTGTTGCGTTTGTGACTGCCACTGCGCTGTTGATGATACTAGGATAGTCAAATATCCACAGTACAGATAATAGTACGACTGTGAAGCCATCTGGGAGTTTTGATAACTGAGTTGGCTTCTTAAAGCCAAATTCTCGCTATTGAGTTGCTCCATCCTTTTGTCTCGCTCTTGGGAACGAGTTATCTGCTCCTGGAGCGTCTTCTTAAGCGCCTTGAATTTTGCTATAAGGACTTCCATTTGCTGGTCGTCCTGTGAGATTGATTCAGTCTCCTCCATTGTGGTTTCCAAAGGATGCTAGTTGTCGATGTTGTCTACCATTTAAATCCGAGTTTAAGATCTTGGAGTTGACGACTTGAAGGCCCCACGGTGGGTGCTAGACTGTATACGGTTTATCTACAATCAAATAACAAAAATCTGGATTAAGTATTAGGAATTTGGGCCCTCAAATCACCGTTGAAGGGATCTTTTAAACCCAAATTTGTTTGCTAAATTAAATGAGATAACCAAAGTAAAAGAAGTAAAAATGACACAGGGATTTATAGTGGTTTACTCTGTTAATGAAGAGCTACGTCCACTGTGATTCACTATATAGTTCTTGGATATAGATTACAAGAGGATGAAAGTAAATTTGGCAGGGTTTCAGTATGTTTTTTTATATATCTCCCTTATAATAAAGTTGTCTTCCCCTTATATAGAAGATGAGGAAGGATAGTGGCTCTCAACCGCCTGGCGGAGTGGGATAGAGCACCACAAGTAATTGTATTAGTGGGACACGTGTCAATCGGTGGTAGGCCGCAAGATTTACACCTCCCCCCATGTTTTGATTCACGATTAGATGTGCTGTAACTACTTGTTCGTGCAGATAATTGTCAGTTCGATACGATCGACCGAGTCGAACAAAGACATGAAAATGAATGCGAAATATCTTCAACAAACAGAACGACTTGAATTATGATAAACGTTGAACTAAATGAACAACTCGAACCGTCAGTTCGATTGGGCTTTTTTGTCCATAGATTTTATTCGATCCACTAGACTAGTACAAAATTGGGCCGTACGGGCCTGCTAGCAATTTGGGCCTTACTAAATTGCACCCCAACAATAAAAAGTTTGGTTGGTCCCCCAACCTTTTTTTATTTAACTGAGTCTAACCTTTAAAAAAGGTACGATTTGATCGCAATCGTTTAATTTTATACCAAAAAAATTTAGATGTCCATTTATCAAAATTACTGAATTGTCCCTAAATTATATATATATATATATATATATATATATTTGCATTACTAGACAATTAAAAAAATGAAAACAAAACAACAAAAAGCTTCAACACTTCATCAACAAAGGCTATAACAATCTACGCAGATTTGGGTGAATTAAAAAATTAATTCTAAATATCAAACGACTACTTAAAACATACAAAATTGGAAAATTATTTCATCATATCAAACTAATTTGAGCTCACCATAAATCTTCTAGTTGAAGGAAGACTTTTTTTTTTTGGGAATTCACGGATCACCAATCCTTCTTCTTTTTCGGCCATTGCAACCCATGCTATCCCAAGCCACCCCTGACCACACAATCCAAGTGAACCCAACAATCCATGCCGTTGTGGACTAACCTAGCAACCCATGCCCTTGACCATGCCATCGTGAGTCTAATCTTCCAAACCGAGAAATAGAGAAAGATCACAAAAAAGAGAGACCAACGCCGTTGCCTCCATCGTACAAGATTGGCAATTTTTAGGAAAGCTGAGATGGGAGCAACGATCTTCAGCGTTGGGCTATAGTTGGGGCCGGTGACTGTGGGTGGGGTTCGTCGAAGAGAGGACATAGTCATTGTCGTCGTTGAAGGTGGAGCGGGGGGTGGGTGTAATGCCTACCGCTTTCTTCCATGGATATTTGCATTAATTAAACGTTAGAACGTAATATTCTATGAGTTATTATTATTTATGTTAAGTAAATTAACTTTTTATTTAATAATATCGTAGGTGACGGCCACATAGGATCGATGTACATTGGATGTTCATGTCAAAAATGATGATAAGCTTAAGGTATTTTTTTTTAGAGAGCTTCAACTTGCTCCAATTTTATAATCTTTATAATGCGCTAGAGTTATGTATGCCTTCGACTTATATTCTTGATGATAACATGAATTTTATTACATATTCTTATTTTTGTAACATTTATGATATCATGATAATTACATGTGCAGTATTTTTTTATTATGGCATTAAGAAATTAGATAATATAAAGTGTCTAAAAGAATATTGTGTAAATTAATATTTTTTGGGGTTAAAGGAGCAAACATTATTGTTGTATATAAATAATCAATATTATAATTAAATTAAAATTATATTATATATAGAAAAAGAATAAGAAAACAAGAAAAAAAAGGTAAACGATAATATCATTTACTCTTATATATGAATCTATAATATATTATACTATATGTATGATAAGAAGAAAAACGTCATGTTGCCGTGGATAAGAAAAAAGAAAAAAGGGAAAACCTAATTAGACTAACAGTAGAGTTTTATACACCTACTTAACTCATTCTATCTCATAAATCTATAAATATACCTTTAAGCTGCCAAAACCTTCTTTCTCTTAATTTCTAGCCAAATAAAATTCTCTTCCTCACCCCCCTCAAAAATCTCTCTAAGAAAGCCTTCATCATCTCTCTAATCCTCAAAGTCAAGAATTCATTACTCTTCTTTTCTTTCAAGCCAAAGCAGAAGGAATTCTTTTTGAAGATTTTGTGTGCAAGTCTTCGTATTTGTTGAAAAAAAAATAAGAATTTAAGGCATGGTTTAAAAGTTTTATGTTTTTGAATTTTTATGATTGATATATATTGTTTTGCGACAAACTTTGTTAGAAAATTGTTCTTTTATGTTGTGAATGTGTATGCATGTATGTTTGTATGAAAAATAAATTATTTTGATTATAATAATGTTATTTCATGGTTAAAAGTATTTATATTTATATGATATTATGAAATGTCATGAAAATAATGTTTTGTTATTGGAGTGTGATATGAGAATTTTAAGGTTTTCGATTAGTCAATAAGGTTGCTAGTATTGTTTGGAAATCAAATGATTTTATTTCGCTATGATTTTTGGATATAATTTGTTTATATATGTTAAAAATGTCTGGGACTTTTTATAAATTTTTGTTGAAAATATTTTTAAGGTTAGGAGCTTTCAATCAAACACTGCTCATAAAATTTTATTTGCTAGTAGATTTGTATTTGTATTTTGTAGAGTCCGTTTTATGGGACAAATGGCATCATTTGATAATGTAAAAACTTATAAATTATTTTTAATATGTTAACAAAATATTGTAAATTTTTAGCTTTATATCCTTATTATATTTTAAGATAAACTTCGTTGATTGCCAAGTATTCAATGGCTATAAATGTTGCCTGCTATACTCTATGTAATTTTTGAGATGATAAATTATATTTTTAAATGTGTTCTGTATGATTTATTATTTTTCTAGCTTTTATATCTATGTTAAACATGTCACATAAAAATTTCAAAAGCATATCATGAATATTTGATTTTATAAAAATGTTTGAATGAAACCTACTAGTTGTTTAGTATGTCTAGTGTTAATATTAACTATGAATCCAAGCATATGTTTTGAATTATTTTAAACTTATTTGGAGCTGAATTTTTGAATATTTTACGATTTTATATGTCTATCGTAAGTAACAATTTTTATAAATTATTATACAACATAAATAATTTAATACATAATTTTTAATTAAGGCTGCTTGCTATCCAAGCTTTGTTGGTAGATTTTGTAGTATAGATTTTGTGATTTATTTTAATTATCAAATGATATTTTTATAGCTAAAGAAAAATTTGAGCGTTATATATATGTATTAACTTTATTTTTACAAATTTTTATGCTCTAATTGAATGTGAATTGAAAGATATAGGGTTATAAATCCTTAAAGATCAGTCAGTTTTTATGACTGGCAGATTTACTTGAATGTTTTAGAAAATTGGAGAAAGATATTTCGGATTAATATTTTCAAAAAAAGAAAATTTAAGTGATGTTTATATATGTTAGCTATGTCATGGAATAATTCTTACCTTTGTTTATGCTTATAAGTTGAGATTAGTTTCTCTAAGTGATTAAAGATTATATTTTATGTCTTTATGTTTCTTAACTCTAAGTGCATGTTTGTGACTCAAAGATGCTTTATTTTATTAAGAATGATGCATGACGATGTAATATAGTATTAAATGATATCATGGACATGAATATTAATTTAATGTATTATATGAATGATTAACATGAACACTTCAAAAGACGAGCACACCGAAAATCGTAACAACGTTACCCGATTTAAGGTTAAGTAAGCAAGTAAGTTAAGTAAGTACATTCTCACCTGCAGCATAATAAAGTTTACAAAAATGTTAAGCAATATTTTATAAATAAAGGTTTGTGATTTAATGTTATTATTTCAAGACCTTTTACGATGAATTTTTCTAAGGATGTTTTTATGTTCATGTTTTTATGGTTTATGACAAGTTTTCAAAGAAAGCTTATATATATGTATGTATCACTTAATTAAGTATTGCACACCTTATGTTTATGTTTATGATGTCCCGTAAGGTTTAAACTTGTCATGTTTAGTTTGAGACTAGCTACTCTACTTCTTTCATGACGGCGCGCCTATAATGTTAATGGTGCAACGCTTAGGCCTCTAAAGATAAACATGTGTCTTGTGTACTATTATGTTTATGACTATGATTTTATGTTATGTTTTTATGAAAGTTTATATTTTATGTTGTTAGATAAGAAAATGTACTTACTAAGCTTATACTTATTTAGCTTTATATTATGTTGCAGACAAAGGCAAAAGGCATACGGAGTAGGTGGAGGACGGGGTTAGGCGTGTGTGCTAAGAGTGTTGAGTTGGAAACGAAATCATGCCATAAAAAGAATTAATTACTTAGACAACAATTTTATTATTAATGTTATTTTCCGCACTGATATTGATTTAAGACTTAGTTTATTTTCCCTTAGACTTTTGAATGTTTTGAGACTGTTTAATATTTCTTTAATTGTGGTTTCTTGAAGACGATGCCATGTTTTTTTTGTTTTTTGACATGATTAAACTATTTAGACATATAAATATTTTTCTTGAGACTTTTAAACATTATTTGAAATTTTGTGTGTCTATAATTTAGTAAATGATTGCATTTGTAAACTAACCGTTTCTACGGGTTGTCATTTAGCCAAACATTATAGGTGTTTTGTTGGACTAACCAAGGTAAGGGAAGCAAATTCGCTAAGTAGTTTTTCAACGAAAAAAATATGCATATTTTACTAAGATATCTGCTTGAGTATAAGTGTTTCATTTGAATAGTTTATCATTAAATAATGATATTAACTGTAAAAGTAACAATTATTGTGACGTCTATAATGAAGCGTTACAATGGACGGCTGTTGGGTTTGTCAATAATAGTAGAAAGGAATAATTATAGAAATTCGGTTTGTTAGGCTTTAAAAGTACCTGATTGGTAAAAACCTATATTTTAAGAAGTATCTAGGTCGTGAAAACCTAAATTTGCTCCAAATTAAGGGTTTTATTGTTTTTAAAAAAATTATTTTTTAACGTTTTTTAAATTGTTTTTGTATGTTTTAATTTTAGGAGGAAGCTAATTATGATGGAGCTCACACGTCACACCAGCATCAGGAAATTTTATACAGGGACAAAATAGGAAAAAGAAAACAAATCAAGAATCTGGACGCCTTCTTGTCCAGATTCTCTCCAACATCCAAGGGAGAAACCTCGAATTAATAGCATTTATCTGCTCCTATAAATAGTGATGTGAAGGAGCTTTCGTGGTGTCTGCAATTACCTTTTCCTCTGCAGATATTTTCTCCTTCTGAGTCTCCTCTCACCGCTTAATCACAACCGTCCATTTCATCGAAAAAATGGCGTCATCAAAGAGCAAGATCCTGATCGTTGGAGGGACAGGGTACATCGGAAAGTTCATAGTGGAGGCAAGCGCAAAGGAAGGCCACGAGACCTTTGCTCTGGTGAGAGAAGCCACTCTCTCGAATCCAGCCAAGGCCGACCTTTTCAACAAGTTCAAGTCTTTGGGGGTCAAGTTCGTCCATGGCGATCTGTACGACCATGGAAGCTTGGTGCAGGCGATCAAGCAGGTCGACGTCGTGATCTCGACCGTCGGTCACGCTCAGCTTCCCGACCAGGTTAAGATCATCGACGCCATCAAAGAAGCTGGAAATGTCAAGGTATTAATCAATCAATTCCAAACACTTCTCACTTTTGTTTGACAACAAAAATTAAAGTTGGTTTAAATTTTGAATTTTATGAGAGAAAAAGCCATATTAAAGTTTATTTAAACCACGATTTTGTTGATCAAAATAGGTTTCGAAATAGCCTGTGTTAAATTTCACTTGATCAGTAATTTTCCTCAAGTAACTAGTTGCACTAGGATATATATATATATATATATATCGTTGTTAGAAGTTGCAACTAAAATGTGTTTATGCTGGTTTGTTGGGTTTAGAGGTTTTTCCCTTCGGAGTTTGGTAACGATGTGGATCGCACTCACGCTGTTGAGCCAGCGAAAACGGCATTCGGCATTAAGTCCAAAATTCGGCGAGCCATCGAGGCCGAGGGAATTCCCTACACGTATGTGTCGTCCAACTTCTTTGCAGGATACTTCCTTCCCACACTGGCACAGCCAGGAGCTACTGCTCCCCCAAGAGATAAAGTCGTTATCTTAGGTGATGGAAACCCCAAAGGTGAGTAAAAAAAATCACTTGTCCAAGTTTTGATGTTTTGGCTTGTCTTGTTAGGATAAAAACATGAGTAAGACTATGGTATATACCAAAAGGGCTTAACTTGAACAGTTCAGATTATTTCTTTTATTATGTGGTGGCTTGATAAATGAGAAGTATATGAGCCACAGAAAAGGTAGGATACGCTGGTTCTCTCGTATAAATAGCTTGGTAACATTTATGACTTACCTTTGCTTGATGATGATACATGGAAATATATTAGAATCTAGCATTATTAGAAAGGAGCTTTCTACCGTGGATACTCTAGAATGGTGCATGCTTTTAAACGTCGGATCTAGTCAAAATTATATTAAAATGTGAAAAAGATGTAAATTTAGCATAATCTAATAAAAATTTAACGGTTTGAAACAGAGTATGCTAATAAGGTTTTCTTAGATACTATAGAATCTCGTATTGACAAAATTATTTAATGAAAAAATAGTGCAGTTAAAGATGTGCACTCCTAGTAAGGAAATTTTATATCCTATCTTAGAACCCGCCAAAAAGTTCTTAGCCGTTATATTTTTGCTTTTTTTTTGGAACCACTGCCATACAAAGCCTTAACTAAAAGCTTAGCAGAGAGTTCTTCGGGAAGAGGGAAAACGGCCAATAACCTGCAAAACAACATTGAAACTTGCAAATGTGTCTGTTATGTATTTCTCAACATACAAATAAATGGGTTTCATTTTGTTTTGTGCTCCTGTACAGCAATTTTCAACAAGGAAGAGGACATTGGAACGTACACAATCAGAGCAGTGGACGACCCAAGGACCTTGAACAAGATCCTCTATATTAGGCCATCGGGCAACATTTACTCATTTAACGAGCTTGTATCTTTGTGGGAGAAGAAGATTGGCAAAACCCTTGAAAAGGAGTACATTCTGGAGGACCAACTTCTCAAGAATATTCAAGGTTTGTTAGTTTTGGTGAATTTGAGATTAAGATGAATAACATTTTGCTCTTTCAGACTTTTAGAGCTTATAGGTCTTTCTCTTGGAATGATGACACTTAACATTTACATTTCGTCTATTTTCCTTTCTTGGCTGCAGAGGCTCCTATTCCACTGAACGTGATATTGTCAATCGGCCACACTGTCTTCGTAAGGGGAGATCAGACAAACTTCGAGATCGAGCCGTCATTCGGAGTGGAAGCTTCGGAGCTTTATCCTGATGTCAAGTACACAACCGTGGATGAGTACCTCAATCAGTTTGTCTGAGAAGATTCAGAGTCCTCTTGTTGTTGCTTTGTTTATGTTAAAGAAGATATGCACCAACCTTGAGAAGTAACTAAATAAATAAAATAGGGAGGGTTATTATCCCGAAGGCTTTTGCGTAAGAAATATTTTAGTGTAGCTATAGGCTCTGAATAGTATCTCTTGCTTGAGCCCGAGACACTTTTCCTTCCTTCTCTCTCGCGTTTTGCTTTCTTCGTTGAACTGTGCTAAATTAATATGCAAATACGAGTATATTGACCAATGCATGCATTTCTTCGAAGTTTTCTTCTTCCACTTTCGTGGTTTCTTGCCGTCGATTGCCCATACGACGTGATTTGGGACAGATTCGTAATGAGATAATAACAAATATTCGTCCCAGAATTTCATCTGAATGTTGCATTACACCTTTTACTCCACCTAATGCTGTGCCTTTGTTCTTTAAGTCGTGTTAAAACCCCTCCAACAGAAGGAGCAGGTGCATTATCATGCTATTTGTAACTACAGTTACACTAATTTTTCTTTTTAATTTTCTTTTTGAGGGAGATCACACTTGTTAATTCAAGGGATCGCACCTCATCAACTAGGAATACACAACCGTCCACTAAAAAATAACAATAAAGAAACACATGACTCACAAGGCAGAAGTTTTAATATTAAAATAAAGATGGATTTTTTTATTACACTATAAAGAAAGGATCGTAGGAAAGACCCCACTTTCTATAATCAAAAACAAATTGAAAATGAAAAACACAAAATTGTTGGCCATTAACTGGGACAAAAATTAAAGACAAAACTGCTAAACAGAAAAAACTATGCGGAGGTTTAATCCTTCAAATATCCAATTTTCCCCTCAGATTGTAAACTTATTCATGCATGCCCATCTTTTTTCCTTTGTTCCCCTTTTTTCCCTTCTTTCCTGAAGCTTTTACAGACCCTTTGCCTTTCTGGAACTTACCATTCTTTCCTTTTTTTGAACTGCCTTTTCCGACCTTAGCCGATTTCTGTGCCCTGAGATCCTTTTTCATCCGTGGATCAACGAGGACTTTACCCTTGCCAACCTTCACTTGAACCCCTTTTTTTGCAACCACATATTCCTTTTTAGGCCTTTTAGGCGTTGCCTTCTTGTATAGTTGTTCAATTTGCTTCCTCTTTGATCGATCAGAAATGTCTGTCTGATCTGAAATCATGTTTGCCTTCTTACGAACCTTCTCGAGCTTCTTCATGGCAATCCGCTTTTTCCGGGCCTTGGCCTCTGCCACTTTCTTTGCAGGACGAGCATCTATCTCTTTGAACTGTGCTCTCATAGCAGCAACCTCTTCTTTGGTCACAGACTTAATTGGTTGACGATGTCTCTTTTCTTCCTCTAGAAACCACTTGGGCAAGCCCTCATCATCAAACATGTACTTGTTATAGGCATCATCGAGCATCTGCTCCCTTTGCTTTTTCCTCAGCATTTTCTTCGCACAAGCTAGTATCTCGGCTTTTGTGTCATCATCCACATCCTCAAATTCATCTTCGGATGAGTCATCACTTGAATCTGTTTCTGGAGCAGGGACAATCTCAAAATCGTCTTTAATCGATGCTTTATTTTGAGGGCAATTGGACGCTGCAGCTACAGTGCGGCTTTCCGACTTTTCCTTGGTCTTTTCAGGCAAACGAAGTTCATTTGCCAGCCTGTCAACTTTCATTTCGTCTTCACTATCAGACTTCTCCAAATCTCCATCTTCCACAGCTTCTGCAAAGATATCCTGACTAAACCACTTGTTTGTAATCTCCTGTTGAGTTGGCCCTTCTCCGTTGTCAAGTGGAACCACGAGAGGATTAGCTTCCCGATCACCATAATCTTTATCCGAATCATAGTCGGGCTGGACAATTTCATCATCTTCACCACCCTGCAGAGTCCCCATCTCAAAAATGAAATAAAATAGATGAAACAAATCAACGAGGCGTTGTAATTTGTAGTCATGTCATGAAATTCTTTTTAGCTAAAAAACAACACAATAACAAGAGCTCCATACCTCAAGAACATCTTCAGAACGCAGTCGTTTTGCACGCTTCCGCTGCTTCGTACTCCCCTCCTTTTTGGACATGAATTGTTCATAAGCCTGGTCTAGAAGCTCTTCCATATGGTCATCATATCTGCATCAGATTACAATATTTAATCTTAAAAAAACCATGGAGTGAAAATCAATACCAGGCGCAGCCTGAAAAAGGGCAAGGAAACAACCTTCTCCGCTCTTCATCAGAGTCTATGTCAATAGATGATTCTTGTTGGTTCTCTTCACGGGGTTCTTCACTTTCACTGTCACCTACGTTCCCATTCTCTTCATCATATTCTGTGGAATCTACTGCAACAAGATCTTTCTTACCCTGAAGGACAATTATACAACACCAAACAAAGATTGAGAAGAAAGAATTAACAACAATGCATTGTTCCTGTACATTCTGAATTCCTCTAATTGTTGGTAAAAATCAAACATCAATACACCTTTAGTTGAGAGTGCAATATAAAAAAAAGAACCAACATCTAAAACACTTCCCTTCGAAAAAATTCATCTAAATATTAGTAGTATATACATTGCAGCAAACACCTAGGATGATACTTATGTTCCAAAGGTTGCACTGATATTATCAGATCCACAAGTTTTTACAACATATCAAAAATTCAAAAGAGAGGAAGCAGTGGAGAAATCTCTAACAACAAGGCTAATGGCACTTTTATATTTAATGATAATATTGTATATTTATATGAATAAAAGAATATATATATATATGTATATATCCAAACAAGCATCCAAGAATTAAGAGATAAGAAGTTTCTGCAATAAATAACAGAATTATATAATCTGTGAAAATTTTTAACACCAAACACCAGCTGAAGAAGGTAATAGCCAAGACTATTACAGATTACTGTGAAGTGAGATCATACCTTGATGGCAGAGAGAGAAAACAACTCATGGTCGATGTAACCGTCCTCCAGTGCATCTATTTGCATATTCCTCGCCTCTTCCTATAATCAAAATGCAAAGGACCAAGCACTTAGAGAGTACCAATAACAGAACGGCGAGTTCAGTGCGTTATAAATATAACAATTTATTATTGACTAAGAAAATGCTCCAGAACAATAGAAGGGTAAGAGTCAATGAGAACACATCCATGTGAAATGCTGGGGAACAAATTACAATGCACAAGCAAGGTAAAGAGATTCTTTAGGGTGGGTTGAGGGTTGAGCAAGTTGATGAGGTGGTTTACGACATAAGAAGGCAAGAATTCGTAACTAGTGAAAACCCTGAACAAAATATCAAGTACAAGGTCACTAATTTGATATTGCCACATATTAAGCCTCCACAGTCAACTTATTCTTAACTGAAAATGCACATATCCTTCTGTAGACAAGGAATTTGTATATATTTCTATACATAGGACTTCATACTTTCTTACTTAATAAAAAACTATCAGCTTAATCTATTATTTTCGAATGAAGATAGAGATTTCCATCACACTTAGTACGTATGCATATGTGCATGAAAGAAAAAGAGAGGGAGATAGAGATAACAAGGCACCAAACCTTAGCTCGTCTCTTTGCAAGAAGTTTTTTCTTACGTTTCTGTTTGCGCTCCATTGCATGTGTGAGCTCTTCCATCTCATTAAGTAATTTATCCTCTTCATTTTCCTTGTCTTCAGTTTCAACGTCTTTCCTAATAGTAGCTCCAGCCTTCTCAGAAGGAGACAAGGCCTTTCTTATGTGTATTCGCCACCTTAATTATCCCAAAAAACAAAAAAGAAAAAGAAGGAAACTTAGGGGGTTCAATGTAGATAATATAAAGATGTAATCATGTAAAAGTACATTGAGATATGCAGGTTGCAATATACAAATTAGCATCCAAGCATAAGAACAAACAAACAAAACATCTTAACCAGAGGAACCAACGGGTTCGACAAAAGTCCCCAAAAGATAATACTAGCGAGGTACCAAAGTAGTTGAAACATAAACAATTATCAAGAAAATTACAGTGACTAAAAGAAAAGATATGTAAAAACAAAAAGGAAAAAACTGTCATTCTTACTTCAAAAGGTGCTTAAAATCTTGTTTCCCCAGGACACGCAGATCATCACAGAGAATTTTAACCTGCCGGATGATAAAATTTGATCAGGCCCTTAAGCTCTCAGAGAGTAGTAAAAAATTCTGAATGAGATAAGAAAAAAGTAGAAGAACAAAACAATAAGAACATACCTCTTCTGTTGTCAAAGCATGATCCTTAATGGGCAAAGAAGCTGGATCATCAAAGCTTATGGAAGTAACAGAACCAAGGATCTCAAGAGGTGTGTCAGACCAAATAAAGGCTGCAGCAGTTGACACTTTCCTCAATGTCGTGTCCCCATCTTCATATCTGTAATAAAAGCCTAATCAGGAACAATAAAATGATAAATATGATACCTGCCTATTTTATCAACTCAGCAACTCCAACAATTGTACAGTGACAGTCATCTCATATTTTTTACCAGGCCCTGTAAAGAAGTTAAGAAATTAAACGAAATTCTAAGTAAAGAGAGAGTTTACCCTTCACGGAATCTTTTTTGCTTTGTTCCTCTGAGTACATCCACCACCTATGTTAAGGAGATACATAAAAATAAGAAAATAATCATATTTTATCAATAACGCATATGAAGTAATTCACAATTGCAATTTTTTAAGAAGTCATAAAGTTGTTATTTTCTGATGAGAATTACCTTTCTCGGTGGTTCAATAGATCCCTGGAATAGATGCTTCACATCAAGAATGCGAGGATCAATCTTTGCAGCAGCCTTGTACTTAAAAGCTAAAACATACGTCTCAGCAGATGTGGAACGACTAGCTGCTGGCTTGTGCACCTCAACCTTCTCAAACAACTGCAAAGATTATCAAGTTCAAATAACTGCACCATCTGAAGAAACAAAATCAATTCCAAAAAAAATAGATGATACCCTTGAAAGACAATACTTGACAGACTCGTAATCTTGCGATCGGAAGACCTGGTACAAAACAACAAAAGGCACTCAGAATTCCAGTTACCGTGTAACGATAGGTAATGCCACATCTCAGAATATCAATAAACAATGCATATTATTGACAACAAATGCAACAAACTCGTGGTTGATTAGAGTAGAAAATCTATACCAGATACAAGAAGAAAAAGGTCCTCCCTTTCTCCTTCGTTTACCTCACCCAAATTATATACCTTTGTTCATTTTCTTTCGTATTAGTCTTGAGTTGCAAATAGTTCAAAATAATTACGATGATAATCTCCAAAAGACAAAAGGCACAAAAGAGAAAAGTTTAGACTTTGGACCGAGTACTACTAAACCAAGAGCTTGTTTGTGCAACGTTAATCATCGATATATACAGACTCATGAAACAAGAACCAACTAAACAAATCAAAAACTTAACTAAATCAGCTTACTTGATTGATCCAGACTTTCATTTTCATTCAACTAGCAATATAAAAACAGTAAAATATCCAATTCTTTAATCTCAATAACCAGAACAAAAAAAAAATTAGAAAACCTAATTCAACAAATTTGTCAAACAATAGGCGAAAATACCTTGGTGATGAAGGTTCCTTTGGGAGCCAAGAGTTGAGTGGCCAACTTGACAGCATCAATGACGAGCGCGTTCTGGCTGGTGGCCTCCTGAGCCCAAGCGCCTCCGACATTCGGCGAACCGTCGTGGAGGACCAAGTCGAAGGCGGTGCAGCCATTGTCGCTCATAATCCTTTTGACCTTGGCCTTGCACTCGGGCTTGGTGATGTCCTGCTGTACGGCGATGGCGCCGCGGATGGGGGCGATGGGGACCAAGTCGATGCCGACGACGAGGCTGCCGACGGGGACGCGCTGGACGGCGACCTGCATCCAGCCGCCGGGGGCGGCGCAGAGGTCGAGGACGGCGTGGGAAGAGCGGAGGAAGCCGTACTTGGTGTCGAGCTGGGCAAGCTTCCATGAGGCTCTGGAGCGGTAGCCGTGTTCCTTGGCTAAGTGGTAGAACTTGTCCAAACGATGCTTTCCTTTTACCTTACCCATGATCCTCCTCCTCTAATGGCGTTTCCTGGATTGGTTTCAGAAAAGTTTTAAACCAAAAAAAAAAAAAATGGAAGCTTTTAATAAAGGAAGCTAGGGTTTTTGAAGGGGTTTTGGCAAGGGGGCTCTTTTCTTCTCCCTCTGGTCGCAGTTGGTTTGCAAGAGAAATGGGACGAGCCGTACCCTACGTATTCTACCCAAAAAGCTAAAATGACATTAACGTCCCTACGTTCTGTCAATATAGAATTTTAAATTTTAACAAGTTACAGTTTAGATTTATAAATCGGTAACAAACTATCTTTTTGGTAATAGCAATGTTAATTTTTTTTTACTGAAATTAATATATGATTTTTATATATACCGTTCATTAAAAGTATGAAAAGTCTTTATTCATAAATGTTAAATTAAATTTATATTTAAAATTAAGTTAATTTAAAGTTTTTTATTTTGATTAAAAAATGAATTAAAAATATTGCTTCCGATAAATATAAGTTAAAAGATATAAATGTTACCATTCATGTTATTAATCAATTGTTCATATACAAATTATATGTCAATTTAAAAAAACAAATGTCACTACTAGAGTAATTTTTTACAAATTTATAAATTTAAAATATAACTCGTCGAAATTAAAAATTGAAGAGGTAAACTACTAACATGTAATAAGCTATGAGCAACAATGAAAAAAAGTTATATTATATTAGCACGCTTGATTCTTAAAATTCCAACAACACCCAAAATGCATCCCTATATATATATATATGTATATAGAACTTGCACTCCTATATTTTTAGGCCACACAAATATTAAACGACCAGCACATTCATTTCATCTCTCGTTACATTATACAAAACCATTGTGTACTTATTTAAAACAATGTCTGTATTTTCTTCACTCTTATGCTCATCATCTCAAGCCTTTTATTTGCCTTTTTTTTAATTTTTGAATTTCTTATTTCTAAAATTTTTTATCTCTGTTTTGTCTACGTTTTGTATTTTTACTGTTGATGTTATTATTTGGTTTTTGGTTTATATTCTTCTTAATTCTTAAAAAAAAAAAAAAAAGTTTATCACAAGTAAAATATATATTTCGGCTTTTTTACGTTAAAACATTGGCTCATGACCACAAGAGTATTGTACGCAATTTTTTGAAAAAAAAAAAATAGGTTCCAATTTATCGGAATAATTTTTTTACGGAGGAATGAGAAGTTCTTTCTTTAATTTTCCAAGAACTTATCCCGCTTTGCAAGAGATCACATAAAGTCGAACTTGGTATTTAGATATTTTCTACATCAACGACCTAGTCAATCGTAATCCAACTACAAACCTTTCAATAATGTGTTTGGATGGTTCATTCAAACTATTAGTTTAAACTAAAAATACTATAATAATTTAAATTTTACAATAGCAAACATTGACAAAATTGATTCAAACGAGAATTTGTCTATACAGTGAACTAAATATACTATAAATATGTGTAGTAAAGTGAAGGTAATGTGTTATAAGATATTGAAGAGAATGACAAGGTTTTCATTTCTTTGTGAAGCAAAAATATGCCCTAGTAGTAGGTTTCCACTTAACTCTTCTACTAAAGTCATTTTTTTTGTGCTCAAAGTGCATTAATAATATCTTGGAAACATACATGTTTGGCACGTGGGATTCGAATTGTTGTAGTTTTAAACTAGTGGTTTTAAACCTATGTAGTTTAAATGGTGGTTTTGAACTGTTTTTTGAAATGTAAATGTATGAAATGAGAATAAAAGATTACATGAGTGCATTGGTGTTTGAAAAACTATGGTTTATGAAAAAAAAAAAAAAGAACGATAAGGTTTTTAACTATAAAGAATAATTCAAAACAATTATAATTTAAGAGGGAATTAAATTCTCAAAATTACCCATTTAAACCATCCTTATTGTTTTAAACTATTTCTTTCTTTTGCATACCAAACATATGTTTTTGTGGGCCAATTAGTTTAAATCACTTAGTGATGTTTTAAACCGTTGTACCAACCGGCATGTAAACCATCATTATCATTTTCAATTGTTGCTTTATTTTACTTACCAAACACTTGTTCAAATTTAAGGTATAGACTCAAACGGCGGAACCTATGTATCAAACACCTCATTAGAGTTGATAGTTATAAATTAGTTCAAAGACATAGCCAGAAAATTGGTGAAGAAAGCTTAATATGAAAGGTGAATAAAATGGGGACAAGAATGCTAGAGAGAAGAATACATATATAAATATATCTGTGTGAGCGTGGTTTAAATGATTAGTCTCTAATGAATACTGTTATATTAGTCGTTTAATGTAAATTTGACAATTGAAACAAGGTGGATAGTTGACTAAAAAACATATTTCTTCAATTAGTGAGCATTTTATTTAGGAATCTTATTAAATATGATTTTAGTAAATAATTTGTTTGTAACCTATTGACATGTATTTTTTTTTCAATAATAAAGTGTACACTAAAGATTTGTTATATGATTCTTTATGATTTGGTGAATTATATTGGATCAATTGAAAGTTACATTTTAATAATTTCAAGGACAATTGTATCTTTATTTTTTTGCAAATAAATTCAGAATTTCAGAAAAGGCTTCCAAAAAAGATGAATATAAAGCAAAATATCAATGCAACTAACAAAAATCTTTCCCTTGTCGTGAAAATGTGTCAAACTTTTTCATGCTACCAGCAAGAGATTTGCACCTTCATTAGCTTTTCATTCTACAAATTAGCTACATTTCTAGTTATTAAAACATGCATTACCTTATAGTTTGGTCCTTAAATTTAGGGTCATTAAATATACATTATATTTTTTCGAGAGAAATGTTAAGAATCACTCTCTTTATCGCCTTTTTGTCTCTCTCTATGTTCTTTTTTTTGTCATGTGTTCTCCGATTTTTGAAGAAAATGAAAGCTTACTAATCATTCTTTTACCGGTTATTGCAAAGTTGCCATTCTTAATTAATTTTACAACATTATCATTGTATGTTAAGTACTAGTATTTACTCTCTTACGCGTGCATGTATAAAATTTGTTTTCATTGAAAATCCAAACATTTTAAATTTTTTTTACCCAAATATGAAACAACCAAATAATAATTCGTTGACAATAAAATAAAAGCAAAACAAAATGATTATTTAAATTTGATTTGTACCTTTGCTTGTTATCTTTAAATGTTCCTTTAAGCAGATAATTTTTCTTCCAAAAAGAGTTATGGTAACGAAACACAATTAAGATGAAGAAGAGTTATGAATATTAACAAAAAAGCTTTCACAGTATGTGGAGGATCCAAAAAAAAATAACATGGAGGATTCAACCAAAAAAAAGGTATTTATCTTTTTATACTCTCTCTATTAGATTAATTCAAAAACAAAAATATTTTTGCTTTTTGATTTCATTTAGTGTATACCTTCATATTAGATTTAAGAAACAAATCTATACCTTATCTTTGTTAATAGTTGATTTTGATCTTTAAATGACCAAATTATCCACAAGTAAAAGAAAAAAAATTAGAACTTTCAAAAAAAAGAAAAAAACAAAAACATACAAACAGCCTTTTTGTTCGTTCTTGCGATCCTTGGAATTAGGAGTCGCCTAATTTCCCAACAACTGGTATCAGAGCGGAGGTTTTTGATCAAGAACGATGACTGGAGAAGAAGGTATGGCAGCCAGTATCACCAAATTCGATGGTTCACATTTTTCCTATTGGAGGATGCAAGTAGAAGACTACCTGTACAGCAGGAAACTGCACTTGCCCTTGGGTAATAAGCCCGAAGGCATGAAGGATGAGGAGTGGAGTCTCCTTGATAGACAGGTACTCGGTGTGATCCGTTTGACTTTGTCAAAGAACGTTGCCCACAACGTTGGGAAGGAGACCACTACAGCAGAGATGATGAAGGCTCTGTCAGAGATGTATGAGAAGTCCTCAGCCAATAACAAGGTACATCTCATGAAGAAGCTTTTTAATTTAAAGATGTCTGAAGGTGCCTCGGTGGTAGAGCACCTGAACAGTTTCAACACCGTCCTAAACCAATTGGTCTCGGTAGAGATTAAATTCGATGATGAGATCAATGCTCTAATCCTCTTGGCCTCGTTACCGAATAGCTGGGAACCCATGAGGGTGACCATTACAAATTCTCTAGGGAGTGCAAAATTGAAGTTTGTCGATGTCAGAAACTCTATTCTGGCTGAAGAAGTTCGCAGGAAGGACTCAGGTGAAGCCTCTTCGTCGAACTCGGCCCTTAATGTTGATAATAGGGGCAGGAAACTTGACAGGCAATCCAACAGAGATAATGGCAGGAGAGGCAAGTCGAGGAATGGGAGAAGCAAGTCAAGAAACGGTAGGACCATGGAGTGTTGAAACTGTGGGAAGACGGGCCACTTGAAAAAGAACTGCAGGGCTCCAAGGAAGAATGAAGACAAGACTAATGATGAAGCTAACGCCGCCACTGAAGAGCAACAGGATGCTTTAATCTTGTCGGTTGACAGTTCTTTTGATTCGTGGGTGATAGACTCAGGAGCATCATTCCACACCACAGCACACCGTCATGTCCTGGAGAACTACGTTGCTGGAAATCATGGTAAGGTTTATCTCGCTGATGGAGAACCTTTGGATATAGTTGGCATTGGAGATGTCAGTTTAAAAATGCCTAATGGGTCGGTATGGAAGATTCATAAGGTGAGACATGTTCCTAAATTAATGCGCAACTTGATTTCGGTGGGGCAACTGGATGATGATGGACATAAAGTAACCTTCAATTGTGGAGGTTGGAAAGTCACGAAAGGAGCGATGGTTATTGCTCAGGGACGCAAGGCTGGAACTCTCTACATGAACTCTAGTTGCAGAGATACCCAAGCAGTTGCTGATTCTGCTGCCAATACTGAGCTATGGCATTATAGGCTCGGTCACATGAGTGAGAAGGGTATGAAGGTGCTTCACTGCAAAGGAAAACTGCCGGGTTTGAAAACTGTTGATCACAGTTTGTGTGAAGCCTGCATCTTTGGTAAACAGAAGAGAGTCAGTTTCTCAAAGATGGGTAGAGAGCCTAAGTCTAGGAGATTGGAGCTAGTTCACATAGATGTGTGGGGGCCTGCGCCGATGACTTCCCTTGGTGGCGCAAACTACTATGTGACGTTTATAGATGACTCAAGCAGGAAGGTATGGGTTTACTTTCTGAAAAACAAATCTGATGTGTTCGATGCTTTCAAGAGATGGAAAGCCATGGTGGAGAACGAGACAGATTTGAAGGTGAAGTGCTTGCAGTCTGACAATGGGGGAGAGTACCTAGGTGAAGATTTCAGGCGGTACTGTGCTGAGAATGGGATAAAGATGAGGAAGACCATTCCAGGGAAACCACAACATAATGGGGTAGCTGAGAGGATGAACAGGACTTTAAACGAGCGTGCTAGGAGCATGAGGTTGCATGCAGGGCTGCCAAAGATGTTTTGGGCTGAGGCAATTAACACAGCCGCTCATCTGATAAACAGAAGTCCATCCACACCGCTGAAGTTCAAGCTACCGGAAGAAGTCTGGAGCCATAAACAGGTGGATCTCTCTTACTTGAGAGTGTTTGGTTGTGTTTCTTATGCACATATTGATTCTACTGCTAGAAGTAAACTGGATGCCAAGTCAAAGAAGTGCTTTCTGGTTGGCTATGGCGGACTTGAGTTTGGTTATCGTCTTTGGGATGACCAAAGCCGGAAGATTATCAGGAGCAAGGATGTGATCTTCAACGAAGGTGTTCTGTACAAGGACAGAGACAGCACGGACTCCAGGGGTTCAGGTTCTGAAGATAAGAAGCCTGAGGTGATTCCATTGAAGGATCTGCCTGAAGTGGAGGTGCAAAATCCAGAGGTTGAAGACCAGGAAAACATAGCTCCAGAAGAAAACCAGAAGACTCCTGCCACACCAGTCAGGAGGTCTAGTAGGACAATCATACCACCGCAGAGATACTCCTCATCTCTGCATTACATCTTGTTGACCGATAGAGGTGAGCCAGAAAGCTATGATGAAGCTGTGGAGGCTGGAGATTCGATCAAGTGGGAGTTAGCCATGAGGGACGAGTTGGATCGGACATGGCAACTGGCAAAGTTACCACAGAGTAAAAAGTCCTTGCACAACAAGAGGGTATACCGGGCAAAAGATAAAAGTGCTGGCAGCAAGCGGTATAAGGCAAGGTGGGTGGTAAAAGGATCCAGAGATATGCTCACCAAGATGGATCCGATTGAGAAACTGAAGTTGTGTGCAACTTCAGTTGGACTTCTCCAAGAGGCGTGAGAAGTCGTTGCCGCTGCAGTGGGAGACATGGTGAATTGATTAGTCTCCAAGTGGGAGATTGTTGCAGATGTGGAGCCAAATCAAGTAGACAACTCAGCAAAAGGAAGGAAAAGGGAGAAAATCGCGTCCTCGAAGGCAGGGAGCAAGCGCCGCGGCTCTGGCAGAAGAGCGCCGCGGCGCTGGGATGAGGGCGCCTAGGCGCCATGAGGAGAGCGCCTAGGCGCCAGGTGGATTGTGCCTAGGCGCTATGTGGCAAGCGCCTAGGCGCCAAGGGCTTTACGCCTAGGCTCAAAGAGGATAGCGCCTAGGCGCCAGGAGAAGAGCGCCTAGGCGCCGCAGGGGAGCGCCGCAGCGCTCGTTTCGAGCGCCGCGGCGCTGACGCGCTGTGCTGCGCTATGTTTTTTGAATCAAAGTCGAATTCAAAGGTCCCAAAAACGGGAAACCACTAGGGTTTCCCATTAGTTGCTATTTTCTCCGCCTTTGGTTATAAATAGACACAAGGTGGCTAGGGTTGTGTGTGTGAAAACTGTGTGTGAAAAGTGTGAGTGGCATAATTTTGTGAGAGGCAAAATTCTTGAGAGCTCCATCCTTGAGAGAGAAAAAATTCCCATTGGGTGTTAGATAGAAGAGAGTTTTGGTAAGCACAATTTGTGAGTGTGTGAGAAACTGCTCTTGTAATCTGTAATCTCATTCATCATGGTGGAATCTGTAAGCGGCAGAAACAGGACGTAGTCTCAATTTTGGACGAACCTGTATAAAAATTTGGTGTCTCCTTTTTTCTTCTTTTCTCCTATTTATTTTCTGCAATTGTTCGTTCTTGCGATCCTTGAAATTAGGAGTCGCCTAATTTCCCAACACTTTTGAGGGTATTCCATACATTTTTAAAAGCAAAAACTTTTGTATAATTTTTTTCAAAGTTGTTTAAAGTTCTTTAATTTTTCAATTTAAGCGTATTTTAAGCAATTTTTTACATCAAAATTACTAAAGATTCATTGAGAAAATGTATAAATTTATACATTAAATCTAATATAAAAGTATACATTCGATAAGATTAAAAACTAAAAATATAATATTTAAATAAACCTAACATACAAGATATAAATAACAAAAAACAAAGTGAGACTTGTGGAGGGAGAACAACATATGCTATCCAGATATATTTTTTTTATATAAAAAAAAAAAACGTTTGGTTTGTTCCACAAAAAGCTAGAACACAAAATAGCGTATCAATAACAAAATTAAGATTTCAAGGGTCTGTTTGGTTGAATATTTAAATCACGGTTTGAATTATTTTGCTATAGTATTTTTTTTCATAAAAATTTAAATCTTTATTCAAATAATCTACTCAAATACTTGAACCAAACGGACCCCAAGATTTTACCGGGGAACTCTGTAGATTTTTCAAGGAAGACGAGGCCTTATACACTGGGACTTTCAAATAGTTTTCTTGTTTTGGAAACTAGTATGATAGCGTGTGAAAAAATTACAATCACGTTCAAAGGCCATTTGGTTTCTTGTTCCTAATAATTCTATTTAGTTTCTTGTTTTTACACTATTATTATTAAACAATGATAAAAGTTGTAATCTTCAATATATATAAAAGTGAAAAAGCGCCCTTTATGTGTGGTCTCAACATGCGTCTTTTTTCCTTTACTTTTATGTCATGTCTTCGTTTTCTTTTTCTCTATAATCTTAAACACATATGAAACTAAAAAAAAAAAAAAATGTACTTAATGTAGTGTCCTTTTTTTTTTTTTTGCTTTTATATAATGTTTTGTTTTTTTTCTTCAACACTAGTAAATTGTAAAAGAATGGTAATTAAGCTTTGATTTTTACAAAAAATAGGAGAAAAATAGGAGAACACATGACAAGAAAAGAGCATAAAAAGTAACAAAAAATACGACTTTAGGATTTCTCTTTATTTAATGCTGTTTTAGCGACACAATAAAAATAGATTAAAGTGGTTAGCTATTGAGGTGTAAGTAGAAGAAAGGGAGGGAAATTAAGAGAAACATCATAAAGATTACAAAAATATTTACTATTAATAGTAACATCAATTCTTAAAATTTCAATATCACTTATTAAAAATTAAAAGAAAAAAAGAATTTGGTTTTTTAAATTAATGTTTTAAGGTTAACAAGTTGTTTGACTTGCTATAGCAAGTCATATAAACATCACGTCATCAAGTGTATTTGAGTTATATAGTTTTAGGGTATTTGGGAAATGTGTTAAGATTGAGAGTTAGAACTATAACATGTGAGAGCTTTATATTGTAGCATATTTTTGCTTTATATTGTAGCATGATAAGAGCTTTACATTGTTTAAGTTAGAACTGAGTTTGCTAAACACCTCATTATCACTATAATTAGATTAATAGCCAGTTGTCCTCTGAACTTATTGCGCATTTACAATTTGTCCTCTTAACTTTAGATTTTGGCAATTTGCACATTGAACTTACAATTTCATAGTCAATCACCCTCATCAATAGCAACATTAATTTTTTGACTGAAATTGACATATGATTTTTATATGGGTTACTAATTAAGAGCACGAAACATCTTTTTTTAATAAATGTTAATGTAAATTTATATTTAAAATAAAGTTAACTCAAAACTTTCTATTTTGCTAAATCTTAATTAAAAATCTTAATCACAATAAATTTAGATTAAAAATACATAAAAATGACTATCCATGTCATTAATCACCAATCATAGTGCCAGTTACATATCATTTTTTTTTATAAATCAATTTCACTATTAATGAAATAATCTGCTAGAGATGTGTAAGTTTTAGGATGTAAACTGTCAAAATTAAAAGGTGGAAGGTAAATTGCAATTGTGCAATAGTTTCGGTTAAAAATACATTGAAATGACCATCTATATCATTAATCAATGATCATTATGCAAGTTATATATCGATTTTTGTTATGAATCAATTTCACTATTAATGAAGTAATTTGCTAGAAATGTGTACGTTTAAGAATGTATGCTGCCAAAATTAAAAGGTCAGAGGGTAAATCGCAACTGTGCCATAGCTTCAGGAGCAGCAGTGCAAAAGAAAAATCATATGATACATATATATACATATTATATACGTCCAATCCAAATTTTCTCTATCCGGACCTTTGAACCAAAGGAGTCATTAGTTTTTGGTAATTACTGTTTTATCCAAGAAAAACCAGTTAAGAATGAGAAGAGGGAAAAAATCAATTGTCAAAAAAATGCAATTCTAATAGTTGAATGCTAATAAAATCAAACAGTAACGCATCAAGGGGCCAAAATAATGCTACATCGTGCAGATAGAACGACGCCAACCATCACAAAAAACTGCAAGTGAATCTTAACCTGTATATGAATAATAGAAGACGTCGCATACCAAACTTGTAAATTTTGTGAGTACAAATGAAAATCCATAGCATCAATGCATGTTCTTTTAAAAGAATTCTACTGTCATGAATTTTCACAGGGCCTATTTTGCTTTTCCCCCAACTGGGTATTTTTTCTGTGCTCTAGAAACTTCCAAGCTTCAGTTTAGTCTGCACGGCTGTCGCTGCTACTCGCAGATGATCTCTTACCACCATACTTCTGTAAACATTGAAAGGTCATGGTCACTTTTTATGTGCAAGACACTTGTCCTAGGGATGCAATTCTAAGGCTTGTTAGAGTGACACAATGACCAAGAGACATAAGCAAATGATGCTATTAAAATGGCGGTGTTAATCAAGGCAAAAATAATAAAAGAAAATACGAAGTTCACCTGTTTCCCAATGTTGAACGGAATGTATTTGTACTTGATCATGTGTGCAATTTGGCGCCTCATTGTGAGGGCAAAGAGGACAATCCAGTAACAAAGTAGGATGGGCCAAAATACGGGAACATCAAACATGGAAAAGAAGGTCATGACAAAAGCTATGCAAAAAGCCTTTGTGAAGGAGTACCTGGATCCATGCATCAAAATAAAAGGAAAACATATAAGTACAGCAAACTGATTCCTACTGGATCGAAAGAAGTATATCCATATGTCGCTTTTAATACATCCAATCGACTGAAATTAATTAAAAAAAAAACACCAAAAGATAAATCTCTTACAATGCATCCAGAAAAAAAATGATCCTAACATAACTGCTCCAACACTCGAAACGAAAACTCCACAACAACAATGCATTGGGGCCTACACAGCCCCATTTATACCACCAGTCAAAACGACAAATCAAAAACCAATTCATTTGCTAAACTCACCCCTATTCGCTTTCGAAGCAACTGGGCTCGCCTCAACAAAACAAGAGAAGCTGCAGCCCAAAGGGAAAGACTCCCGATCAGGTAAGACACCTCATTTTCATTTTCTAATCAATTTAATATTCTTCAGTATTTCTGGCATTGACGTGTAAAAATAAATACCACCTACGAACATATAATTGATGTTAAATACAAGATATCTTGGGATAGTAGTTCATCCACTGTTAAACCGATTAGATTATCTTCGTATATCAGCTCACTAGAAAGCTCCTTCTGCGTCATCTAAATAACTAGCCGTTCTTCAGAGCATAAAAAATAATAAGCACTTAGAATACCCAAGACAGACAATCATTGTAAATATTATGTTGCCTACAGGAGACACCTAGCATCCTAGAAATTGGCAGATCCTGAAAGCAAGTATAAGTCTAAAATTTAAGGCAGCAATAACCGAAAGCATATTGAAAATACCAGCTTAGGATTTTAATATTGAAACAGACATCTTGATGAATGAAAATATGCTTTCACAGGACTTTATAGATGGGTTTTAGCGATTAGGAACTGGAAAATTCACAATGACGAAAGGAAATAAGCTGATACTTGATAGGGATGTTCTGGAAGAGTTATATTAATTCTCTTCCATAAAACTACACCATCCAAGCTACCATTATTGCAGAAAACTTGGACACCCTAAGCCCAGATACGAATGGAACGAGAGTAGGGAAAAAAATTCAAACAGTTGTCTACCCTTCAAATCAAGGGGTATTAAGAAAATAAAGAGCTCTCTACCCAGAACGAAGCAATATACCTTGAAAGAATATCTTCCACAATCAATCAGTGCAATCAATAAAGCCTAAGATCTAGCCTCTAAAGCCAACTTAGCTGTAGCAGATATCTTCTAAACATTATTTGGAAATTGGACAGCAAAATTATCTCCGTTATTCACTGATATTTTAATATTCCCATGGAAAGAGTTGTACACGTATAATTTCTAGCCCTTAGAATAGAATATTTTAGTGCTATACTTGTTGCATTTTCCCTTTCATAACTGCTTACACTCCTATCCCAAGTAATAGAAAAGTTCCACGGTAAAGCTTCAGCAGCTAAGGAAAGTAGAAAAGAATTCAAAAAATGAAACCTTAACAGAGCCAACAAGCCAAAGAGCCTCAAAGAATACCAAAACAAGATCAATCATCATTACAGTGCAAAAATTTTAGTAACATCAGCTAAATAATACAGAAGAAAAAGATCTTTAGTTACCAGAACTTAAACTCAGGAAGTCGACGAATAAACGGCTTAAACTCATCGGAGCCCTTTGTCGGCAGCAAAGGCCCGTCTGAAGCTTCCATCTCCGGATCAACCAATGGTGACAAAAACCCAATTAACAGATTCAGCAGATAGATCCCCAGCCCGTAAGAAATAATGTAAAAGCCCTGAACATAATAGACCCGCACAGCGTAAATCACCAACAAGACAAGGGTTCCAGTCCATCTATACATCGTGTGAGGCGTACTCTTGTCCAAATAATACTGGAAGAGCCTCGACACGTCGTGCACCCATTGATTCACTGGTGCCGCTGCTGCCGCAGCACTATCACCCCCAACTCCCTCCATTCAAGTTTTGAGGTTTCACAACCTGCCAATAGCTCTTTCTAAGATTCAATCAAGTCCAATAGTCACGTATGCATTTTGCACATAATGCTTTAATGAAGAAGACCAAAATTAAGGAAACATATAATCCTCAAGTTAGTAGATTAGCTTAACACCAGAAAAAAGCCCTAAATTAGTACTATTGCAATAAGCTGTAATGAAATGTGGAACTCAAGAAAACTTGGAGCTTCACATAGAGTATCGGAACTTATTAAAACCAACAAATCGCAACAAAATTCAACCAAGTATTCCATTTATCAGGAAAATTTGCAGTTAACCCCAGAATTTTCATTTGTTCAATTAGGGTTTTGCAAGAAATCAAAAAAAGGTCAAGTAATCGAAAAGCAGATCTAGGACTAGCAAATTCCCAAAAACAAAGAACCCAGCTTCTCCGTTAAAGAAATAATCTAAATCTTGAGAGGTTTCACTAGGAATTTACATAGTTCAGAAAGAAGAATGACCCAGATCCAGAATCAAATTAAGAAGCAACAATGAAGAGAGAGAGAGTAAGGGAAAGAAAGCCGACCTGTGATGACAGAAGAAGTTAGAGAGCAGAGGAGAATTTTGAGGGGAGTGTAAAGGTTTGAAGGAGGCGAGAAGCTAGCCGATGCTGATCTATATGGGTTTGGGCTTTTCACTTTTTTTCGATCTTAATTTTCTTCTTCTTCTTCTCAAATCTTTTTTCCCCCAAAATCCCCTAAATATTAAACATCTTAGCCTAATTGTCAAGATACAGTTTTCACTATTATCTTATAAGATATTTAGTATAATAGTAGACACTATTAATTAGAATTATTTTTAATATAACATATAAAAATTTATATTGTAATAATTTTTTTTACTAAAACATGTAAAATTTAATACTGTTTATAACTAAATTAATGATATAAACCATCATATATCAAACATTTTTTTAATTATAAACAATATAAAATTATTATATATTATAATAAAAAATTTATTATAATATAAAGCTTATATATAATAAAAAAATAATTTTTAAAAATATTATTATAAAATAAAACTCCCACATAATATAATAAAAATAATTTCAATTAATAATTTTAACTATTACATTAAATACCATGTAATTAATGGTTTCTTTCTTGGGCAGTGGTTTTCTTTCTTGGCTGGGAAGGGAACACGAGGAGATGTGGTCAAAGGATACGCATAAGGGTGATTTGGTAATTTGGTATATATTGACTATTATTGTTACTTTCTTTCCTTTATTATTATTATTTGTTAGGCTGCAGTTCCTCCTCTCATTTACTCTTTCTTTTACATCCAAGAGGGTCCATTTGTTGACGACATTTCTAATCAATTTGTTAACAAAGGAACAAAATTTTAAGCCAATATCTCATTTTTGAGGAAAAATCTTTAGAATATCACCTCAGTTTATTCAAAATACGACGATCATTTTCTAGAGTTAAGCTAATCACAAAAACACCCTCTAATTTTTTAAAAGAGTTAAAAACAATCCTTTTCACTGGTCAAATTATCAGAAATGTTAACAATACATTCACTAATAAGTATTTAGTTTTTTTTCTTAAAAATAATTTGTACGTTATTTAAAAATTAGATATTTAAAAAAAAAAACAAAGTATATTTAAAATATTGTTTAAAATATTTTTTTAGTTTTAAAATATATTTGTTTTGACTTTTAAATAGTTAATATTTATATAATAAATAATAATTACTGAGGATGTTCTTGAAATTTTCAACAATTTGACTAGTTAAGAGGTGTGCCTTTTTTATTAGTTTAACTCAACAAATATTTGTGGTTTTTTGAATAAACTTGGAGAAATTTTAAAATTTTCCCAAAGGAATTGAAGGAAAGTTCTCGTACGCTTGGAGGGCTAACTTTCTAGTCTCCTGGGCTACAACGATTGAGGGGGTGTTTGACAGTGGCGAAAACCACTTAGTTCATACCATAATCTCAGTTATGAACAGTGTAAAGCTCTCATATGATACAGTAATAATAAAAAAATATGTTACAGTATAAAACTCTCACATGCTACAGTAAAAGTGGTTCCCACCACCCTTCCAAACACCCTCTAAGTTGCAAAAACTGCCACAAACACAGAAACAATTAACAAAAAATATTCTAACAAAAAAGATTGGGAAAAAAAAAACTAATAGTAGTTGGCACAATAGTGATAATTTCACACCCAACTCTATGACAAATATATAGTTCGAATTCCCCACCATTAAATTAGAGGGGAAAAAACATGTAAACTAAATCACTAGGATTCTAACATAGGATTCTAACATACTTATTAAATTCTTGAACTAGTTTTCTTTTGTACTCATTTTTATTTGGAAAATCCAGATCGATGCCTTAGTGGTGGGAGAAGATAAAGATTTATTGCTTTTTTAAAAGACGAATGTTTTCATCCTTGTTTTATCCTTTTATGTATCAACTTTGATGAACAGAATTCTAAGAGAATTACATAAAATTAAATAGTGACATAAAGAATGCGCATTTCTCAATTTTCTCTCCTCTTGGTCTCTCCTTTTCTTGGATGTTCTTGGCACATAATTCTCAAAGATAAATACATAGGATCACATGCAACAATAGCTCTAACACATATGGGCCTTCCTTTTAAATGAAAAATCAAAAGTAACATTTACATGGATTCACCCTCAAATAAGGCTGCGTTTACAAAACAATCCCTTCATACCTACACAAATGACAAAAATATCATTCCTAAACAAACCTTAATCCGCTTTATATCATCTCTCTCCTCTCTTTGTTCTTTCTGTCTCTGTACTCTCCAATCTCCCCATTCTTTCCCTCTCTTCTCTCCTCTTTGTTCATCTCTCCTCTGCCCATTCCTCTCTTCTCGGTCCAATCATTGACTTTGTTAATCTCTCTCCAAATGCATCATGATATCTCTCTCTCCTTCATCCGTTCTTCTCCCTATCCACTCATGCCATGAATGGTGTAGATTGTCATCAGATCGCCAATTGCTATGTGGAAGAATTTGAAAAAAAGGCCGGTCAAAAATTTTAATTGGGGAAATGGTCTTTTTTTTTTTTTTTGGCGTAAAAATCAAGCCTCCTCAATAGGAAAATTATTTCAGTTTTTTTTCAAAAAGATGAAAAAAAAACACCCTAAGCAAGAAAAGAAACCTCAATAGGATGAAAAAAATAAAATTTGTAGCAGTTTTTCTGCCCAAAATGCTTGATTTTTGATGGAAAAAAAGGGTCATTTGTCCAAAAAAAAATTTTCTTAAAGCCATTTATCCAAAAACCCCCAATGCGGAAGAATTTGAAAAAAAGGCCGGCCAAAAATTTTAATTGAGGAAATATACTTTTTTTTTTTTGACGCAAAAATCAAGCCTTTTGAATAAGAAAATTGCTCCAGTTTTTTTTCAAACACCAACATCGAGATTTCACGTTTGGACAGGTATATCTCGATCTCAACGTGAACGACTGATAATATGCCGGCGAATGGCTATACCGGAGATTGGGTGAGGAGATAGTAATAGCGCTACGTTAGATTTTGCTAGATCTGCATGTATTTGGTGAGATTTGCATGAGCTCCTCTACGTTAAAGTCTAAAGAGGGGAAGCGCAAATAGAGGAAATCTCTCATCAAGGTGCGATCTCATTAATTGGTTTGTGCGATGTTGTTCTCATACGATTTTCGTGGTTTGTTGTTTGTGATAGAAAAGTAGGAGATTTCCATGTTACTAAAAAGCATGTTGGCTTGCATATTCAAAATCTCCTTTTTTTGTGCTTTGATCTGTAGAGGTACTGAAAATTAATAAAACTATTAATTTTGTATTTTTAATGTTTGTTTCTTTATTAATTTTACTTTCCAAGAACTTATTACGATGAACCTTGTGTTTCAGTGTTTTGTTTGGTCATTATTTTTCATTAAGACATGTGATAAGTGTTTAAAATTGTATGGTAGATATAAGGTAAATAATACATTTCACGATGTTTATATTCTGGATTTTTGCATAAAATGATTGAACTTGTGCCATGATATTAATTTTAAAGCTTCCAGAGTTAAAAGTGCACTTTAAGGAAAGTATGAATGGATACACAAGTTAGCATGAATATCATGCATAAAGTAGAACATTTATTCATGGTGTATTAATGCAGTTGTATGGTAAATCTTGTAGGAATCAAGTAAGCAAAAAAGGGTGAACATGGTCAACAATATCAAACTCATACTATAAACTGAACACTCATCAGTGTTTTGATCATAACTTGAACATTACTGCACATAAGAAAAATTAAAATCAATGAGATAAACAGCCACTATGTTGAACATTGTGGAATGCAGTGAAAGCAGGAGCTGCTCTCTAGATTCTGGTTGTAGCTTGGGCCGCATAATTCTAAATAGGAAGAAATTTATATGGATTTGGATGAAAATAAAAATTCTACAACTTTGTAGAAGATCACAATTTGAAGTGAAACTGTCTTCCTTGAGAAAAACCGCCAACAAGTTTCAGATTCAAATTTAGGTTCATGCAATATTCAAGTTTGGCGGTAATAACGTCAAAGCTCTTGTCTAACACTTACTTACATCCATGTCACCCGAATGTTCTATTTGATAGAGTTTTTGAGCTCTAGAGAGAAGACAGAGAAAATTAGTTTAGTGAGAGAAAAATTATGGCAGCCTCACTCTAGTTTGTACAGCAGTTTCTCTTTATATACAGTACACGATCACTAGAAAGGGAATTTCCTCTAAGAACAGTATTATGTGCTGCATAAGCAGATGGAGTACCATCAAGAACATAATTATTCTGTTCAAGTCAGGACTCGTGCAATCACCAAGTTCTCACATCTCTTAAACTATAAGATTCAATTCTTGCTGTCGCGTATACAACAAAAGAATCACATAATCACAACCGAGACCAGTAAGAACATGTAAAATTAGGTTTTCCTTTCTAACATCTTGAGAAGATATTCAGACATAGAAATGGAACCTTTTTTCTAAGTCTGAAAATATTTTTGTGATTTTAAAACTTTTTAAATTTTTTTTATATTTTAAAGAAAAATTCTAAACATCAAAAAAATTCACTTTAGTCATTTTATTAAAATGCATTTCTAGAGGCCACTGATATAAGATAATGTCAAAGCCTTTTCCCACGTAGCGTAAGTAACGTAACTTATTTCCCATTGAATCAGGTACCTGGTTGTTCAAACCTTCTTTTTCACCCATAATGTTTTTGTGCTCAAGGATCATCTCAATATATTTTTTTTCAATTGCCATCCTACTTAATTAGTACTCTCTTCATTTTGTTTTTAGTATTGACCTCCTTTATCTTCATAAAATGTCTTGAGTAAGCTAACATGAACGATACAATGAATTTTCAAATGCTCAGGCTACTTTAATTAATAGGAAACTCTACCACATGTTCCACCCTGAAGCGGTCGATTTTATTTAGAAACCAAACTTGTCGTCAAACCATTTATATGTCACCTTCATCTAATTATAGGTTGTAAGTTTCAACAACACCTCATTCCCTACAAAAAAAACTCATTGTCCGATGCTGATTAGCATACCTCCTCATTCCATAGGACCTTTAGCTAAATTGCCTTCCAACCCGCTCTAACAAGTCAGTCTTAACGCTTAAAAATATGCACACAATAGAGTAATTACTTTGAGACTTTTGCTTAGCTACCTCATATGGCGTCAGAGCTTGTTGACTCATTACTCAATTTACAAGATGACCAAGGGATTAAGCAAATTGTAATAAAAAGTATGCAACGTAAGTAAAAAACCCACCCATTTCTTTTTACTCTAACTCACATAATGCCTATGGTACTCTTCTAGCAATTGATTCATTCTATAGATCTGGCCATCAATGTACGAATGATTGGCAGTAGAGAATTTCAACTCAGGACTCGTCAACTTGAACTCGCCTAGTAAATCAAGTCTTTGTCGCAAATAATATGTTTTGACAACTTGAATGACTTCAACACATGCTTGAAAATCAAATCTATTGCAATATCAGCAGGACAAGCATTGGATGTGAGGATAATAATAGAATAGTTAGAGGTATTAGGATTGGTGCTATAAAAGTATATTTTGAATCCTAATTTGACATCGTGAGGACTATAGTTTATGAATTTCATTAGCAATTCGTATGATGATTGTTCATTATTATTATCATGAATCCTAAACTAATCAATAGTCCTTTTAATCAAAAATGAATTGGCTTTGTTCTGTTGCAGACCAAAAAAAAAAAAAACAGAAAAGAAAAGAAAGGAGTGACAAGAAAAAGAAGTGAGAAATATGATCTTTGTTTAACGTTATGTTAGTTTTTGTTTTACATATAACACAATGGAAGAAAAATACCAAGGGGTCAAGCGAAGAGGTGTCAAAAGGGTCATGTCAACCCGGTCCAACTCTTTTGACTTCAAGTCTGGGCCTATACAGTAGAGGGTCATGCCTAGGTCGAGCCTTAGGATGCTCAGTCCTTAACCCTTGAAGAGTCATGCCGAGCCCACACCCAAGGGCCAACTCTATAATTTTAAATTCAAAATTTTTTATTTATCTTTTTAATATGTTCTAATAAAAATTAACAAGCATAGAATTATGAGACTACTAAGTATAAAGAATGTCTTCTAAATATTATATAGAATTTTGAAAGAAAAAAAAAAGAAGAAAATTCTTATCTTTTTCATAACAAATAGAGTCAAAAATCAAAAATTACATAAATAAGTGTCTACCTTAGTGCTTGGCTAACTTTTCTTTCTCCTAAAGGTATAAGGTTCAAACTTTGAGAAAGTCAAAATAGTTGTATTCTTTTAAACACCTAAAGGGCCTTGGCATGCTAAGGCTTGGCTAGTCCTATGAGCCTGGAGGGTCAAGCCGAGCCCCAACCAATCAGTTAGGTCAGACTAGCCTCTACATTGGTTTGGACAACCAAGCCCAATCGACACCTCTAGGTCAAGCTCAAGTGGTGGCCAAAAGAATAAAATTGTGCAATTAGAGTTGTCATTCATGTTGCAATTAGTCAAATTTTTTAAAATTAAAACTTAAAATGTTCGAGGTCGAAATGACAAATATAAAAAATTATGAAATTGATCCAAAACATATTTTCAAAGATGTAAATTTTGAAAGTATTACTGAATTTTTAATTCAACACACTATTAATACACATTAGCGTTATGATAGATGCCCTTAAAGCAAATGATGTATTATAAATAACATATTTATAAATAAATAAAGTGAATTTCTCATTATATTTGTTTGCATGTGTTATTGAATACTCTATGAATATTAGTAAAATTTCATAATTATCTGTGTGATGTTAAATACTATATATAAACACATAAGAAGATAATATTTAAGGATGATAATTAAAATAGCCAATAATATATAATTTATTATTCAATTAAAGTATGAAATCTTTAATTGAGTGTTACAAGTGGAGATCATTTCTATTAAGAATGGAACGATCTCATCCGAACCGTTAATAGAGCGAGTCATTAAATGAGTACACTATACATAACAAGATTATGTAGAACTAGGATATGATATAATATAAACAACAAAATAATTTCCATTTTAATATAGCAAATTCTACTCACATCGACTGATGGTCATATATAAGATGATCTTAATCGAGAGTTATTAGTAGACTCTTATTTATAGAATTATGTCTTTTAATTTACTTGAAACGGATTCAAAAATCTAATCCTATTCCTTGTATTTTTGAGACATAGTGAAATAAGTATCTGGAAATATTAATATTATAATATGAATCTATTCTTTCTCTAATAAGAAGTAGGTTAATAACTTTCTTGAGTATTGATTTGGGTCTTGAATAATAAGAGTGCTCAATTCATGATTAGGTTCATAAATATATTATTCACTAGAAAATCAATAGCACCCAAGGATAAAGATGCTATTAGAAAAGTTAACGGATTTTATCTAACTCTAATTTTGAATTATTTATAGAAGATCAACTTATATGCAATAACTATATCAACGAATGATTCAATTTGTTGAATAAATTATATTTATAATTTTTAAGAGTTTAATTCCAAGTTTTTAGTGGGTTAACTTTGGGATTAATAAAATTGATAAATTAATTAAGTTGTTAATTAATTATTAATTTTATTGCAGCTTGAAATTATAAGTCTGTAGTTCCCTATGCCATCTCCGTAAATTATTTGAATATATGGGTAATAAATTATTAATTTATTTTTAAATTAATATGCACTCTGAAAATTAAATAATGCGACTATTTAATTTGGATAACATAATGTAGGTGGACCTATGCTGTAGGCATGTGATACAAGAATTTATCCTTGTGATAAGCTTACTTATTCATCAAGTGTTTAGAAAAAACACATGATTCTAAAAATGTTATGTACCGGAATATTTTTAGAACTATGCTATTTGCTTATATTAAGAATTAAAACTGTGCTAATTAAAGGTAGAGTTTTAATTCTTAATATAAGCAAAAGTATACTTCTAAAAATATTTCAGTACATAACATTTTTAGAATCATGTGCTCTTTCTAAACACTTAAAATTTTAATTTTACCTTATCTTTTTTTCTCTTTTTCTTCTTCTCTTTCTTCTTGTTTTGGTTATTCGTTACCTCAATGTTATTTCATGTTATTTTCTATGTCCTTTGATACTAAAATAAATTTTGTTTTAATCTAAATAGGCTATTTACTTAATATTATTATATTTTGATCTATTTATGTTTAATTCCAATAAATAGTGGTCTAATTCTCTCATTCTCTCCTAAAAAAATTATTATTTTGATTGTGAATGGCCCATTGGGCCATTACACATAAAAAGTGCATATGATGCATGCTCATGGATATGTGCATTTGATGCACAGATTAGTGTTTTTTTTTTAACAATTAAATGTGTTTTTTTAATAAATAAAAGAAAAACGATGGAGGAGCTGATTCAAAAAAGAACTCCTCCTATACACTATACATAGGTGTTGAGGGAGAGCTTTTATTTATTCCAATTCCAATTCTTTTCAAGAGTTTTAGAGAAAGAAAGTTTAGGGAGAGGTGTTCTGCATAGCTATATTTTGGTTTCTCATGTGTTGAGTATAAATTAAGGACCTAAATTAAAGAGTGTGTGATTTCCTTCCTATAAATCCAAGACTCACACACATCCGTTCAGGTAACCAGAGACTAAGTATAGAAGATCTAAGGTGTCAAAAAGTTAAAAGTTATCATACCTAGTTGCTTCAAGAGGTATCTTATTCATTTATATTTATATATTAATTGTATATTATTTAATATAACTATAGAGTGTAGTCAAAAGTTATGAAAATTTTTGCCATACACGGTTCTACCGCTTTCTTTATTTTCATTATTTTTAGTTTCAAACCAACAATTGGTATCAGACCCGGCTATAATCTAAATTAATTAATATATGATATTGATATAATCGAATTAATATATAAGTTATAGGAGTGGATACTATGCATGTGATGTATGTATTTTCTATGGATGTTTATATTTTATTCATGTGATGAATGTATAGATAACAGATTTGGTCATTAATTGTATGGTTTCTTGAATCCTATAATTTTTATTTTGATTTTTTATTTGATTAGATCAAGTTGTAAAAAAAATAATAATAAAGGCTTCATCAATCGCAGAAAGAGTTCGCTGCCAAATTGATGTAGGCCCATTAAAGCCTTGGCCCAAAAAGCCGACAGCTAGTGCAGAACTTTTACTGCACTTACAAGCCGAATAATACATCAATTGTTGCTGTTTTCCTTAATTTTGTTGCCAACGTTGCAATTGAGTAATTCAATTATTGCAATTGTTTCGAAATCAGCAAACGTTGGTGATGCGTGAGCCTATAGATTGCAACAAAGGCCCAAAGTGGCTGGTTGTTTGCCTGTGGGCCTACAGAATAAGCTACAGTAGGCCCAAATCCATGGGCCTTCAGGCCCTGTTTTGGTAGCAGCAAAAGTTTGGATTTTCTATAGGAATGCCACATGCCTGGATTAATTTGTGCCACAAGAAAAAATATTTGCAACAATGCCACGATCAAGCTATCATATTATTTTTGAAATGCCAAATATACCCTTAAATCTCTTAAAAAACAAATTTTAAAACTAAAAAAAAAAAGGAAAATCTTATCCGATGGAGGTGCGGGGACAACGAGCGTCTTTGGTGGAGGCGTTAGGCCTCCTCTATCAGATCGTCAGAGTCGTCTGTGAGTGAAGATTGCAGGAGCTGCGCCAAGAGAAGTTATTGGAGTCATGGTTGGAGTCGCGAGAGGAGAAGCGCTGGAGTCGCGAGGCCAAAATCGAGCGAAGATTCTAGAGTCACGAACGAGAATCCATGCCGAGAGAAGCCATGATTTGCATTGGAGAAGTTACCGAAGTCACACGAGGAGGAGCGCCAGAGTAGCGAGGCCGAAATCGAGTGAAGCTACCAGAGTCACGGGGGAGAATTTGTGATCTGTGCCAAGAAAAGTTGTTGGAGTCTCGAAAAGAAGCACCGAATAGAGTCGTGTAGGGACAACAGCGTCAACTGAGTTGTTCGCCGGATCTGAAGATGTTCCTACATGATAAATAAAAGAAAAAGAAAGGAGGAGAAAGAAGAAGATTGAACCTAATGAATTAAAGGGTAAAATAGTCCTTTTAGTAAATGAAAATTTAGTTAGCGGGGCATGTTTTGCAACAGTTTCTCTGATAATGGCATAAGTCAATTTACCTCTATTTTATATGGCACTCTGTGTAATTATCTCAAAGTTTGATGCTAATTCCAAAAGCTAGGTCACCTTTTGGTTTACAATAGGTACCCGATGGGGTTGCATATTGTCTGCAACTTTGAGAGCTCAACGGGATATGATCCCATCCCTTCCGACGAGTCCTCCGACACCTGAAGATGATCCGTATCAATATTGAAGATCATGAAAAATTATTAGATTATGAACTTAATTAATTAATTCATTTATTCAATTAGGTTATAATTTTTTGATTATCTAAGAAACCCGGTCAAATCTTGTTTCAATTACTGATTGCATATTATTTTATATTATGTTTGATAATGTTTATAATATGTCCAGGCATATAACATACCATACAAGATAGATTAGTGCCTACTTGACTCATTATCACATGTCATGCATACATATGCATTCACACTTTATGTTTAGTGTTTTATCTATAATGTTGATTTGTGTTATAATAATTTTAATGTGATTAAACTTTATTTGCAAAGATGTGATAATATGTAAATTAATTTAAGAATTAAATTTTGGTAATTTCATTTATTTTCTTTTGAGCTTGTAATTTTTAAAGAGTTTAAAATTACTTCCTTAAGTTGCTCCATCACGGCCTTAGAGCCATCTTGCATGCATTTTGGCACTGGTTGTGGTTCGATCATCTCTTTAGGTCCTCCAAAAAAGGCTGTTCTAGGGGATGACTTCTTCACTGGTTAATGCTTCGTCATAACCTACTTCGTCAAGAACTACTCCATTGTGATTTGCTTCCTCATGAATTGCTTCAAAGGAAGGTACATGTAATTTGTTCTTTTCCAAACTCGACGCCCTCCCACCTAGAGTGGCAAGGCCCTCAACCCCTGTCATAAGAGGTAAACAATCCTTTCATCAAGGAAAGTGGACTTGATACATCGAGGAACAATTTGCTTCTTTCTTTTCTCTTTGGAGATCATACACTAATCCTCATCTTCGAGGTCCTTGATGTCTGACCATGAAGGCAGAGGGATGCCAATAGTTTTGGAAACTTCGCTATCTTTGGACTTAGTGAAGTTGTCGTAGACATTTGCATTGACGTAATGTACCTCCGTCTGATCAAATAATGATTGATTAGTCAAAATGCGAACAACCTTGTTGTCGAGTCTTACTTTTATGCATTGATGAAACATGGAGCAAATGATTCGATACATATTCAACCAAGACCTCTTAATGAAGGAGATGATAGCTTACGTCGACATTAACTACATGAGATCGAGTAAGAGAGCGAAACGACCCAACCTTTAAATTTAGTTGAACATACCCGGCTAGAGATTTTGGTTGCATTGTCGAATTCAATGATGGAGGCCTTCTTTTTTTCGATCCAGCTCAGAGGAACTTTGATAGCAATGAGAATAAACAGAAGGATGATATTGATGGAGGAGCCGGTGCCTACCAAGATTGTTTGAACATGAACATTGTTGATCATGGATGCCAAGTAAAAAGGGTGCCTATGATCCAGGTATAGTGCTTCCACGTCTTCGTGGGTGAAGGAGATGGTGTTGGTGCTTTCGAGGAAGGTGCAAGTGGTAGGCTTCATTAGCATAACATTGAGGTCCTTTGTTGGCAAAGACTTTTAGTGGTGCCATCGTCACAACTAAACCAGCTTGTGGCCTAAGACCGAATTGGTTGAATATGACTTGAACTTCGGACTCTGATGGAGCCCTCATAGAATAAAGGTAGTTATAGCGGGAATCAGTTTGTGGTCAGAGTCTTCAGCATGGATAATTATGTGACACTTTCAAGTTGAGGCATGCTTTATCTAAAGGAGCAATTTGGCTCTGGTGGCTAGGGGAGTTGTTGTACATCGAGCACTTTGGGATAGTACTGCAAATCTGGAAACAATGCGTTGAACACGTTAGTCTCAAGAAGGTTGTCTTGGAGTGGCTTCTGGAGAGAATATAATCAGGTATCTCGAGTTGGTAGAGTTCTTCAATTGCCATAGCCTCTAGGAAGGTTTGTTATGTAGCTGAGACTTCCACGACGGAGGCCACTGTGGTAATCAATCTGAGAATAATCATCATGGGTAACATTGAGTTCGAAGAAGGTGCTATGTTAAGAACCAGACTCTTTCACATCTTGCGAAGTTCTTGTGAGGCGAGCTCTCTTGGGATAAGGTGCCATGGTAGTTCGATAGCCTAACTTCCCCAGTGGAGTCGCCTTAATGTTTAGGTCTAATAGATTTGTGGGTTATGACTTAGTATACATGTTGGCTTCCGATTCGTTGGTATTGATGATGATGTGACTAGAGCAATAAATGAGTCTGTATAAGATGACTTTGGCTAGACCTCCAACGGGTGATGGGGATGGTTAAGCCCAGATTGAATCAAAGAAAAACACCTTCTAGAGCCTAATCTGTTGCCGAACAATTGAGAAAACCTATAACAAAACCAAGAAAACGTGAAAATGTAGTAATAGAGGAACTAGCATAAGTGATAATGATGGAGGAGTAGTCAAAAGTTGATGGAGGACTAGGTTCAGAGGGTAGAGATAAAGCTGCCTCCGTCAAGGTTGGAAGTAATGCTGGCTCCGTCGTCGGATCTGGGCTATTTTCATAAATCGATGAAGAGAGAGACAGAGGTAGTGTGTTAAATTCCAAAATTCTTCAGGTTTTCAAAAAATGTGCTTCGGAGATGAACGCGAGTCATCTCAATTGTTGAGTTTAGATTGCTGAAGAATAAGGGTTGTCTTTTGGAAGCTCCTAGGGTTGGTAATGGACTTTAAAAAAAGCTTCTAAGTGTTTTGGTAGCAATCTTATGAGATTCGAAGAGGCTGAAGTGGTTATGAAGGAGGGACCTGATCTTTGATAGCGGAGACGAGGAACTTTTCTAGAAATCTTTCAAGTCTGAAGAGCACAAACTTGGAAAAAGAAGTTGTTTTTCTAAAGTTATGGAGAGCAACAATTGCGTAGAAGATATTGGCTTAAGTCCTAAAGAATACGAGAGGTTTTATAGTGGAGGTGGGGGGCTTGCTTTGATACTAGTACCACATGCCGGTTCTGTTTCCCTCTAGAGCAAGTAGTACTAGGCACTTTCGGAGGTTAATTTTAGGATTTATGGCTATTTTGAAGCTCCTCTAGGCCTGATGCTCCTATGAGGTTTGATTAAGTTTGACCATCTATTTTTAGAGAGTTGACAAGCATGTTATTCCCTTCAGCGTGAGGTTTCTCAATTTTTGTCAAGTTTGAAGCGTCTAATGCATCCTCTAAGCTTTTTCAAAAAATTTGTGAAAGCTAGTGACAAAGGCACGCATGTGCCACATCCAACGGTGGATTTACGACTAGTGCAGACGTTATCTCAATGTAGACAGAACCCCTCTGGAGGCACGGGGTGCTTTAGAGGCACATGTCATTGGGTTTTCCTCGACACTTTTGCTATAAAAAAAGGTTTTCTAACGTGGGTTTTGGTTCCTTAGGTTATGCGAAGGCAAAAATAGAGTTTGGGGCTATTTTTAAAGGCAAAAAGGAAGGCTCTTTGGGTTATTTTCCTCCATCATCTATTTATTTTAGTTCAATTAACTTTAAAATCCTCTTAAATGGGACTTAAAATCAAATCAAACCTAAAACAAATGGGCCTGTTTTACTACTCATGGCCTACCAAACCATGAACCACGTTAGTTCCTTAAGCGTGGCTTGGGTCCACGAAGTGAGCCCATTGATGCTTGCAACGCGAGAATGTTGGGCTTAGGTTGATAGAGGGGCTTGGTATAAAGTTGGCCATCAACAAGATTCAAATAAAGGATGGGTATTCACATTTTAACTTGATAAATCAGGTCAAGATTTTTAGGGTTTTTTTTTTTAGAAAATTATACTTTATGTCACTTTTTTTGTCCATCTAATTTTTTTATGGCACAAAAAAAAGAAGAAGCAAATAGCTTGTGCCACCTTTTTTTTTTTTTTTTTCCTTTTCTTCGGCTCATCTCTCTACCTCTCGTTCTCTCTTCCTCTCGTTCTCTCTTCGTCTCATTCTCTCATCCCGACCCTCTAGATCTCTTTTTTCTATAGCGACAACGACAACCAAGAAGATCTTGGCTTTCACAGCGACAAAGAACGAGCAATCAAAGAGAAGTTGCATAGATGTCGCAAATCGGTGACCTCTAATGATGCGATGGTAGCAAAGCATCACGACGCGCTTTGACCTTGACGTAGATGGAGCTAGTGCGAAAGAGATCGGCTTTATTAAAGTGCATCCAGATTTGAGAAGAAACGCGATGGAGATGTAATGGCTGTGACGGCTTTTGTCCTTGATGCCGATAGAGCTATCGCGAGAGAAATGGAGTCGTCAGAGTCCGTCCAAATTTGAAGACGGAGAAGAGCGACGGAGAAGATTTGCGACAGAATTGCGATGGCAGCAAAGAATTAGGATGCAGTTCATTTCTGATAGCAACGAAGCTAGCGCAAGAGAGTTAGTCGGAGTTCTCAATCGATATGAGTTTTGCTGTTGTTGTTGTCTTTGTTGATGTTGTTGTTGTTGTTATATTCAATTTTGTCTCTCTTTTTTTTTTTTTTTTGTTCTTTTGGGTACTGGCAATGTCGTCCGTGCCAGAGGCGAGCCAACGAGATAGCGCCGATGGCAGTGAAGAGAGATAAAAAGAAAGGGGAGAGAGAAAAAGAGAGGAAAAAAATTGTCCCATTGAGATACACAAAATATCCCAAGGGGCGCCACAATATGTTCTTAAGGGATACAAAAAATGTCATGGTAGAACGTGTCTTGGAGTGACACAAAAAATATCCTAGAGGTAGGCCTGCATATGGGTTAAGTTGGGCGGTTTGAGGGTAAAATTTTGGGCTTGGCCAACATTCTTGGTTTGAAGAAATCGTGGGCCGGATTAAGTGAAAAAAGATCAATGAGCCCGAAGTGAAAGCCCAATCTCGGTTTCAGCCTAGGTTATTGATTTGATATATAAAAATATCTTGGAGGGACATTCAGGACAGACGACATGTTTCAAAGGAACTTACACCAAGTTTATGGCATAAAAACTTTTGCTATTTTGTGACATAAATAAAAATTTAATTTAAAAATACGGCATTTATGAGAATTGTTTTTTCTTTTCTTTTCTTTTTTTCCTAACTCATTTGAACCGGGATTTTTAGGATTTTTCATGCATGTAAACTATCATTACAAGCTTAATACTGCGTATCGTCGCATGCGCCAATGATCTGGCATATTTTGTGGTGCGAATTTCTCCAATTTGAAACTAATATCTGCAAAACTGTTCCTATAGTTGAATTCTCGAAGACTTAAATTTGCAGTTTCCACGCCATCAAATGTTAAGCTGGTTGTCGAGTTGACGTTGCGTCATTTCAATCAATTTTCACCAAAGGCCTCAAAAACCACCCAATGAAAACTTAAAGGCTTTCTCATCCATTCAATTGTCAACTCACATCCACTAGCATGCACGTCATAAACGCCCTTGGTGAAGGACGTGGCCGAGTTCTGGCCATGCGAATCAGAGTACGTTTGGTGATCAAGCAATGAGCGTGGCAATTCAACCATCAAACAAATAACAATAAAACAACTATATATAAACAAGAACAATAACGTCTAAGGACGGTTTTCTTATAGTAGTGAACTTGTGAGATATTTATTTCTCTTCAAAAAGTTGCCTGATATATTTTTTTTTTTGAATAAAAATGCGAGATACTTGGACTATTTGTCAAGGGGATATACAATTAAGAATTGCTATATAGTGATTTTACGGGTGTATATAGTGATATACGAGTTGTGGTTTAAATGGCCACTGAAATTTATAAGAAAAAATTGTTGTGGTAAAAAAATGGTTTAAATCATAATTTATAGTTCAAATTGTTCATTTAAAAGGATATTATTTGGTGATTTAACTATTAGATTAGTCCTGTTTTAATGTTTAGCAATCCAAACACAATGATTACGTAGCAGATCTTTTACAGCAGCAAGAGAAATTTGGATTGTGTTCTTTTAGGGGAGTGTATATTGAATTATCAATTCTATGTATTATTTTATCAAATCTATTTATACATATACATATACGTATATGTATACATGTACATATGTATTATACTTCTAATTGTTGGCAAATTGGTTTGAAAACTTAAAATACGTAATAAAATATGCTTTCTTTAAAGCATTATTTGCCCTGTGTCTCAATTGTAATTGCTTACAATTCGAAAATAAACTAAAAATTAAATCCAAATTTAATTAAATAAAATATTATTTTTTACAAGTGCCACATGTGCCTCTACAGCCTCATTGCCCACGCCACGTGAACGTGCAAGCTTTAAGTGAGGCTTAGGCATATAAATCATCAAATCCTTAAAAAATGTAAAGTCTTATAAAGTCTTACAAACTTTAATAAGTTTCTTATGTGGGGCTAAGTATTATCTCAATAGGTTACATTTATGTTCCGTTTGGTAAGAAGAACAGCAAATAGGAGCGAAGAGAAAACTATGAAGGGAAGAAAACTGTAAGGAAATGAAAGATTTTGATTTTTTCCTTACTTGTTTGGTATGTGAAGGTGGAAAGAAAAATGATTTTATCGTCTCTTGTTTGGAATTGCAAGAAAAGCTAACGGAATGGAAAAACTACTCTTAATAAAATTATCCTTTTGCCTAAATATTATTTAACTATTTCTCTAATTTTGTGCCTAAATTTTTTGTCAAAATTTTGATAGAAAAGAAAAACAAATTGATAATTTTACTTTTTTTGCATTACTGTCTAATTTTTTCTCACAAAATCTTTAGTGGGACTTACATGTCATTTCTTTTACCTATTTTTTCTTTTTATTTTAATTTCTTTTCTATCAAACACCTATCATATCAATTTCTATTCTAAAATCTTTCCTGTGTTTTCTTTCTCTTTATTTTTCACTCTTGAACAATCCTAACACTAATTTATAAAACATAGATATGTTCTGACACAATAACATCCCGACCGAGAGAATGAAATAACTTGTTAAAAACGACTCCTCTCTCTCTACTTTTTTTTTATCGTCACCTTCTCTTTACATCTTCCAATCCCATAGGAGACCTCTTGTGCTTGCTCGGCTCGAGTCTACCTACCAAAAGTCTCTCTAACCAAGCCGAGGCTTTAATTTTCGCAGTTCGCACAAGACGGCAAATTCCAACTCTTTCATAATGCAATCAAAAACATTTCAACCCGTAATATATATGTGAAAATTATGAACTATACCCCTTAAATCACTTTTTTATTGGATTTGTTTTGTGTGGTATTGTTTATAATTGCATTCAGCTTAAGTTAACATATAAATGTAGAAGTGGGGACAAGAAATTTTATTCAAGAAAAGAAATTACTCGTTTCTTTATTGGGTTCAAACCATAATTTAACCATTTTTCTTACAATGTTTTTTCTTATAATTAATTTAAATTTTGTTCAATTTCTTTATTCAAATTCACCATCTGTTTAGCAACCCAGTTCAAATCAATTGTTAATGTATAAAGCTTTCACATACTACAATTTTATAATTAATTTTGTCAGTTCGAACCATTTTACTAAACACTCTATCATAAGCCAAACGGATCAAAAAATTGTTGTGAGGCTTTGAAGAAAGGACATGGCCCGCCGTTACTTTGACTGGTCCGCTCCTATGAAAGAGAACAAGTGGGTCCTATCTTAATAAGATCAACACTGTAGTTTTGTGATTTTTTCTTTGCTCGTTTTTTCCCCTCTCTTTCTAGAGCTACTGATAGTTTCACTCTTGAGAAAATATATAAAAATTTATAGCATGTTTGGAAAACTTTGGTTTGAACCTAATTGATTCAAAATATTGTAACGTGAAAGTTTTATATTATATATAGCAGCTTTTTACTTTTTATTATAGCTACTTAGGAGAGTTTTACGTTGTTGCTAGTGGTTCGAACCCATTTGTCAAATGTAAGCTTATACTTTCCGACATGGGACATAGTTGTAGTGTTTATATATATATATATATATATATATATATATATTATATTTATATTTCATAAGGGAAAAAAAGTATATGTCTAATAAATTATAAAATATATTTTTCATTACTTATAGGTTATAATTCTGTTACATATAAAATTATAAACCTCAATTTAATATATAGTATATTTTTTATGCTGAAATTTATTATTTAATAGAGTTATAGTCACGTGAGATTGCTTCAAAATATTTCAAGGGCCCTCGGAGTTGGGACCCGGAGACAACATTTGAGACGTATGTCAGTTTTGGTGTCCTCTAATGTTTGAATGTGGAAGAATGTGATCACGTGACCATGAGAAAGGCCATGGCCCACCTTTGTTTTGACGGATGGATAAGATGCTGGGAACTGAACCTCCATTGGCCGTGCATGATTTACATCGCACCTTGCCATCATCTTGTTTGCTAGGGCGGTCTCTCATGCCATGCCTCATGTCGGGAACCTGTGGATCTACTACATTATGCAAGGGAACAGGCACAACAGTCCTTAGCAGCTCCCGGTGAAAATGGTTCGAGTTAGGATCGGTTCTCACGATTTTCTTTTTATGAGCTATCCTTTTGTAATTTTAATTGTAACTAACGTTTTAAATTTTAAAAGCTTTATACTATAGTATTTTTTTGTTTTTTATTATAGTTGTTGAAGATTTTTTATTGTTCACAATTATAAATGATAGGTTAGAACTAAAGTTCCAAACACTTATAGATTATGTTTTAAAACAAAAATCATTTGGGTTAATTTCACTTCTTTTGACCTTTAAACTATACAACTTGTCCTATTTTAGTCCTTTAAACCTTAAAACGTAGGCAAATCATACATCTAAACTATTCAACTTGTCTCATTTTGATCTTTTCGTTACTAAATCCATTCAATAGTAACGAAATTCAGCAAATAGTTTCACTTTTGCCTCTCTAAATTATACATTTTGTCTCATTTTAACTCATAAACTTTACACTATAGTAAATCACAATCCTAAACCGTGTAACTTGCCTTATTTTATCCATTTAGCTATTGAATCCATTAAATATTGATGAATTAGGCCATATATATATATATATATTCTTAATCGATTAATTACAAATTGATGGTCGAGAATAAATCTTTTATAATCGACTTTCACACGTCTCAAACCTACAAATAGAAAATTTCATAAACAAATGAATATTTTTGTTGATTTAAAATTACTACGTATTTTGAGGGTTTTTTTTATGCTCATTGAGTCCAATTAGGCGAAGTATTCATTATTATGTTATTTGTGTAATTTTTAACTCATAATTTAGTCATAAAAATGAAAAGTAGGGTATATTGTTGTGTCGATGTGTCGTTTTTGTTTAGTGCCCATATTACCAAGTCTTGTTTCCCTTATTTCTTCATTTTTTTATTTTAATTCATTTTAAATCATAGGATGGAGAAAATTTGATTAAACTTCTTGAGCAAAAAATTATATATAGTAAAACTTTTATTAACAAAACTATAAAAAAAGAAAAAAATAGTAAAACTTATATAATAGATAAACAAAATTAGATAGTTTGAGCTCAAATTATTTGCTGAAAGCATATAAAGAGCCAAAAGGTGAAAATAATTATTTGTTTCAATTCTTTAATAGTTGATAGATTTAGTGATAAAATAATCAAAATAAGATAAGTTTCATAATCCAGAGGTGTGATTTGTTATACTTTAAATTTAAAAGTCAAAATAGGACAAATTACACAGTTTAGGTCCAAAAGTAAAATTATTAACTCAGTTTTGTTAAAATTTAACAGATTTAATAATGAAAAGACCAAAACATAACAAATTGACTAGTTCAGAGGTGTGATTTGCTAAGTGTTAATGTTTAAGACTTAAAATAAGATAAATTGTACAATTGAAAGGCCAAAATCAAAATTAACCCAAATCATTTTAAACTAAGCAGAACTGCTGCCTCGTTTCACACATTGTACTGGACTCAATCAATGGAACAACCCAAAAAGGGAGTGCCGGGCAGGATAGCTGATCCGTTGGCTTAAACGCCAAGCTCAATGTTTTATTTTCGATTTTTATTTTTATTTTTTATTTTTACAGAAATAGAAATAGTATGTGTATCCATTTACTTACGTGTAATAGAACCATTTCAAACATTTTGGTTTGTTCGTCTTGCGAACAACGTGTTATCACTCTAACTATAGTTAATGTCCAATTGATTTGTTCTTGTACTGCATTCAACATTTCTAATTATTAACAATTCCGCTTTCAAAAAAAAAAAAATGTCAAATGCATGTTGAAGAGGGCATTTTTTAGACGTTCTAATTTCTTATTGCTCACAATCCTTCAACTTGGACTTATTCTGAAGAGAACAGTTTATCTATCTTTCGTTTAAAAAATTGTAAGAGTAACAATCCTTCTTTCTTTCTTGTTTACATATGACCATATTGTGATACACCAAAGCATCAGAACAACAAGTCATAATCATACAAGTGCTCCCTTAAGACTAAAGATATATCCGCTAAAAGACATACAATTTGTCTGACTGTCCCTACAAGTGCAGGAAGAACTATGCTTTTGCAAATATATATATATATGTGTGTGTATATATATATATATCTTCGAGTTTCATTTGATTTCACAGCTGAAAGTTATAAATGTCCCAAAATTATGTGGTAGTTAAGTAGTGGTGAAGCCATTAGAGATAGTATTTTAGTGAAAGAAGACAATAAAATGTTTCAATGATTAGACAGGTACATGTTCAATATAGTTCAATTATTCAATAGGTTTATTATTTTAATTTTTCTTGTAAATTAGGAGGCACAATTAAATTTTTTTAACAAAAAATTAAGAAGTTGGGTAAGGAACGTGCTCCACTCACAACAATGTGTCTCTGTTAATGACAGGTAAATTATTATTACATATATATATATGTATATATAAATATATGTATATACATTGAACTTGAGGTAAGAAGATTTTAATTCCATAGCTTATGGTAGCATCAAAAATGAAATTTTATAACCCTTTGACTAAATTTTAACAATCTTTTCAATGAGTAGGAATACTTTTATATCATAAGGTGCACTAGTTTAAATTGGACAAAGTGCACTTATATGTTTTGAACTTAGGATAATCTATTTGCTCTTATATAACGTTAGTTTACATAAATGTGCAAGGATGGTGAGGAATCCCTTTTCAACTCTGACTCTCCCACTATAGTGGTTTTTTTTTTTTTAATGCTACTTCAAAAGTTGTTGCTTTAGCTTCAGCCATTCGAATTTTCAGTGTTCTTTTTTATTTTATTTTTGCTTTAAAATAATTAAAGACCAGCGTCTAAATATAAGATGACGGTTAGCCAAACTGTTATCTAACTATAGTTGTAATATGTAGTATATATCAGACGATGGTTTTTAGCTATTGTTGAATATCAATATTAGACGATGGTTTCCTAAGAAACCATTATCTAATGCGGTTTGTTATTTTATGTTAGATGACGATTTATGGAGGAAAATATCGTCTAATATATTTGGATGGCCAAAATATAACCATATTTTATTTTCTGTACCAATAGATGGCATTCTCGTATTCAATTTGTTCTAATTGGTCTCACAATTCACTGATGACATAAATTAGCAATAATTTATTAAAATTAAACAAAGTATAAGAATTCAATTAAATGTATGGTTTATATGCCTGTGTATTGTTGTACATATTCTCCTCATTTTTCCATCATCTCACTCAAATACTCATTAGTATAAAATTCTTGGTTTATCACAGCTTGTATTGCTCGTTTATAATATCTTTCATTTACTTTAGCACAAAATAGCCACATTCTTTGTTTGCCTCTTGTTGGGATACTATCTAGAAAGGATGCGAAGAGATATATTAGTTTAAACAACACTTCATGCATTTTTAATTACAATTTAATAAGTATATATATATATATATATATATATATTTAGTCGTAGAATTTTAGTAAATCCATGAGGCGTATTGAAGAAGACTTGAGTTTTTGTTTTCAACTTCCACTCATATAAGGCTTAAAATACAACTGGTTAAATTGTAATCAATCAAAAGATATATGCTATAAATTAGCAATAATAAATAATATAGTTTAGAATAATACACTTACAATTGAACCATCCTTTTTAATTTAGGTCATACATCCTAGCCAAATGGATCAACCATATTACCCTATCTTTTTAGAGGTAAAGGAGGCCAATAACATCAATTGATTCCTACTTTATCCAAAAACTTACAAAGCATTCTTGTTCGTTCTTCAGTTGCAACCTCAGCCAGGCCTGGAATATAGGAAGTGATCATGGGGTTGGTGAACCCTTATTTGTTGAGTTGATTTCTGACATAGCAATGGTGCCATAAGAAACTGCGTACAAAAAACAAAGATTGTTAAATGATGATAAGCAATAAGGAAAAAAAAATTTAAAGATTGTCGGCAATTGATGACAAGTGTAGATATAGTTTCATACCTTACATACACAGCTCACACTAATTTGAGTAAACCTAGTAAACCAATCAATGTCCTCAACAGTGATAAAAAAGGGCATACACTCGTTCTAGGTGATGTCATGAGGCATCCATGGATTGTTTCAAGTACCCATGTAAGCTTGCTATTTTTGGAGGTAATCCTTCTAATTCATCTATTGGTTGTGTCACCTCCAATATATCCTCCTTTTGTTTTCTCTTTTTCCCCTTCATTTTCTTTTCATAACCTCCCTTCACTACAACAAGTGGAGCCTTTAACAATGACAAAAGTTAATGTTAAAATATGTCTTGTCGTCGCTAATAGTTCATCACTAAAAAAGTTTTATGCCGTTGCTACATCGTAGTAACGACTTTCTTTAGGCAACAAACATATACAATATCAAGTTAGCAAAAGTTATAACAACAATATTTTCAAATTTTTTGTCGCTAAAATTTTAAATTTTGTTAAAAATTTTCATAGTTTAAACAAGTTTTAGCGATGACATTGTTCTCACTATAATTAGTTTGTATTTGTCATCATTAAATCTTAAAAAACAAAAAAATAATTAATTATTTAATTAATTACAATTAAAAATTAATTTTAAATTAGTTTTATCATTCCAAATTTTTTTATTTGAATATTATATTTTTTATTAAAAAATATTTGTATTTCTTTTTTTAATATTTATAAATATTATTTGTAATTTAATTAGAATAATATAAATGAAATAGTAATTAATAAAAATCCTATAATAAAAGTAAAATAACATAAAACAAAATAAAGTGTACACTACATGGTATAATAGTAAATAAAAATAATAGAAGTCTAATAAAATACGAGTGCTTGCTTAATCCCCTAAGTCTATATTTTCATTATGTTCTTCCTTTTCCTTATTATAGGAGGTACAATACTCACCAAGGATGGAAGGATGTTAACATTAAGTCTTGGATTTATTTGCCTCGTTACAGCAACCATCTCCAAGATGTTGTTGTACATTTTTCCAAGCCAATGTTGCACTTCTAGAGGTAACTACATGTGTTGAAACTTGAACTATGATCTAGAAGAGAAAGAACTAAAACCAGACTGCCTTTGACTCGATCTAGGTCCTACTCTGATTCAATGACCCCTATGCAGCCCAAGCACATTTTCAAGAATCGCAACCTGGCAGGGGTGGAAGAGTTGGATCTAGATTGCGACGTTTGAGTTTACCTTTCTTCAACCAGCTGGCCCTATAACTAAGAGAGAAAAAAATTATTAATTGACAAATAAAATAGTTATAAAATAAGATCTAATTTAAAGAGATGACTATAATGTACTTAAATATGTGACCTCTATAGCCTTGTTGGCCTAACTCCTACCCTAGCCAAAATGTTGATCATGTTAATTGTCAATTAATGACTGTGGCTAACGTGTCTCCAGGTTCATCTACAACATTGAATTGTTGGCAGAGTTCAATTATTGATATTTTTAATAAAAATTATTATCTATAAAAATCTATAGAGTATCTTACCTTCATGTGTCGATGTTGCGAGTAAGATGATTGCCTTTGATAGGTTGGCTATCTTGATTCTTTACAATTTGCTGCATTCGTTTGGGACATAGCTTGCAAAGAAAACAAAAGTAGTATTTTTTCTATATTTTACCATGTCAACCATATTAAAGAAATATTGGTGGGGCAAACAAACATTAAATTAGGGCAAGCTAAACTGATCACAATATTTATGCCAATAGTTAGGATTCTTGATAGTTTTACGCATGATGGCCTTACCATGTCTTTTGTAGTGGCCGTGGTGGTCGTTTTTTCAGTCCCGGTAGCATTTTTGAGCCTCATGCATAATATACGTAAGCATTTTATCTGTCAGGATAATATTAAATCATTGATGCATATTTATATATGTTTATATTAACTACTTCATGAAAAACATAAGAAATTGAAATGATAAAAAGGTTATTATCGTCATCCAGTTAGGAATCTTGTTCTTATCTTTCATTAGGTTATTGCCACAGGCTCTTTGCCTGGTCAATGGTGTTGGTCAATCGGAGTTTTTCTAAATTGACTTAACAACCCAATTTAAATCTATGTTTTGAGCTAAGCCATAAATCCTTTTAAAGGATCACTCATAACCTTATTTTCCTCTATTGAGAAAGGTAAAGTTGAGCCCCTCACATAACATGTTTTAATTGTAACGCACAAAGTATCTTTGCCTAAGTGCCATACATTGAAAGATATTTGTAAGAAGGGTATCCATGTGCACCTTTCCTCTCACAACGACAGTGAATCGTATACTTTGACCTTCCTCAGTTGTCAATGATGGTGTTAGACGAAGGCAATATTTACTTTCATCGAGACTTGATGAGGTGGCTCCGCAAGTGGTGTTGGCACAGTATGAATTGTACAACTTGCCTTTGTACTGGTGTGTTATTCCACCAAATGAGCCATATTTTCTTCCCCACGAGAGGTGAAATTCCCTCTATCTTGAATTTTCATGATCTTTTCTCACTCGAAGAAGTTAGACTTTATCATTTCCACCTTCATATGTGGCTTGATCACCTTTGCATTGTAGCTTGAGCCACCGGTAGGATTAAAAATAATGGGACTACTTGACAAACTGAAATTGACTAGGTACCCGTCCCAAATGTTTAGGATTGCCCAATGCGGTGGTCAATATATCATGTGTCTCTTTGTGATTGGAACGTGCCTTATAACGCTTTCTCTTCATACCCATCCTATAGTTACAAAATTAATAAAAGCTGAAACTAATAACACTTAAAGTAAGAGTTGAAATACTATTAATTATACCATTCTAAAGGATAAAAACATCAAGTAACTCACAATTAGTTGGCCAATCTCTTGGCATCTCGGATTTTTAAAAGTTCTATGCCTTTTTTGTCAGATGAACTTACAAATAATGTGACAATGAGAATAAAAAAATGGTGTTATCTAGTCTCATCTGATTTATAAGGTGAGGTTAGTTAAATTTTGTATAAAGATTATAAATTTTATAGATACAAAGTAAATTAATTTTACGTACACATTCTCTCTCCACTTTCTTATATCCCAAACAACCCCACAAGTGCTCAATATTGAATTTATCTCTTGTCTCTTTGGCTTTTTTGATATCTTTATTTTCTCCTCACTAAGGTTATATTTAACAAACTCCCTTCATTGGTTTGAACTAATAGAAGGGTAGTTTTTAATTATTTTGTCTAGAGCTTGAAAACATTAGGATCATATTCGTGGCATTCAATGAACGCTTTTTTAAGGTTATACCGAAAGTCACTCATCATCTTAGAGGCACTTGTCATCAATGACTTTTCATGGTCTTGGGAACAGTAAAGGATGCAACAATACCTTACCAAACACGTTCCACATTTTCCTTATCATTCTTCTCTCTCCAATCCTTTACTGTTATGGAAATGTACTCTCAATGTAAAACTTTGATATAGCTTTGGAGCTCATCCCCCTCTTTTCCAATATTTTGATTTTTTCATCTAATTCAACTTGTACCTTTTGTCCTTTCGACCTTAACCTTAAAATATATTTCATCAACGTTGCATGCCTTTTTCCATCCTTATTAAAATTAAATGGCCCTTTTTTTCGGAGCTTATAATCATCTTGTTATTCATTCATGTCCATCGTATCAATGAATTCACTATCCGACATATTGAATTCTTAAGCAATAACTAATATTCATCAAAATCACATGCCAACATTAACTATTAAATGAAAAATAACAAAAACTAATAGTAATAACCCTAAATTAACATAAAAACAATTTATCAAAACAAATAAAAAAATAAAAAATTTTCATACTAACACACCAACGTACCAACATTTATGAAAATTCACTCACACCAACAAACCAATATTTATTATAATCACTAATTAAAAATGACACTAAAGCTAACATATATAGTACCATTTATAAAAATTACATACCAACGTTAACTAAAAAATAAGCACGTAATAACAAAGACCAATAACACTAAAACTAAAAATAAGAATAAAACTAAAGTTAATAACGCTAAATTAACATTGAAACACTTTACCAAAACTGATAAAAAAATTAAAACTAACATACCTAAATCAATCAAGTCTAAACCCTATGCAAATTCAACAAATAATTTATAACTACATTCAAATTATTTCTAATTACAACAAATCTATTCAAAAAAAAGTCCAAACTGTAGTTCTCAATGATATGAGGATGATAAATTGCTTAAACGGACTATGACAGTCCAAGATGTCATGAGGATCTTAGATTAAACATAGGAATTTTTAAAATAATTGGCACTTGAGTCATGAATGTGGCGTGTTTGAGTCAAGTCACATGCTTTAATTTTGATTCATTATTTATTGGGTGGTTTCCTTGTTTTATGGTGGACATTTTTATCTAATCAATAAGATAAGTAAAAATGCCTTTGATTTGATAATCTAATGCTGAGAGATAAGAATCTATTGTTGATATAGTGTTCTAATTTGGACCCTAGTTTTTTTAGGGTATCAATAAAAAACTGTTGATATAGTGTTCTAATTTGGACCCTAGTTTTTTTAGGGTATCAACAGTTTTTTATTTTTAAATTTTTTTTTTAAAAAAATCCTACAAACCCTACCTAACCTATGACTATACTTGCTAACGCTAATGATCCCTTTAACCAACCACCAACCCTTCCTCAGAACAAACCCAACATAGGAGCAATACAACTAGTATATTTGACCAAGAAAAAGGTAAACGTTTATTATAAACTAAAAATTTAAAATTTTTAAATATATAACATCTGAAATACACGATAAATTTTCTATAACCTTAGAATAAAATGATAAATCAAAAAACTCTATTTTCCCCTCTTTTGTCAGAGCTTTTGTGGGGGTCTTTTATAGTGCCGTTGTTGGTCTTTGAACAAGTGGTGAAGGGAGGGATCATCTATAACCAAAATTTTCATAAAGCATATGAAATGATGTATATTTTTGCATATACACGAATTGTATCAAGTAATATCGTTCCCTCGATCATCAAATTAACATTACTGAAATTAGAATATTCCTAATTTTATTTCGACAATACACATTAGATGAAGGTAATAATAAAATAAAACTACTAAGAACTAGAGAAGATAAAATGAAGTCAAAATTATAAAGAAATTCAATAATATGAAAATGTTAAAGCATACAAGTTTATCAAGACAAATCCAATTTGAATCTATTAAACTAACATTGCGTATTATTCATGTGTTAGAGCAAGAAACAATAATTCATCTAATATTATTTCTTGTGATGAATTAAAAATATCTCTAGTATGTCAATCCACGATAGCTCAATGTGAATTACATGATCCTAAAAGCTCATTATGATCTACAATCATCTTAATTGTTCGTGCAGTCATGTTATTATCACCCGATATTGTATGCATCTTATAGTTAATTTTACTAGAAGCTACTTCTAAATATATTTTTCTTGGGTTTCAATCTAGGTCTTCTAAACTATTCAAATATTGATCAAGTATTTAAATACATTAAGAACAGTAAAATCAACAACAATCATGAATAAAAGCTCTTAAAGAAAGTAATGCTTTGAAAGAAAATAAAATTGGATATCAAATATTCATTATCTTGGCTATACTTGTAGCCCTAGTAAGAAAATTTAGTTCATAATTGAAAATATAAATATCATGAAAATATTATCCAACATCAATTCCAAAACTAACTGAAAATGAACAAGAGAAGAAGAATAAGAAGAATAATGAAAATTCATGAATGCGGTTGTTTTTTAAGTGCCTTCAATCTCCTCTCGCAAAGTGTGCCAAAAGCTCTCGAAAACAACACCAAGATGGGCTATTTATAGGTTCCCATAATCAGATGATTGTGGGAAAGTTTACGTCTTTTTATTTTACGAAAACACATGCCCCAGAACTACAGTTCCAAGATTTTAGCGCCACGACACTCAACTCAATAATGTCATGTTGATCGCGCTGGCGCTGTAGCCTCAACTTTCTATCATATGGTGCTTTACTCCTTGCCTAACATATGAAATTGCTTTACTAAACAGCACCGTAGCCTCATATTTCTAGCGCCAAAATGCTCCAGTGCTTAACAAGAATACTAAAGTGCTCTAACGTGCAATGTCACGGCCTTACCATGGCCTTCGCTTGATGAGCCCTAATCAAATTTTAGCTTCTTTGAGCTTCTTTTTCACCTTGCACATGCAAAAATAAACTAACCTAACTTGCTAACTAAAAATACCTAAAAAAAACTAAACTAAAAACCTAACAAAGATAAACTAAAATCACAAAATCTAAAATAAATAAAACTAAACCTAAACTAAGTAAAAACTTAATAAATTGAAATAAAACTTAAAGGATTTAACTAAGTAAAAACTTAATAAACTGAAATAAAACTTCAAGGATTTAGCGATTTTTAGCATAAAATATATGATAATATAACTCTTTGCATAAAGTTATCAAAATACAATGCTATAGATTATATTAATTTAATGTATCATATATATAAATATTGCTTATCTGGTTAAAGTGATTAGGTCAAAAATTCTACTAGGTAACGTTCTTTATGAAACTATTGTTTTCCTTGCATAGTCTTTGTCACCACTGAGATGAATGGATAAGCGTAGAAGGAAATAGGATTTTCTAGAAGGAAATAGGATTTTCTAGATCACTCTTCTAATTTGTCTCCTACTAATCTCAATATATAAGTAAAGCAGGACTGGGAATTTGAAAGAGCTTTTCTTCTCTTTTTCTCTCTCTAGAAGGCACCTATTCTCAGGGAGTGGCAAAAAATTTTTCAGCCAAAAGAACAACCCTTAAACAATTGAGGTTCCTCCTCTTTATAGAGAGATGCCCAATTAATTTTGAAAACTTTATATTTTTCTAAATTAATTGTCACATAATTAATTGTGAAACAAAAGATAATCTTTCCCTTTCCTATACTACTATTGGCGCCATACACATGGATATTTCCTATATGTGTAGTGCCAACTCCTGATCATGTAGGGCAAGAATCTTGCTTGTTACCCAATTGTATTTTTGTCTCCAAAATTTAAATTCCTGATTTGAAAAAAATCCCAGCTTTTAAAATTAGAAACTTTTGAATATACCAAGCTAACATAGCATAGGGAATCTCCTTGTGCCATGCACCACACACACAATATGGGCGAGACCCACATTGTGTCATCCAAAATTAATTATTTAATTAAATAATCTCACTATTTAATAGTTATAAATTAATTCATAATTAATTTACTTTGAGTGATTTAATTTAGAATTCAATAATTCAATTTATTATTAAAACCAATGGTTCCACTTGTCCAAACAGAGTTTGTAAGGAAGTCGTGGAACTAATGAACCTATAATTTCAAGCTCCAATAAAACCAATATATTAATTAAACTCTACAATTGATGTATTATCCTTTTATTAATTTTAGAATTATTCCACTAAAAACTTAGAACTATACTCTTGAAATTACAGATACTTACTCATAAATAAAGTTGCTTACTTAATATAGGCATTGCATAAAACTTAATTCTGCATAAATAATTCATAATTAGAACTAGATGGATATTTATTAACCTCTCTACTTACCTCTTTATCCTCAAGTGCAATTGATTTTCACATGAATAATAGATTCATGAACTTAATCACAAATTTGAACACTCATATTATTTAAGCCCTGGATCAATATTCAAGAGAATTATTTATCTACTCCTTAATAAAGAAGGAATAGATTCTGGTTGCATGTAAGTGTACATAATTGCAAGTAATAAAATGAGAGTAGAGTGTCGATTTCTACAATGGTTGCATTACTAAATTTTTTACTAGCTAGCATGGTCCAAGCACTTCTAATTTTATCTAGACAATCTCAATTTTATAGCAACCTTAATTAAAACAGGAAATTAAAAATAAAATAATATTAAAATAATAACAATAAGTTCAACGAAATAAATAAACTTAAGTAATCGATAATAAAACATGTCTAGAGGAATAATTTCACCTAATTTCCATTTTGCTTGGTAATTGCCTAGATTATTGTCAAATTAATTTCCTTATCTTATTGGCTGAAAACACTCATGTATATCAACTCTCCTCTTCCAAATACACAATTAAGAAGTACCTAAAATAATTAATTCCAATATTCGTATTTAGACTAATTATTAAGGACTTATTAAGTTCAAGTTCTTTTAATTAGTCATGGAGAGAATCATAAGTCTCCTGACTCTGCAATTCCCTAGTTTGTATTTTCTAAACCCATATTTAAAATCATCATTTCTCAAGTACTAATTTTAAATATAAAATCAACTAATGATCAATCAATTAGAGGCATTTAATTCAAAGAAACACAAATAAATGGAAATGGAAATTAATTTGCAACAATCTAAAAGCAATTATCTAAACACAATTTCAACCTAGATCTATATTCCTCTAGAATATGAAATTTAGCTACACATAATCACAAATAAATCTAAAATCACAATCCATAACATATAAATGGAATCCATAATAATTTACTAGGAATTTCAAAAGAAATAAAAGAGGGAATAGAAAACAAAATAGTGGAGCGCCCAAAAGTGTCTTTTAGCCCTCCTTCTCCTCTTCAAATTCCAAGGTGATTGCTATGGTTCCTCCAAAATCAGCTCCAAAAGTTTTCTTCCAAAACCCTAAAACTGACTATGTTTAACTACTCCAAAAACCTAGGAATTTGCCACAAAATCCACCTCAAAATCAACATATTCCCTTAGATCAGACACAAAGTATATGGGGGCGACGAACAAAGGGTACAGGCACGTGCATTTGAAAGTTTGGAGTTGAGACAAAACAGGATGCGCGTAGTTGCAAGGCTATAAATGGCACAACCATATGCGTTGAATTTGAGCAGGCCTGATGCTCCAATTCGCGCAGCCACGAGGTTAGCTGGCATTGGAGCTGTAGCTCTTTGGTCCTCCGTGCTAAGGTGTGATTCTGATGATGCTGGGGCACGAGTTTTTGCTTCAAAGCCTTCAAAAATGTCTTCTTTTCCTACTAATACATAAAATAAAAATAAAAATACATAAATAGTAAAATAAAAATAAAAATAAAAATAACATAAAAATATATTTGAAAACATAATTGACTAAATTTTATTCAAACTTAAATAAACATAAAACATGACACAAAAACCGTTAAACTACTCAAAAATAAAAAAAAAATATAAGTTTGAGTAATTAATAAAATCATTCTATCAAACTCCCCTAAGCTTATAATTTTGCTAGCCCTTGAGTGATTAGCACACTAAAGTGTACATTTAATACTGCTTATTGTGAATAAATAATAAAATATTTAAACTTTAATTAGCCATTTCCATGATCTTTATTTTAAAATATTTTAATTGAAAAATGTCCAGTTTTTAGTGATTATAAGCTTCTGCCGAGACAAAGAGGATGGCATTAAATGCTAGGGTCATGGAAGATGGATGCAATCATATGGAAGCTATTCTGGAAGCCACAATATTTAAATATAGTCCAATCTTTACCAAGCTATAAAGCAAATCACTAGCAATCCCAAAAAATTTCCGACAAAATCCTTAAACCAACCAAAAGAACCTCTAAATGAGAACCCCCAAACAAGCTTTGTTTTCATAGGAATTTCACTAAAACTTGAGCAGTTGAACTTAAGCCACAAATACTCACCCCATGATCTTAAAGCCTCCCAACAAACACAATTCATAGCTTTCAAATTCAATCTAACTACAAATTAATATTGTCAATCTAATTGATCACAACAACTCTCAATTTTATCCAAAATTCAATCAAATGCTCACTACTCAAAATCACCCAAAGTCTCACAAGTATTAGAAATTCTTGTCAAGGAAGCACCAATTATGGAATAGAAGGCCTTGAAATACACATACTTAGACTAGAGGTAATGAAAACCCCACCCAAATTGGCTCCACCAAATTGTGGTGAAGATATTTTGTGAAGGGAGTAGAGAATGGTGATAGAGAGATGGAAATTTGGAAAATTGAGAATTTGTGGAGTTTTGGGTGGAATTAGGGAGGTTTGGGAGAGCTTGGGAGGGAGAGTAGGGTTTGAGGGGAGGAAGTGGGGAAAAATATGCCAAGTACTTGGGTTAATAGATATGGGGTCGCACGAGCATGGGGCGCCTTTTTAGTCATGCTACCATAAGACTTTAATAATCCGGCATTTTGTTCAGTGACCGCAAAGGTCATTTGGCATGGGAGTGCCAGCTCTCCAATCCCTAGCGTAGCCATGGCAATTTGTTGGCGCAGGGACACACACTCGAGATGCTTTAGTCTTTTTGTCTTTTTTTATTATTTTCTTTTTCTTTTCTCTTCTCTTTTTTGTATTCTTTCTTTTTATATATTATACATATATCATTTTTTTTTAAAATTGAGTAAAACTAAATAAATATAATCAAAGAAGTAATAAATAAAACAAAATAAAGAAAATATACAAAAATAGAATAAAAGAAAAGAAAAATAGAAACACTTAGGTTGTCTCCTAAGCAGCGACTTTGTTTAACATTATTAGCCTAACCTTGTCCCGCTTCCAAACTCGGCCCTTAATATGATTGATTGACCATCCTATTACAACCTTGCTCTTGAGGTTCTCTGTCTCTTGATGGCCTTTTCGAACTCTTGTCGCCTATCATTCTACACACATTAGCATGATGGAATTGAGTAGATGATGATCATGATGAACTGATCTCCAAGTCCTTGGCTCTTGCCTTCCTCCCTTTGTCAGGGCCTATTGTAGTCAAGAATTATCGACCTTGGTATTAGTTATTTCATGATGCTCATTTTCAAATTAAAGGCACGAGGGTGGTTCTTGTGGATTGCTAGGCATCTTGAAAACACTAAATGTCACATTTTCATCTTCCATGCCTAACCTCAATTCTCCTTTCGACACATTGATCCCCACATTGCCGGTAGCTAAGAATGGTTGCCTAAGAATCAATGGTACTAAACGATCTTTTTCTATATCCAAGACAACAAAATCGGCAAGAAAGATAAGTTTATCAACTTTGACCAACACATACTCAATGATGCATTTACGAAAAGTAAGAGACCTATTGGCAAGTTGTAATGTAATATTTGTGGGCTTTACCTATCAAATTCCCAACTTCTGAAACACCAAAAGAGGCATAAGGTTGATGCCGTCCCAAGATCAAATTTCAAAAAAAGATCTTAAGTTTTATGATTTTTTAAAATATGTATTTTTAAATTTTTTTCAAGAAGAAACATATATTTCATAAAAAAAATTAGGTTCAATTAAGTGTATTTTTATCTTATCTTCATATTTTTTAAGTCAAAAAAGTCTACAAAAGATAAACTTGAAACAAGTTTTTTCAAATTTAAAGGATATATTTATAGTTTCTGAAAACAAAAAAACAAAGTTAAAAAATAATAAAAACTAGAAGTTATAGTTACACGATTAACTCTTTTTCTTAATTGTTCTAAATTTAAAACTCTTTTCCCTAATTTTCCTTCCATCATTTTCTTAAAAAAGCCATCTTTCTACTAATATTTTCACTTGACCAAAGCATAAGACTAAAAAAGGAAAGTTCATTATATGTGGTGAGAAGATAAACAGTAAAATGGAAGCGCAAATATAAAAAGAAGATAAAAACGTTGAAAGGAGATAGATGATAGAAAAAGCAGACAACAAATTGAAAAAGTGCAAGTGAGGCTCAAGAGAGTGGGGTCATGTCAAATTGCCAATGTCATCCTGGGCTGCACCGTCATCGCCTAGGTCGGCTCCGGACTCGAACATTGTTTTGTGGCTTGTGGCCGAGATTCACACTCATACGTACAGTCATGCTCAAAGTATAATTATAAATGGGTTCTTTACATACCCAAAAAAAAAAAAAAAAAAAGTACCATTATAAATAGCCACCAAGATATTGGTGCATGGCAAGAATGTTTCTTTTTTTTTTTTTTTTTATGGCCCTTTCTCGATGGGACTATCACTGGTCTGTTATATTTTTAAATTATTATATTGCTATTAAAAAATAAATAAATAGGTTAGAAGCACATTTAAAATCAACAATAAAAACTATAATATATAAGAATTTTTTATTACAATAATTTTTTTTATTTTTTATTATAATTTATAAGAGTTTTATATTATTTATAATTATAACTAATAGTTTCAATCGTATTTTTAAACGACGTAATATATATTACTTAGAAGATAAATATTCTTTTTTAGTTTTTTTAAATGTTCTCATGCTTTAATCTTAACAATATTATATAATATTTATATCTTTAGTTGTAATTGTAAATAATGTAGCAATTTAAATCTATAAAAATAACCATTTAACAAAATGGGTTCAAACATGTGAAGAAAAACATCACACAATAAAAAAAAAGTATGGCCCATTATGTAGGCTTGTATTCATGGTGATTTGTCTAAAATTGATTTATCTTTTTGTAGAATAAAATAAGAGCCTATTTAATTCATAAATTTAAATAAAAAATTAAATTTTTATAAAAAAAAACAGTAAAACAAATAAGTTGTCATATTCCTTCCGTCTTGTCAGTAGAGCTTGACAAAGACGAGGTAACAACAATAATTTTCTTTTATACAAGCAAAAAAAAAAAAAATGGAGTAAAAGTAAGATGCTATTAGAAATTAGAAGCACCTGTGAGAGGCCCACCAAGGCTCGACTTCTGGAATTTAATTATCATTATCATTGTTATTACATTATTACTTTCAGATGCTTTGCCCTTTTCAACTCTATTTCCACTATTTCCTTTTTTTAGCTCCTCTTCTCTTCTTCTTCTTTTTCTTCTTCTTCACTTTTTCTCACACATATTTTGCATACATGAATAAAAGCTCTGATTTCATCTGCCTTTCTTTCTCTGTGATCTCTGGTCTTGATTTTCTCTTCAAGTTTCTTCTTTTGGAGCTAAGTTCAGGTTCAGGTAAAGTCACGCTGAATTCCATTTTTTCATGTTTTATTTTTTTTATCTTTTTATGTTTTTCCTTTTAGTTTTTAAATCTGTTTTCCATACTTCCTTCGGGACTGTTTTCCGTTCTGTTTCTGCTTTTTGGTTTCAAACTTTTATTCTTTGCTTGGTGAAGTAGTATTGATTTTCGAGTTTTTCTAGGTTCTTTCCTTGAGAAATCTGAAAAGCATCGAATTTCTGTAGATTTGCTGCTGGTTTTTGTTCGTGATTCAGATCTTATCTTGTTGTTATTTGAGGATTTGAATTCCATTACATTTAGTTTAATCGACTGTTTGACTATTGAAAAGATTATTTTATCATATGTGAGAAAAAAAAAATTGATCTTTGGATGCTAAACCCTAATTTCTGGGACTGTAATTTTCAGGTGGTGTCTGCGAAGAGAGAAATATATAGAGGAAATAGTTTTGCTTCTCAGAAAATATAGGAGTACTATAGTCAGGTTTAGGAATATACCATGTCTGAGAATGTGGGACAGTCATGTGATTATAGTGATGGAGCGACCAAACAAGCTGTGCACTCTCACCACTCTGTTTGGATGGCTCACTGGTTGAGCAGCACAGGCTGCAAGTCAGCAACTAAGCCGGCTTCTTGTAGTCGTTTAGCGATTTCCTTTGAGTCAGAAGAAGACGGTCATGATTTGAAGCAGCAACGCTTGCTTGGTTTTTTGGAGAGAGAGAAGAAAAATGATTCCGAATGTGAGAAAGGGTCCAGTGAAGTGCCTGAAACTAAGAGGGTAAAAGTTTTTGATGATAGTGTGAAAGCTGGGTCGGAGAAATTAAGGAGTCCCTTTCCAATGTTTAACCGCCTCCAGGGAAACGGGGATAATGTTTTGGCCCAGAAGGATGAGCAAGGATCTAGTTCTCATTGGGGAAAGATAAAGTCTCGAACTGAGTGTGACTCAGGAAGTGAGAGACATTTGTCCTCAATGCTTCGTTGGGCTTCTGAGGAAGAAACTGTATCAAGAGAAAACCGTTTAAAGCTTGAAGGTAGTTTGGAATATCCAGAGAAGGAGGGGATCATTGAAAATAACAGCTTAGCTATGAATAAGGATGATTTTATGGCATCAACTTCTAAAATTCTGCCATATGGATTTAACCTCCTCAGAAAGACTCCTGCTCGATCCGTGTCTAAACAAGAAGAAAATGTTAGATCAAACTCCATTCTAGAATCTGGAGAACGAATGACAAATACTATTTATCACAGCAATTCTATGTTTTTGGTCAAGGAGAAAGCTGTCAATGATCTGTTTGGAAGATCGAGGAACCCAATTTTGAGGCCAAATGAGCTGGCTTTATTGCTACATGATCCGTCAACAAGCAGAAGTCAGCGGCCTGAATTTGTTTCCCACAAGATACAAGATCACACTGGTATCGGAGTGTTCCCAAGTGAGAACAGCCCCATAGAGCTGACAAAATCAGAAAAACTGTATCATGAGTGTTTTTCGGTACCAAGTCTGCCATGTGCAGAACATGACATGGAAGCTATGAGAACATGCACCACTGTGGACTGCATGGAAGAATCATCTAGAGATCCTAAGAATTTTTCTTCATCTCATCATTTTCTGGTTACAGAAAGGTCTGCTTTTGATTTGAATGAAGGAGGCGACATATTGAGAGAGTCAACCGTATCAACCAAAATGAAAGAAAAAGCATCTCCTGAACTCTTTCATTTTGATCAGCATAATGGTTTTCCAATTAGAACCGGAGTGAAGCTGCAACTTCTAGGAAGCTCTATGGCTAGTGAAGAAGAGAAAGATGCTGGAGAATTGAAGACTTCGTTAGTTAATTTAAAGAATGAATCCTCAGCTGAAACTAATACCATGGACTTGGACACATTCCGGAAGAATCATGCTTCTGGTATATTCGCTTTTTATTTTATTTTATTTGGTTTGAGTCATAAGTTGGTTGCAATCCTACGCTGTGCTGTATGATTTTTTTTTTTCTTAATCCTTTTCTTTATTAGTTTTATTGTATCATTTTGCTAAGTTACTTCTATAAGGAACAATATTCATGGAAGTTCTTCTGGCAGCGTCATGCACAATTTGCAGTCCCATATACTTTTTCCCCCCTTATGGGCTTATTCTTGTTTCTTTCATACTAAGGGTTCTTCCTCTTTGTTGTAGGTGTGGTTTCTACATCATCAAATAAGGTAAGTTCTTTAACTCTTCTGATCCTTTCTTAATGGCATATCTCTTCAACTAGGATGAGTTTGAATAATTTATATCTTTTTGGTTCTTAATTTTTTTTTGTTTTCTTGTATTTTTGTGTTCTTTTTTTTTTTTTTTTAAATTTATTTATAGGCATTCTTAGTTGATTCTCTCTTATTAAGAATTGTAGGGTGCCATATGTGGCTTTCAACTAATTGGGAAACCATTATAAATTATGTTTTTGCAGCAGTGTGAGATGGAGCAGCACTCCCCCACATCTCAAACCGCACCGACTCCAGCTAGAGAAATTGGAGGAAGACTGCAGAAAACAAAGTTCCTTGATATAAACCAAGAGCCTAATAATCTCGCTGCTTATGCTAGTTCTGCAGACACGAGCACATCAAACACTCAGAGTTTGGATGCTGAGCACCTCCTTTCTAATGCTGAGCAGCCCACAAATCTTAAATCCACTAAATGCGTTGTTGGTTGTTTAGAACCAGAGTTAAGCAGCAGATGGGTCAAGCGTCTGAAGTTGAGTCCTGCAGCTGCTCATGGTACTCAGAGCTCGAAAATGGAAGATGACTATTCTCATGGAAAAGGCAACAATTTCTTCAGTAAAATTATGAAAAGCAGCATAACCAGTTCAGAGCCTATCACAGGTCGATCTCATGTCAAAGAACAGTCGTCATTTCATCAGAGAACAACCTTATGGAATGACAAGTTCTTATCTAGCGAGTATGTGAGGGAAAACCGAGATGTAACACTATCACATCCTTGGATTCAGAGGCTGTGCCATAATGCAGTCTCATCTCCCCTTGAGAAGTCCAAACCAGTAGAAATCTCGAAACCTCAATGTTCAAAGTCAACAGCAGACAAGTGCCTAAAGAAGCAGTTTCCGAGCCTTGCTGCCATGGCGCTGATGGGGAAGGCCGTGGGGGAATTCCAGTTCTTGCCAGTTCCGGAGAAAGGGCGCTTCTGTAGTTTGGAGTTCCTAAAGAGATTCGAGAGAAGCTTTGCAAGGACGTCGGCTTTTACAACGATAAAGAACGCTCAGAGATGATTCTGCAGAAGCTAAAGTTATCTAAATCCCGAGTGTTGCATAGGTATGTATCTTGTCTGTACTTTTTTTGCTTGTTAAAAAAGGAAGATGTTGTCTAGATTGGGGCAGCGGCGTCCTGCTGAGGGTTTTTTTTTTTTTTTTTGGAAGTTGATAAATCTGAAAGCACTCTGTCATGCTGCAGATGTGCTGTTCCTGAATGTGAAAATAAATATATACATATGCATGTATGTATGTGTTGTACCTCGCTGTTTTTGTTGCAAACTGACTTGTCTCTTTGAGAGTGTAAGGGAAAATGAGAAATAGAGAATATTACTTTGCAACAACAGCATACCGCCCTAAGTCATATATTGTTTTGAAGGCTTCATGCTGCCCAAACCCTATTCAGTAACCATTTTTTTTTTTTGCCTTTTCTTTCGGCCATTTAAAAGTACAACTACCTAATGTTGGAGAATATGATTATCATGTATGGTTGAAGTTGACAGAACACTGTTCATATGAATGAAGATTCAGATGGCCTCAAGAGAAATGGTTCAAAGCTTTCAATTTTCGATCGGCTGAAAAAATGAAGGAAGTTCTAGAGAAGAATGGAGAACCTTTTAAAGACTTTTTCCTCCTGCAACCGTGATGCATTTTTTTTTTTTTTTCTCGCCTCGTGCTCTATGCAATAGGGCCTTGTGTTTCTACCTATGGCCAGCACGCCCTTTTGAGCTGTTAAGTTCCAAAATTTTGCAAACACTCCTATCTCCGGTTAATAAATCGAACTTTAGTTTCAAGTTAGATTATTAGTTCGATTAAGACATACTTGTTATGGTTTCTGAAAGGTCTCTGTGTGAAATTATCAGATCATATTTCTCAATGCTGTAACTCTGCAGATTGTAGCAAGTGGTGCTAAAATATCTATTTGTATACAAATGCATTTTGGTTCCATAGTTGGCCATGTCTTTTTTCCATTGACGTCGTGACTCGTGACATTTTTAACCAGCCACGAACTATGCCATTCCTACGCTTTCCCGTTCTCTGTACATTTCTTTTATTTATTTATATGTTTTTTAATGGTTTTTATTGAATAAAGAGAAGGCAAATGGGATTATTATATGCATATTGTTTTAGGTCCCTCTTTAGTGGGGACACATACTGCTAAGGGTACGTTTTTTTTACAGTTAAATCTCCCCAAAATCTTATTTTTGGTATAGAATTGACAGATGAGAGACTGAGTCTTACCCATAAGTTATTTTCTTATGACCATTTTTCTTAAGCCTATCCACTAGTCTGTAGGTCCAAACTCGAGCCTATAATCATCAACTCCCCAGAACTTGTGTACATGGGAAGTCCTTGAATCATTCCTTTAACCAAACTCAAACCGAACTCAAAAGTCAAAATTAGGGAATCTGTTTTTATAAACTCTCTAGTAGAACTTTTTAAGTTTTGTGTCATTCTCTTGGAATTCTACGCTTCTTGAGGTTGAATAATGAGGGACAAATTTGTAATGTTTAAGAAAGAACCTAATGTTTATGCTCCTCACATTTTTCTAGATTTTCCAACTTAAATCGTAACTTTTCGCAATGTAGAACCTTCTCACTAAATTGGGCATCAATATATTTGTTCTAAGAATTCATAAGCAATGAAGAACTCAATCATCACGTGTTATAGTCCCATTCTCTGCATGGCACCCTGTCTGTTGAAGAGCCGATTCAAAAAACCCACCTCCATGGCTGTTCGAATCTATACATGGAAGCGCAAACTGAACTATTACATCTCTAAATGAGAGTACGCCTATGGCTTGCTGCTTCTAATCAACTATGAAGCAGAACTGTCTTCCTGTTTCTTCCATGTTTTCCATTACTCGCTTTAGCGTATCAGATTTCTTGTTGGCCACAGTCGAGTACCAGGCGAGTTCATACTCGAAAGCAAGCTGTCCCGTAAACGAAGATGTCCAACGGTCAGGTCAGTGCCTCTCTCATCACTTTCCATTTGGATGAATTCCTCCACAATTACCCTGCAATCGCGCGAAACACGCATTATTTTTGACTATTTCTTGTACAGATGTTGGTAAGATTAACTTTATTGGCTGCCAAGTCTGAAAACGGATTGCGCTTACTCTCTGTTGTGGATTAGAGTGTCACTCCTTAAATAAGGTAAACATTAATGAGTCTCTCGTTTTCTCTATCTGTGACAGCACTTACACCAGTTCTGCTTGTCCATAGAATATGAAAAGCTTCTGCTATGCTTTGGTCTCCATAAACATATGCAACATGTTCTTCATTCTCAAATCCTGCCCATGGAATGTGGATTAAAGATACAATTATGCATCTACCAAAGAGAAAATAGCGATTCCTTTTAGACAATGTTTTGTTTTGATGTACCGGAGCGCTCATATAACTTTATTAGCAATCCCGTCGAACCACTCTAAGCCACTTGACCAAAGAAGTATTTGTATAACCGCATTCTACCACACAGACCAACATGTCCCACAGTACCAGAGATCATCTACTATTTAATTTGCTTCTGCTTGCTACAATTGCAATTTGCGATTACTAGTTAAATTTAGGACGCAAAATTCAAACTGCAAAAGTACCTGCGTAATACAACCGATGGCTTGAGAGGTGGATTTCTCCACGACAGGCGCAACTTGCAGCGGGTGCGTTGAAAGAAGCAGCAGAACATGGAAGAATGTCATCCAAGTGCACTGGGAAAAATGGTTGCCAAAAGAATGACTTTGCTAGCTCTGCAATCTGATATATTTCGAATAAAAATACCAAATTGAAACTCGAAAACAGACTATTGAGTTATATTTGTTATGCATATGGCAGTTGATTTGTAGTTCTTTTTTTGGCAGAATAAGAACGCTTATTTAGTGACGTCAAACTAAACATGTTATATGTATATGGCAGTTTATGGCTTAGCAAAAACCATGAGTTTGGAAGAAAACAAAACCATACCATGGTTTGGCCAATATTAGGACACCGATCAAATATAGCAAAAATACCAGCATCGTCCTCAGCCTCTCCAGTTTCATCGTGTTTTGTCATGGTTTGTCTCTTTTTCATATTCCTGAAAGTGACATAAGTAATAATAGGATGAGGGCACTAAATTTATATGCAGAAACTTAAGACATATAAAACACAGCGGAAACGTAAATGTTATGTACCTCCTGCCATTGAAGCAAAGCGGTCCGACGGTGTCCGTTGCACGATGTGGCTGCAACCCTCCGGCTATAAGCGTTACTGCCTTGCTTGGGAGCTTCTAAGTCCTCACAAAACTCAACTGATGGTGTTTTGTTTCTAAAGAGAATTGTGGACTCGGGGACCCAAGTTTCTCTATGAAACTTGTTCTTCACTGATCTCTCCATCAAAAACAAATGAAGAACGTTTCTAAACTTATATGGGTAGCAAATGATGAATTAAAGTTTTGTGACTCGGGGACCCAAGTTTCTCTATGAAACTTGTTCTTCACTGATCTCTCCATCAAAAACAAATGAAGAATGTTTCTAAACTTATATGGGCAGCAAATGATGAATTAAAGTTCAATAATGGACCACAATTATGACATGAAACCGTTTCCTCCATGTTTTCAAGGAACGGTTTCTACATTCTCCCACTTGGTTCATATATTTTATCATTTATCATAGAAAGAGATAAAATACATGAATCATGGCGATAGATTCTCTTAATAATGAGTATTATCTTCCACGTATTACAATGCATCATATTCCTTAAACACTAGCCCATATAACTTAATGAATAAACCCTATGTTTATTCTAAGTCCTCTTAATGATATTTCTCAATTACATAACTGAATGTATACAAACTAAATATGAGAAAATATCGCAACTGAAATAGAGTTTCATAAATTCATTCTTACAACGAAATTTACATAAAGGAAATAAGTCCCATACTATACGCATGATTCTTAATTCAAGATGTAGGCATGCCTTTAGTTAAGAATCAGCTGTTACCAATTCAGTTTTAACGTGTTTAACAACCACTGTTTTATCTTTAACACATTCTTTTATGGCTAAACACTTAATGTCGAGAGGCTTGATTCGACCATCACTTTATCTTTAGCCATAAAACCATATCTGAATTGTCATAATACATATACTTAATGGCTTAAGAATCAAGTGCTCTATTTTAAGCCCATAAATGAAACTCTTCAGCTACACACCATCTGAAGTAGTCTCAAAACATATATGAACTCAATTACTATAGTAGAAGTAGCAGTTAAAATCTATTTTGCACTTCTATAATATACAGCTTCCCTAGCAAAATATATCCAACATTGTTGGGGAAGTCTGAATCAGAGTGGCCGATCACTTCCAAATTTCAGTTCGTTTATATGTAAGCATGCAGTCTACGGTTCTCATACCTTTTCACTTTATTTGCAGCTTTCAAGTGGTCTTTACCTTGATTACTCTAACGCATTCTTGACATTTTCACACCAAATGCAATGCTAGGTTTTGTATCACCGAGCATACACATAGCTTCTATAACTGAAGCATATGGAATGTTCTTCATTTGTTTATTCCCTTACATAATTCATTTTGGGGCACTGATTTATCATCCTTCACAAAATGGTAGTTATATTTGGTGAACAATCTTTCATATGTATTCTCTCTAAAACTGTACTGAAATAGAATCCTCGTGACAAACTTAAAATTCCTTTATATCTATCCCTATAGATTCTTGTGCCAATGACATAAGACATATCAAAATTTTTAGAGAGAAATTGTTTCACCTCATGTAGCAAACCCTCGTCATTGGTTACAAGTAAACGTTATCCATATGTAGAATAAGAAAACAATTATGCTCCCACTGACCTTATTATATATACATTGATTCATAATGTTCTCTACAAACTAAATGAAGAGATGATATTATGAAATACCACTATCAGGGTACTTTCACATCCATTTATTGCAACTCTAGGTCAAGATGTGCAACTAATGTCATAATAATATGAAAAAAATCTTTCTTAAATATAGGAGAAAAATCTCCTTATAATCGATTCCTTTCTTCTTTAGTGAATCCCTTAGCATCAAGTCTTACTTTATATCTTTTAATGTTGTCCAATGAATCTTTCTTTGTCTTAAAGACACATTTACAACTTATGACAACTTGACAAGATCATAGACTCCGTTAGAAGCCATAGAATTCAACTCTTTGTTTATAACATTGAATCATAAATTTGATTCAATTTATGGTTTGTGAAAACGTTTTCAGGATCATTTTTAGCTCTAATATTATAGTCCATACTATTGTAGATACGCATTATTATCACTAGGAATTGCTGATTTCTTTATTCTAGTAGACCTTCTTAATGTTGTATCAACACTTTCTTGAGGATCATGTTGTTCAACTATATATTCAATAAGTTCAGGCATTACTTGAACTATTTGATCCATTAGATTATAATCAACAAAATTGTGGAATTTCAATAATCAGTTGATCAATACTTGTTGAACTTAAAGAGTGTTATGAACAACAACCATTAATCACTTGAGCAGTAAAATTGAGCAACTAAATGATCTTTCTTCAGAAACAATGTTCTGTGTTAGATCGCTCCCACTGATGAAGTAATTCTCAAGAAATTTTATATTTCTTGATTCCATAATCTTAGTGTTATGACATGGACAATGGAATTCATGTTCCATATACCTTTCGAGATATCCAATGAAATACCGACTAATGGTCTTTGGATCTATGTTCTTTTCTTGTGAGTTACAAACTCTTACTTTAGACAAGCGTCCTAAATGTATATATGTTGCAAACTCGATTTTCAAACTTTCCATAATTCAAATGGTGTCGTTGGGACAACCTTAGTTGAAATCGGTTTAATATATATACGGCTGGCTTATGAGTTGTAATCCACAAGGATTTAGTGACATCAAGTCCGTTAAAGTTCAGTTTCTTCTTTCTATCACAACCTTCTGTTCTAGAGAATCAAGAATGATGTATTGAGTAATTATCCCATGTTCTTGAAGAAACTTTACAAATGGATATGATATTGTTCATCTTCAGTGTATTTACTATAATATACTTTACCTTTGTCTGTTATCACGATCTTAATTTACTTTCCATATTGTCTCTTTACTTAGCTTTAAAATTTTAGAAATTTAATGTTTTGTTCTTGTTATGAAGCAAGTAGAGACACATGTATCGTGAGTAACTATTTATGAAAGAGATGAAATGTTTTGGACTATATGAATTCACATATGAATGTATGATTTCTAATATGTTCATATTCCTCTTAGCACCTTTTTTGGACTTGTTGGCCTGCTTTCACTTAATGCAGCTCATGCAAGTGTTATAATCAGTAAAATCTAAAGTACTAAGTATTTCATCATTCACTAATCCTTAATTCTCTTTAGAGAGATTTGTCTTAATTTTCGGCTCCACTTTATAGAAGAATCTTTATTCATAACATAATATTTTATACCAGTATGAATATGCATAACATTATGAGTGGCATCCTTTTGTAAATTGATATTGAAAGGACCATCAGACAATGTACCATTCCTAATAGGATTTTCCTTTTTTTAAACTGAAGAAAGTTTTGAAAAATTGATAAAATATCCCAAAGGTACAAGTCTTGACACCGAAATTAAATTCCTAAAGAAAATAGGAATTTATAAGGTCTTCTCCAAATTCAAATAAGACCACTACTTATTTATTTATTTTATTTATTGCAAGTTTAAATTGCCTTTATATGTGAACAAATCTTGTTTTCCAAATATATATTGTGTTCACATTCTACTGGTATCCTTAGATTTCATATATCTTGTAAGATATTTGAAATGTGGATTGTATAACAAAAACAATCCACTAAGAGTTATGATTGATACTTATCATATTAGATTCATAGCAAAAATGAGATTGAATTATTATTATTATTACTTTATTCTTTTCTTGAATTAGCAACAACACATTTTCACTTATTTCCATTATCAGCCTCCCTTCTTCTTAAGCACACAAGGTCATAAATTTATTAATTGACCAATTTTCCTTATGTATACTGTAAGATGTTGAAAAAGAGTTCATACTGCTGTGAAAGAGTGATTAATTTACAGTGTACAAGGAAAGATTCAGTTATATCAATCTCCAGTGTCTTTAATCGAGCCATATTGTTCTTTGCTTTGAATAAGTGTTCTCGCACATTTGGTGAGCCTTAAGGATGTAAATTTTATTATTAAGGTGATGGCAAACGCTTTATATAATGATGCGTAATGCTCATCAATGACTTTTTAGTAATGCCTTGACATTCTTTATGCTTATCGATGGAACCTCCAACATTAGCATAAATATTGGTCTTTATGATCATCGTATCGTAAAGATGACATCGGTCCAATATTCTTTAAGAGCTTATTTTATCTATATTGCTAGTTTTAGTAATAATAAGTTCATCTTTTCTTATAGCATAATCTATGTCTAACCACCTAATATGAAGAAGAATTCTCTCCTTCTATGTTTGGGAATTTTATTTTAATGTTAGAGTAATTCACAGGTTGTAAAGCTGCAACAATAATTTCATGCTTACATTTCATAATTTTTGAGACTTATAAATTTATATCATGTTTTACCAATGTAAATCATGATTTAATATCTATGAATCCAGTGACATAGAACTTACCTGTGGGCTAAAACTCTAATTCAATCAGATTCATTTAACTTTATGATAAATTATCAAATTTATCTTCTTTAGAATTATGAATCTAGTGACAAAAAACTTGCCTGTGGGTTGAAGTTTTAATTCCATTAGATTCTCATAACTTTATGACAAAACTATCAAATTATGTTCCTTTTCTTAATCCCTGTGCGTAAATTAAGAAATATAATTTGATATTTTATCATAATTGACCATATGAATATAATAAAAATTCCTATGGGATAAAATCTATTATATCAATTATGATTAATTACAATCAATGTCATTTTACTAAATGTGATCCTAAACCACTTAATATATAATTTTATATAATTAAAGCTACTGTAGCTACACTCTAATTAATAAAATTATATGGATCACTAGACATTTTATTCTATAATTTTGATCATAGTAAATTACATAAACTTAAAGTAATTTTAATAAATATGAACCAATAAGTTATGTACTAATATCGATCATGCATAAATTAAAATTATATATCCAAAAAGCATAATTTAGCACATTATTATACAAAATTTTAATGTACTAAATTATACAACTTTATATTGTATGCATATTTAAAATCATGAATTACACGTAATGAACAATATATGTACATAAATTCACAAAATATTTCAATCCTATGAAAAGATTTCAATCAATAAATTTTATGAAAAATTTTCCCAAATTATTGAAATACAAATTTTGAAAAAAATACCCAAATATATATATATTTTTTGTTTCAGAGTTTTTTTTTTTAAATTTTTTCCTCCATCAAAATGACAAGTCGTTTTGGGCTTAAGACCCCAAAACGACTTGTCGTTTTTCTTAATAAGAAACGCCCCTTACTGTGTCAAAATGACATGTCGTTTTGATGTAGCCAAAGTCGTTTTTATGCATGCTAAGCAATTCTCAGCTTAGTAAAATGACGTCGTTTTTTTACAGGTCAAATGACCTGTCGTTTGGTCACTCAGAAAGATCATCTTCAACCTCCGGCCGGGTCATTTTGACTCGGTTTTGACCCGTTTCAGACCCAGTATGAAACCCGACGATTTCTTGGCCTTCCAGACGTTTCAAATCGGAGAAATCTTAGAAATCTAATATCTTAATGATTTCTAATCTTATTTTTGACTAAAAACTCCAAATTAAAAAACCCAATAATCAAAAATTTTTCTACAAGGTATTTTTTCTAAAAACCATATACTGCTCTAAGCTTCAAGGCAGAGGTTTCGTCAGCTCTGATGCCAACTGTGGGCACTAAATTTATATGCAGAAACTTAAGACATATAAAACACAGCGGAAACGTAAATGTTATGTACCTCCCGCCATTGAAGCAAAGCGGTCCGACGGTGTCTGTTGCATGACGTGGCTGCAACCCTCCGGCTATAAGTGTTACTGCCTTGCTTGAGAGCTTCCAAGTCCTCACAAAACTCAATTGATGGTGTTTTATTTCTAAAGAGAATTGTGGACTTGGGGACCCAAGTTTCTCTATGAAACTTGTTCTTCACTGATCTCTCCATCAAAAACAAATGAAGAACGTTTCTAAACTTATATGGGCAGCAAATGATGAATTAAAATTCAATAATGGACCACAATTATGACATGAAACCGTTTCCTTCATGTTTTCAGGGAACGGTTTATACATAGGAAGCATTTGGCATCAACTAATTAAAAAAAAAAAAAGATAAGAAAAATGAATTTTGGGAATTTGGATTTGAGGACTTGAAACAAAATACCTCTAGACACCAAAGAACCACATCTGAAAAATCAATGAAATTTAATATAGCGATCCAAGAATCCAGCACTGGCAGTGTCCACAATCAGTGCACCAGACACATTCTTCTCATACAGGGAAAATGGCCTTTTTTACACTGTCCCCACTTTTCAATTCTAATACTTCGTATCCATATTAAAAAAATATAAAAAAAAAGTATATAAAAATGAAACTAATCAGCACAAAAAGATACAAAAATACTAAAAAAAAAAAAAAAAAATCTGTGTATATCTAGGTATACACACACGCGGAGTACCATTTGAGTTGTTCTGGGGAGTGTTGATGAGAGTCTCATTTGAGTTGTTCATTACGTCTTCCGCGTGTCTCAAATCCTTCTTTTCTTTCTTTCAGTGTTTGTGATTGGTTTGTCTTGTTCTTTGCTACGTTGATCTCTTTATTTCCATTTCCATCTCTTTCTCAGCAACACATGCATTGCATGATACTGGTGTCAAGTTCTTAGGGCTCCACATGTCACTTCGAGTGCATCCACATTGCCTTGTAGCAGCGGAAGACCTCGGACGTACAATAATGTCTTTTTCTTTTCTTTTTTTTTTTGGGTAGAGAAAATAATTGGGAAAAGGATTTGCATTCTCGTGGTATAGTCACTAAAGGACATTTGAATATTTATAAAAAAAATAATAATATAGGACAATTAGAACCTTAAAAGGATATGTCTTACTTTATGAACTCGTAATCAACAAATAAATTATCACATTATTTGGTACCAAACCTGAGAAAGTAAATTGATGGCTGTATTGTTAAGATACTCATATATTATCAAAATTCCTAAAGAAAGAAAAAAAATCAGTTTTCATAATATTATGACGGTTTGAGTATTTGAATAGAGTATTTGAATGAAGATTTAAATTTTTGTAAGAGAAAATACTGTAGCAAAATGATTCGAACCGTGATTCGAACCACGAAACAAACGCCCCATGATTATCAATTTTCAAGTAACAGGTTCAAATTTTAATCAGGCCAATTTTGGAGTACATTATTGTAAACTACTACTGTCCAACTAATGTATAATTCTTCAACCTCACATATATACGTCCCATAAATGTAATATCTTATGCATACCTTGTTCCACATTACATTATCGATTAATTCACTTGTTTTCTTATAATTTTGGCTTCACTTTTTTTTTTCTTATAGTAAAGCTAATTTTTACATCCTGAAAATCACTCTATGTGTGATGACAAAAGGGCCCATAACTTTTTGGCTTTCAACTCAAAACTCAGCTGTTTAAATAATTTATTAAACATATACACAATTTAAGGGAGCGTTGAGTTTCATGCACGTGGGATGGAAATAAGACATCGACCGAAAGAACCTCGAAAACTTTTGAGTTAGAATTGAGAGCAAATCTAGAATCACATTTGACTGCATTTACTTGTAGCATAAGAATCTAAGAAAACTTAAATGCAAGATTAAATTAGCATAAAATCCAAAACTTTCCGAGGCAGGTAAGAAGAGTAAAGTTTTACTGATGATTTCAAAAGCTTACTACTACACAGACCACCGATTATCTTTATTCATGGCAGAAAATATTATTTAGATACAGCTATTTTCTTTTATATCCTCTGGTTTTATTTCTGTACATTCCTCTTGGATGGACTCATAGGTACATTGAACACCATTGTCTTTTACACGTGCTGAGAGATCTTCCATTTTATACACCAACAAATGAGCCTTGCCCCTCTTCAAGACTGAAGTGGTGCGAAAACTTCCGTCTCAGCTGTTCTCTTAAAACTGCCCTGCAACGTTCGTGTTCCTTTCCGCTGGCTTTCTCATCTTGAGATTCATCTATATGACTGTGCCATCTTCTATGGTTGCCTTCTCAACTATTATGGTGATTCCCGACCGAATATAAAACCCCTCATCGGGCCTATCTGCTTCTTGAACCCCCTGCAAAATGGCGGAGCATTTGGTGATTTTAGACGTAGAGCATTGCATAAGATTGAGCATGCTAACGATAACATACTTCAGTAAGGAAATTCAAGTTCTTGGAAGGGAAGAGAAAGACAAGAACATAGGCTGGTATCCTTACATCTTTGTTGAAGATGGCGACGTCCTTTCCTATCTTCACATTCTTATCGATGATACAATTCCTTCAAAGGTAAATGGTTGAATCAAAGTCAGAATTAGAGGCATGCTTACCGATCTATAATAGAATGCAATACGAAATGTAAAGGGTCTAAAAAAGAAAGTAAGGGAATAAAAATAAGGATTTTTTATATCCTTTAAGTGGAATGAGAAATAATCCAATCCCCTTTGTAGTATTTACTAAACTTTAGAATAGACTTATTTATGGAATTACCGAAACACCATTTTACATAATTGAGTAATCATTTTAGCACCGGTGTATCCTATATGTACTCTAGTTTATTCGAAGTATCCCAATGGTGTAACGCCGTCGACTTATTGGGAAAAAGAAGGAAAAGAACTTTGATCTCCTGTTTCGGAGAAATAAGTGGCTCACGAGGAATGGAAAGAAACATATTCTATTTGATCTCGAAGTCCTCATATAGCACTTCTTCCAATCCTGGATGGCTTGTATTTTGAGGACTTATCAAGGCTATTAAGTAGATTTGATATTCATTCCTATTAACTAAAAATCACTGCCAAGGGAGTGCTAGAATCTAAGATTCCATAAACCCAGTATTTGTGCCTAGTTACCTAATTTTTGTGTTCTGTCCAACCCCAATAGGAACCTTTCCCTCTGCCAGCAGAGAAGCAATCTCAGATTCAGTTTGGTAATAGTCTGCACCCATCATTACGGTATCCTGGAAAAAGGGAATTGACAAATTAACCAAGTCATTAGTAGTACACACACACACACACAACATACACATGTATTGGCTATTTCTATAAAAATTCTGTCAGTTTACCTTAAGCTCAACTCCATAATCTAATCGAGAGCGTTCACCCACGATGGAATGTTGGACAATGCATTCTCTCAGGAAACATCCGTGTGAAATTATTGCATCCACAATCTGCAAAACCCACATGAACCATTAGAAGGAATACATTTTAATGAAGTGAGGGAATAAAAGGAGAGCGAATTCGTAAGCATACCCGGCATCTATCCATCTTGGTTGGAGGTAAGAATCGAGGAGACGTGAAGAAAGGAGTTTTTGGATCATAAAACTCGAACTTTGGGAACTGCAATATAGGAGATTGTCATATTTCCAGCAAGAACATGATGTCAGTTTATCACAATTACTAGTAACTAGTAAGGTCCCATTTGAAGCAGTTACGGAAGATTATAATATCCCTTCATATGAGTTTCATTAACAGGATGATCAATCATAAGGAAAGCAAAGCAAGTGTCATGAAAGAAGAACTGAAAAACAGTCTTTTGACAAATTGAAGTTACCTCTTCCGTAAGGGCCAAGTTGGCATCATAAAAACACTTTATGGTCCCAATATCTTCCCAATAGTCTCTGAATATATATGCCTGTCAAAGTAAGACTCAATATGTATTAGTTACATGACTGAAACATTTTTAAGAACCTAGTTACTGAGAAATACGCCTTAAACATATGGAGTAAAAATTTGAAGCAACTAACAAACTAGGCCTACTAAAATAAAATGTATGAAATAACAAATTTGAGGATTAATTTACTCTCTTACTTGAACATCATGCTCCTTCACAGCTGCAGGAATGATTTCTGATCCAAAGTCGTTGGATGTAGGATATCTCCACCTTAAGAGCTTTAGCAAAATTTCCGTCTTAAATGCATAGACTCCCATTGATGCAATGTATGGAGATTCCATGGCATCTTGTTTAGACAGTCCTAGAAGAGCAGTATCTGCTTGCTGCAGAAATTCAATGAAGAAGTTGGATGCATCGGATAAAATATCATGAACAATAATAAAACCATGACATAGCTAAAATATGACTGCATCTATAGATAAAATATAAGAAGAATGTGGGGCTGAATCATAACAGCAAGGTTAAGGTAATTTGAAGGTAAATCTCTGAGATGTGGATTTTTCTGATTCTCGTTGGGATTCATGCAAATGTCACTTGGTGATCATCTTCATAAGATAAAGAATTATTTCAGCATTATATAGCATTTAACTCACAATAATTGAGGACAAGAGATCGTTGACACCGCGCACAGAACTTATAAGGTCAAGACCAAAGGATTTTGCAGAACTTAACGCAAGATGGATGGCAAGGAATTTAGTTATAATGGACATAACAGAAACCAATAGCCATGTTCTTAGTCTTATAGAGATGACAAAATCCAGAAGCCATCTATAAAATGGAAATAAAAAAATTTAGGAAGAATGGCTGAGAAAGATCTAATGCTTGCATACCATTGCTTTTAGATCAGCACCCTTTGGTTTTTCAGAAAATTGGTAAATTCGCCCCCTGCTGTCTACTTTCACCAGTCCATAGTCGGATGCACGGCTGGAAGGTAACCATGTAACTTTAGATGTCATTCAGGAGTACAGGTGGAGCTTACAATTATTTTTACTATTTTTTTTCTAATTTATCTGGTTCTTGATCATTTTGTCCTTGGGACAAATCAAAAACTAGCTTATTGATGTTGTACTCAAAAAGTGCTAAAGGGCATCAGATCTTCTAGTATATCAAACTCACAACATATTGTATCAACAGAGGGAAATAGAATAAGCACACCTGTCATTTACTGCCGCACACGAAATTGTAATGTCGGAATTTCTATCGACGTGACTCTGGTGAAATTATTGCTAAGATATTAGCTCAAGACAGGAACTGAACGAAAAGTTCTTAGATTTAAGGAAATAATTGCTTACCTGCACAAAGTCCATATAATCCATCCGGTAAAGATGATCACCCGACAAAATAAGAATGTCCTCAATGTTCCGGTTCCTGGCATCCTGCAAGAATTAAGAGAGTTTAAGATAGAAAGATTCATTTTAAGTCCAATATGAAAGAATTACCGTCTTTCCTTTCAAAATCTTATGTTTTGTAAACTTCATACACACCTCAAATACCCATGTAAATTGTCTCACAGCATCTGCAGTCCCTTGGAACCATTTCATTCCTGCTTCTCCTGGTGTCTGAGTGGCTGCCAACACCTATCCATGAAGTGAATTTTCTTTAGTCCAACAAATAATCAAAGAATTAGGCAGATAATGGTTAAGAGACACACATATATAAACTTTGTCATTTGCTCTTCATTTGTTAAATATGCAAACACATTCTTCAACTTCAAAAAGCAATTCACCATTGGAACACAATCTTTTAAAAAACACTTTGCTCCTTTTTCCTTATAACATTTGGAACTTAAGATCTGCGCCTATGATAGTCCAAATACCAAACCAATGAGCAACAAAAACATATTGAGAATTTTATCTGCTCCAGGGTTTACTTACCTCCACAAAACCATCCCCAAAATTGATACCATTTCCAAAGTATGTTCGGGCAATATGGCGATTAAGAGAAGCAGAGTTGAACTGTGTCAGCACAAAGATCTTGTTTATGCCGCTATTTATGCAATTGCTCATCGGAATATCGATCAGCCGGTAGCATCCTCCAACTGGGACCTGCAGATCACACATCATCTAGTCATCAAACTTCAAAGATCAAATATAAATCCACTAGGACTAAAGTCAAATATTTTATTTTCTTTTGATTTTTACACATGCATGATGACTTTAAAAAACTGTACAGTAAAATATTTTTTCATATCCTACCATATAATTTTATCATGCCACAGAATTTGACCGATGCTCTAATGCCAAATGATGTATAAGTATATAGGAATATTATATCTTACAGCTGGTGTTGCGGCTCTTCTGGTAAGAGGAAATAGCTGAGTCCCAGCACCTCCGCCCAAAATGATTGCAGCCACATTTTTCGGGTCGGCTCTTCTTCTATGAAACGGAGGCACTTGCAGGGTCCTCTGACATTTGAATCACAAGAGAATTCATTCAAAAAACTAATAAAGAATGTGAAGAAAACTCTCAATTTCAAGTTTTTCACACATAAATTATCATCATAACATCAAAATGAATCATGTATGGAAAAAATAAATAAATAATGCAACTAACCAGAGTTTCCTTGGTGTCATTCGTCGTAGCAATAGCAAAGGCAACACCAGGCTTTGCCTTAGCCTTGCTATTAATTGTTCTCTTTTCACTTCCCCATAAACTGTTGTTGTTCTTTAGGCTTCCTCTGATCTTCTCCCCCAAAATCCCACTCTCCCCTCCATATCTGAGACCACCTTGGCTTGGTTTTGCCAAATGGGTGTTCGGTTTTGATGTCAAACAGCAAAGATCCATTTTCTAATGGATCAGAAAATTCAGAAACTGTGAACACAAAAAAGAACTTAAACCAAAGTCTTAGTTAACCAAGCAAATTTTATATAGTCCACCGCGGAGATATTTTGACACTTGTTTTTGTCACTTACAAGCACGTGAAATGATATTAGATTCAACCTCCAGAAAAAACAAAAGCTGACTGTAAGTGAAAGTTGATCAGAGATGTTGATGAAACTTGTGTCACCCAGATCAAAAATTTTGCTAAGAAGGTAAAATCTCGAGCGCCCAGAAGAGGAAGAACCAATGAAGTACGTAAAAAGGTATATTATATATATTTTTCTTCAAACTTGAAAGGGAAAGAGAGAAAAGTTGAGTAGAAAAGAAGACAAGAAGATGAGGAAGAACTTCAAAATGGAAGTGAAATGCGTGAAGTGAATTTGACAGAAAGCAGTGAGCTTTATTGGCTTACCGGTGACACTCACGAGAAATCTTGCAAACTTTTCTGATTATATTTATACTACAATGTCATTAGATTTTATTAATATAAAAAAATAATAGAATATTGTGGCACGAGATTATGTGGACATTCTAGGTCCCTCCCTTGTATTTGGGGAAAGCCAGTGTGAGCAAAACACCTGTCCCTTTCAAGCCAAAAGATGTGTTATGAAACAAAAATATGTTACCACAAAAAAAAATGTACTTTGATACTAGCCGTAAAAAGATGGAAAACGGCCTAAAAAAGTAGAGAGACAAGAGAGAACGAGAAAGAGGAAAGTAGAGAGAGAGAGTGTTAAGGCTGGTGGACTGGTGTGCTGGTGCATCTAAGGCCAATAATTTCAAACATGATACGATAATATGATATAAAAATAACATAAAATAAATAAGTTTAGACCGTATATTTATTAATTGTGTCATAAATAGGTTGACACAAATAACATAAAAATAAACAAGGTTAAATTCGTGCTAACACGCTAAACACGCCTTACCACGTTTAATTAAACAGGCCGTAAACGTGTTGATACGACACGACACGACCTGTCCATTTATAACAAATTTAAACTTAAAAATAAAAATATTTGAAATATTTATAGTAAGTTCATATTAATTAGATATTGTGTTTTTGTTAATTTTTTTTTTGGTTTTTTTTAATTTTTTTTTAATTTTTAGTTAATTGGGTCATAAACGTGTTATATGCGTGTTATTATCGTGTCAACCCATCACAGCACGTTTAATAATTGTGTTAATCGTGTCGTGCCATGTTACGCGTGCCATAGGCGTGTCGTGTTCATGTTTGCATTTCTGGCACGTTTATTAATTGTGTCGTATTCGTGTTCTGGCTAAACGTGTCGTGCTGTAAACGTACCGACACGAACACGACACGAACACGATTATTGCCACCTCTAGGTGTGTCGTTGGTCCGTTGGCTGCCATTTCTTGTCTAGAGAGTTGTTGTGGCGATCTACAAAGTGCTGAGGTTTCTGCTGCTAGGAGAGAGGGATTTCGCTTGCATCGAAGTTCAAGTGCGAAGACAGAGAGGAAGGACTTCTGCCTCCAATCTGCCTTCAGGAACGAGGAGGGAGGAGCCATCGACAGTCAGTGATGGTCATGGGATGCTTGGATCTCCTCTGGGATCGGGCAAGGTCAGACCGGTATAGAAAGGGTCTTGGCTATGTAAGGCTGTTGTGGGCTAGGTAGTTTTCGCCCTTCGTCAGCGTTGAGAGGCTGATCGGTGGCTGGGGGTGGGTTTATGCCACTGGGTGGGTTCGTGCCGCTTGGGAAGGGCGGGCTGAGGTGGTCGGATCTTGTGGAAGGGTTAACTTTGGAAGGGTCATGGGCAGGTGGTTGGAGTTGGGTGGCTAGCGTTGAGGGGCCTCGGATTTGTAGATCGTGGTGGAGGCTACGCTCTAGTTTTGTGTTTCACTGTTGTTTTTCTATTATGGATTTGTTGTAACAAGGGCAATGGATTCCCCACTAGCCTTTGTGTTGTGTTTGTTGTCTCTATGTTGTGTTTGTGAGTTGTGTTCGGTCTAAAGGCTGGTTTCCCCATAACTCTTGGTTTGTTGGGTGGTGTATTAAGTCGGGGTGGGTAAGGTGTGGTGCTTTTCTATGATTGTTGTGATAACTGGTTGTAAGAGTTTAGCTCCGTGTGAGGTTGAGATTTCATATAGCTCCGTTGTGTGGTGCACTAACTCATGGATAGATTCTTTAAGTCTGCTTGTATATTCAACTCTTTGTCTCCAAACTTTTGGCTATACCTTAACCATTTTCAGCTCTTTTTAATAAAGTGTTTTCCTCCTCTTAGGAGCTTTAACCATCAAAAAAGAAAAAAAAAATGGAATAAAATGATTTATTTATGGTGGGGAAAAAAATGATTTATACCCATCAACAGTTTCAAGTTATTGTAATCACCATTTTACAGTTGGTACCAGAGATTTCCCGCCACTTGGCATGTTGCTTTATAATTAAAAAGATAAGATAAGAAACGCCGTGCACTAATTTTTAACCGGATGATTATTATTTTATTGGCTAAGTTGATAATATTATTTTTGTTGGTGAATAAAAGGTTAAAATAGTAGAAGCTGGTGTGCTAACTTTGGGGATGATTTTTTTTTTTTTTTTTAATATCATAGAGATAGAGGATGGTGTGTATATATTATTTTAGCGAAATATAAAATAAGATACATTGGTATGGTTTATAAATTTTACATGAAGTGGATGACCAATATGCTTCATTCACCTCAACAAGTTTTGATCTAAATCAAGAGCTTTTGAGAACAACTGAGTAGTCTTATTATTAGAAATTATAAATAGTGTTACTAATCAACTAGCTCTTTTCGTCATTAAAAAACCAGAAAAAAAAAACAAAAACAAAAACAAAAATCTAGTTTTTATTGTCTAGCAGCAGCAATGGCTTAAGAGCATGTTCGATAACGTTGTTCCAGTTATGTCGTTCCAACTACTACAATATAAAACTCACACATATGATAATATAAAACAAAAGTAAACTATAATGTAAAACTCTCACATGTTATAATAAAATCGTTTCAATTTTTTGTTCTAACTACGTTACTAAACACACTTTAAAGAATAAGAAGAGGAAATTTATTTGCCATGAAAACACACCTAAATCTATTGAGGATGTGTTTAGGTTACGACTCCAGCCATGGCATGAATATACTGTTTACATCCAAATAAAACCAATTAAGTAATTTTATTAGTGTTCTAAAAATGTTATTTTATTTAATTTGTTTCAATGCATATTGTAGTTCCGAATGCTACTTTTATTTCTTGTGATATATTTTTAGCCTTAAACTTACAATAGAAACACTTTAGTTTTTAAATAATTATAAAATAACAACGATGTACTGATTAAGTGAAGAAATTAACACATCAATTAATAACAATTAAATGCTAAAATATGTGCATATGTCAAATTTAATATCAAATATTAGCATATGATTTTCTTACTCAAATATTACATTTTGGTATGGATAAAGACATTTAGCATAGCATTGAATATTCTATTGTAGATTTTCTCATATACCTCATTTGCTGATTCAATTCCATGGATCCAAGTATTAATTTTACTTTTCAGTTATATACTATATAGCTTTTTAAGGTGACGGTGCCCTGTATTTTTGGGCTCCACTAGTGCAGAAATTGAAAATCTTCTTGGTATTTGGAATTTATCTCTCGTGGAAACATAAGATCACAGTCATCATCTTTGAGTCTAAAATAGTGTCTACCTAATTAAATTTATGTCATATTATTTAAAAAATTAATTTATTTTTAATTAACTTTCTATACATTAATGCATGATCAATTTATTGCCTACCATAAACATGATTGGTTAGACACAAAAAATTGACAAGTTAATCTCAATTCACCTCAAGATAGATTTATATCTCTATAGATTTGTTATAAATTTCAGATATTTTAATTAGAGAAATATTTTAGAAGGATGCTAAAGCAAGTCATGTCTAATAGACTAATTCTAGCAATCAAGAAAGGAAAAGAAAGAAATCATGCACGATTTTCGAATTGCTGTAAAAATCATCTTCACAATTTTCTCAAAATTTGAAAAAATGATCATCTTTACAATAATAAAATATATACTCATAAAATTGCTTTCCAGCAATGACGATTCCGCATAGCAGATCTAAAATAATATCCCAAGAGGCAAAGATACATGAAAGAAAGTATTGAATTAAACGTTGATCGAGAAAAAAAAAGGCAAATCTTTAAGGAGAAGTCATATTAAGAAATTCTGATATTAAACACGAGTTGTTTATTAAACAAATACACAGATTGTAAAGCAAATCTTGAGATCTTGTTTTGCAGGTTAAATCTTCAACAAACTATACGTGACTATGGAAATATTGATAGTCAAAGGAGTCGAACAAAAAATTTTTGTAAAGCCATTGGATATTGTTGGGGGTGTGCTCAAGAAGAACCAAAAATAGTAGGTCAGGTTCAAACCAACATACTGATCAGCAAGGGTTGGCCCAGCAACCCTTCATATCCCCCCGTCTAGTTGGACTGGGGTCCCTTAGAGCCCGGCCACCACCGGTCAGGGTATGAGAAGAATGCCACCTTGGTATGAATTGGACGGTCGCACATCCCCTGCTCAGCATTGGGCATCTCCTAGCCAACATGGCGGTAGTTGAGTTGTTCACAAGCTCACGTGGCGTGTTGTAGCCCTGGATGAGCCTAGTCCCTTTGCCACAAGAATCATCACGCCTGTTACCCATCCCCCCGAAACCATCATATGGAACACTCGGGTCAAGGGTCAAACCTGTTTTCCACTGAGTTCAAGTGGTGAGCTATAAATAGGAGCATTTACTCCACCACCAAAATAAGTGGACTCTCTCTAACCTACCCTCAGCCTCTCTCTTGACCTAACAAGTACTTGACTTGAGCGTTAGAAAGCCCTTGGCTGGCACCACACTGGTGTCTCTCTTTGACCTCCGAGGCATTCTCTCTTTTTATAGGGCCAACTAGTAAAGTCGAAGAGAGCAAGGTAGGATAGTCCGACCACCATGCACAACTGTATGTGGTGTTGATAATCAATAGATATTATTTGTATCATATAGAGATATACTAGAAGATTTTAATCATTCAATAAGAGCACAATTATATTTCTATGTATATATATATATATATTTATAAATTGTGTAGAATGAAGAATTTATAAAGGAGAAAAATTATTATCTTTCTTAAATTGGAATTATCACATTGCCACTTAATGCCAAACTATATTATTATAATTGTTAACCCTTTGGTCAAATAACATGTGAGAAATTGAGGGTGGTAGCGTAACGCCCCTATAAGGGGGTTAAAAGTTTTTAATGAATTAAAATAAAGATCAGAAATAAAAGTAAAACTTCAAAAATAAAATTGCCCGGGACTTAAATGAAAACTCTCAAATCAAAACAAAAACAAACAATAATTTAACTACAGTTTAATGTAGCACCTTAAAATTTAATAATATAAAATTACCATAATCATCATTTCAACTCTCAACATATCTTAATACAGTCACAGAACGTAACAATCGATGCTTACATGATATGAAGAGTATTTTTAACAATTGAAGCAATCCCCAACGTAGTATAACTATATAGCTTCCTCAACTATTTTCCTCGTAGCCACCTCACACTTAGTGAGTCCTGAAAAGATGAAACATAAGGGAATGAGTGACAACATACTTAGTAGGAAAAACATTACTCATCTTTAGGTTTTTTGTCCTTACCACATTAAAACCTGCATGGTTAGTTAGTTCTCAACATTAATCATCAATATTATCATGTTCAATTCCGGTGGATTTCTTATGATCATTCTTACCAAGTTCCATGCATATATATATATATATACATATTAATTTAGGATTCAATTGTGCTCATTTATATCCACCGTGTAATAGAATATCTTATTACACAACTCAACGAAACCCAAATGGGCACGCTTGATCATCCTCCAAACATTCCAAGGGTGTTTTGATGAGGGAACATCAAGCCTCGAGTCCTCACCAAGTCGATTCCTATACAGTGCATTCTGAGACTTTTGACCCAAGGGAGTGTTATCACCTTCCCCTTATTTTACCTTTTAGGGTATTCGTGCCCAAGGACGTAACCGCCGCCCTCTTCACGTCTCACCATTTCTCTATATTCATCCATTACTTATAGAGTTAGTTTTCCTAACCATGCTTCTCAATTTACAACAACATGTGTCAAATCATTATGTTCCTCGCTATATAATATAGGATGCGTTCTACATCATCATGTTATAGATATAATCATATACAATCAAAATATCATATACATATCTTGCAACATAGAACAACAAATTTTAATTTACCAAAACCTTATAAAAGATGAGTAATAGAATCCCTACCTCTTGGTGAATATGATGCTAATAACTTCTAGCTCACGATACCAAGCTCATCACATAAGCTCCAAGTACTTTGCTATCCTATAACGCATAAAATTACCATACTTTAACTCAATTCCTAATCCATAGTCATACTGGTTACCATCTATTCTACTATTTTTATTAGTGTGTCATAATCATTTATATGAAATCCTTGGAACATTTTATAATGCAAAACGTTGAAAAACATATGAATTTGGACTGTCCGATCAACCTGTCGATTGTCATAGTCTGGCTTATTGATCGAGGCAAAATCTAGAAAACTCCAGCTTTCTGTTTTAACAAATCCTAGAACATGGAAAATACATAGAAACCATAGATTATCATACCAATAAAACATATAAATCTTTTTCCCTAATTTTTTATGCATAAAACATGTTTAAAATTTTCAAACATTGATTTTTACAGAACTTTACAAAAACGTGATCTAAATAGAAAATTGTTCAAACCCAAAATAGTCACAATTCAATTTGCATGCATATAAAAGCACAAGCGCAGATCACGAAATGAAGAACAATTACATAATCTAAACATAGTAACTTGGAATAAAGGGAAGGTAGAGAAGAATTTGGGTTTTTGGTTAGAAACTCTACCTTGTTTCCTTGAGAAATTGTTATTAGGCTTGACATTTTGCTTGAGGAAAGAGATCCTGAGTTGAGATGGAACTTTTTGATCAGATTGAGAAGGTGAAGTAGAGAGACAAAATAGAAAGAGGGAGAGAAATGGTGAATGGTGTGAAATGTGGGGGAACATGAGTTGTCTGATATGTTTTAGGAGTTGGTGGCTTTGGGCATGTGAATAAATAGTCTTATTGGGAGACTTAGAAAAAGAAAGAAAAGAAAGGGGATATGACCTTTGTGGGGAACTAAGGCATGTGACTTGTTTAATTCAAGTCTTATCTTTTATTTATTTATTTATTTATTTTCTTTTAACCATTATACGTGAAAGACAATAAAAAAGGGTCTACCATGGCATTTTAGTAAATATACTAAATAAGTATATGAAATTTTTAAAAATTCTAAAAATAAGTAGAAATAAATATTGCGAAATAGATTTTAAATGAAACAAATTTTGATTGGCATGCTAAAAATTAATTTAATTACCTTAATACCTGTTAGGAAAAATAACGGGTGTCACAGGTAGGTTCCATCCTATTTTTGGTCTTTATTTTTTACTTATAGCCAGACATTCCTAAAACTTAATAAATTGCATGCTTTGTTCGTTGTTTGTTGGATTATCTCTCGCTCATTCAGTCACTCTCTCCCACATGCTATAATTTTACAAACCAACATTTTTGGTTCTAGTCACTCTCCCAGACAACCTATGTAATACGAAAAAAGAGAACAAATGATACTTGTTTCTAATACTTTACTTTTCTTTTCGGTTCGACTACGATTTCCATTACATTTCTTTACAGTTTGGCAAATGTGTCCTTAGACCATAATAGCTAAATACGTTCAGATAAATGCACTATGCATTAATCCCTTTTTGACTTTAGTGTCAAAGAGTTCTTTCTTACTGAAAATCCTTTCTCGTAGGGCGAGTTTAAAAATTGGAATAAAGCAATGTAGCAATTTTCTAAGAGAACGTCAAGAAACAAATTACAGCAAAGTCTCAAATCTGGTGCTTGTAATATTTCTTGTTCATCAATGTAACATCGTTTTGTACATTTATGTTGCACTTAATTTGCTTAAGTGCAACTTTCAATATTACAAGTATTAGACTATATTTATTAAGTATTAAACTAAACCAAATTTTAGTGTTACACAAATGTATTAATAATATTTATATTGATAAACAAAAAATGTCACAAATATTGGAGATGATTTTACAAATGCTATACTAATATTCAAAGATTGAAAAATTGATATTTTCGTCGATATTTTTACGGAAATTTTTGTATTTTAGAAGTACCAATATAAAAATAGGGGTGTCATATTATGTTCGTAGAATATTCATAAGTTTTCATAAAAATATCCACAAATACTGATATTTTGATGAAAATATCGATTTCTAGTAAAAACTATAATATCAAATGACAAAATATCAAGAAATTTTATGAAAATTTCTACAAAAAAAAATATCGACAAAATATTCATGCTTCATATTTATTTATTTATTTAAATTACTTTGAAAATGTTGTAAAATCATTGTTATTCACTTTTTAATGTAGTGTTTTATAAGCTTACCTTTCAATGTTATAATGTATTTACATAATATAGTCCGTAGTCTTTTGAAGGATGATGAACTTCATATAAATAGGTGGCCAAATTCGCAAGATTGAAGGAATTATGGAGAAGTAGATAAATTAGTATTATTTTTTACTTCTTAGCAACTTTACTTAGTAAATTGGGTTTACTCACAATTTGTTATTTATGGAGAGATAGTAGTATAGCACGTTTAGCATTATGTAAAATACTATTTGAATTCTGTGTCTTAATATCAATATTGTTTAAATCAAATATTCTAATGGTATTGATGTTTTCTTATCTTATATAAAATTATGCATGTAAAGTACTTCTATTATTTATTACATGCTAAGTATTTTGGTTGAGACTTTTATTTAAATTATATATTATTAACACTTTTAAAATTTTTTTAGTATCATTTAAAAATTAAGTGTTTTAAGATAATTTTTATACTTGTTATTAATTTCTATTGGTATTAATATTTTTGTAAAATTTAAACACCGATGTTTTGTAAATATTGATATTTTCATCGTTCAAATGTCTCATCTTTATCAATTTCACATCAAAAATTAAAATTGACTGGGCCGTAGTACTAATAAGCCACAATTTTTATAACTTCTAGAGAGAGTACTTTTGTGGCCCCACTCAGGCAAGACCAAACAAGCAAATCTTTCCACCATGCTCTTGCTTTTATATTCTGGAATGTCCTGCGCCTACCCCATGGACGGCTCTCATTTTGTGCGCAGGAGGCCCATGTCGTCCCCCTCCCGGGGCCCCGTGGCCAAGTTTCTGGGCCCCACTTGTCACTAGTCTTGTCAGGCCCATCATGATCAAAGGGCCCATGCGGACGTTGGAACCTTGCCCACATAATGGCCCGTAATACATGAGTGTTTGCTAGAAAGTTGCAACAACTGGTCGCACATGCTTTTCTAACGAGGTGGTTTACACCACAAACTAAGTTTAAATAATGTAAAATTTTTATATGCTATAGTAAAAAAAAATATTATAATATAAAACTCTCACATATTAAAATAAAAATAGTTCCCACTAATAATTTTCACTACTAGTCAAACACCTTATAATTTATTTATTTATTTTTTCTAAATGAGAGCAGATTCTAACAACTATTCTCTCTCTCTCTCTCTTTTTTTTTCATCCGTCCTCCTCCTCCTCATTCTTATTCCTAGTGAATTCAAATTTCAACTACGTCTATATATTACTCTCACAGAATACCTGTGACATTCCTTTGAGACTACAATATTGTGAACAGATAATGGTCCAAGAAACGCTTCTACCATATTAGAGCCCATGCAATGTTAAGTTAGTAGGTGAATGTCAAATTTTAGCATTTGAGTTAAAAAAATTACTCCAATATAATGTTATTTTTAGTGTTAAATTTTGATATATGTGTCAAACTTTGACATTTACTTGTTATTAGTTGCTTCATTTATTTTTCTATTTAATCATTGTAATATTGACATTCTTAAATTATGTTAACATTAGAAGTGTATTTTTACAACTTATAAGGCTCAACAATTATGATAACAAAACGATACAGCAGTTGAAATAATATTATACGTGGAAACAAATGAAAATAACATATCAAATATGTTATTTTCAACTTTGAAAAATAAAATGTCATTTTTATTCTTTCTGGTTTCAAATATTACAACTAATAATGGCATTTACATAAGATATAATATTAAATACACTTGATTTTGTGAACAAGCTTTTCAATGATATATAACTCTTACATTTTCTTATACAACGAGATCAAACTCGCGCTCTTTTAAATTTAAGTCTCACACCATCTTAATCATATCACTTAGCCCAGTAATCATTGACATATTGAAGTAAAATTCCAACGATAAGCAAAAATATGCAACACTTTAAAGTTTATAAATTCCAAAACTCAACGGTGCGTGTTATATATTTCTTGTTTGGCCCATTTTGATGTATTGACAGAGAAGGTGATCAGTAGAAAGTGTTACATTAATTGCTAGCTTTTTTCAAAGTTATTCAATTCAAATACAAGAAAACAAAATAATAATAATAATAAAAAGTGCAACTTGATCAAGCGCTCATAAGATGTAGACATCAAAGGGTAATTTTAATCTAAAATTTAGTGCTGAAAATTATAATCCCACAAGTGGATTTGTACATCATATGTATAATCCATACCAAGGAAAAGTATCTTAGCAAATGAAGAGAAGGAAAGGGATTGAAGGGCAAGCTTTGTCCTTTAACTGGTGATTTTCTCAATCATCACTTGATCCACTCCAAGGACATGTTCTGCTACTTGTTTTGACTTTAAAATCCTTGGTGGGTCAACCTACCCAATTTGATATTTTTGAGTTGCGTGCAGGCTTCTATTGACCGTACACGTGTCAGGAATGGTAAGAACGTCATGGCCGTACACGTGTCATAAAATGGGCGGACGGTAACAATGCAATGGCCTGCTTATTAATTCTTGTAGCCGTGAATTGATTCACAGACTGACCCACTTGATTTCTTCCTTTGTATTAAAAATCATGGTGTGGGACACCACGAACGATGTGATGTTGGTGAAAGGGAATCAAATGATGGCCTTAAATATCAAATGCAGGTTGTCGCACGAGACCAAATCCAACTGCTTCAATTTGCTGAAATGGGAAACAACAAGCTGCTCTACGACAAAATTTCACGTGGTTTGCTGGAACGTGATAGTGATATTCGTGTGATCAAGTCCATCCCGGGACTCTATTATTCCTTTTCATGTTTTTTTTTTTGTGGCAAAACTTATGATCGCTCATTCATATCAACAGGTTCTGTTATTGTAAACATTGAATTAACTTTTTAATGGTATAATTTATGATTGGAAACAATTTCGTGTTGCACGTAATATATTTTTACCGTACATTAAAAAGAGTCCATCAATTAAATAACAAGACATACCAATAGGGGCAAATTGCATGTCCGGCTAAAAGAGCTGCTTTTGTTTCTTTTTTTAACACACAATTAGTGCATGAATTTCTTTTTGATCAACTTGAAATGCAATTACAAGTTCTTTTGTGAGTGAAGGGGATTGCACTTCTTAGCTGTGTACCTTGTGTTTGAGAAAACTTCTTTATTAGTTAATGAGTCCTATCAGTATAACTTTTTTTTTTCCTTTTTTGGCTCTTGCTGGAAAATATATATATATATATATATATATATACAGAAGAAACAAACATAGTAGTGCTCACTCTAATCCACTAATTTTGGAACGTTGAGTTGCCAAGGCAGGTCGTACTACATTCGCGTTCAGGAAATTGCTAACTTTTGAGAGGAGAGAGCCATTAATTTTAATATTTCAATTACCTCCTCAATTATATGCCAATATAAATTACTTTTGTACAAACTTGACAACAGTTACAGAACTGCCGTAAATCAGCTTATTGGTATGTGTCGGTCCATGCAAATGCCATACTGCGCTCGAACGTTACGTTTTGGGGACTAAAGCCATCAATATTGGTCTTTCTTTTTCTTTCCACGAAAAGTAAACAAAAAAATTTATTTGCTTGTCCATATAATCTCAACCCTAATTAGCTATCTTGTGGTCGGTATATCTTCTTTGGAGGTTTCTATATATAGTAGGAGATATCAACCAAAAGAAATAAAATTTTAATATTTTACAATCTTTAAGAGAGGTGAAATTAGAGGTGTCAATTTGACACCCGTAGTTTGGTCCATATAAGCCATAAAGAAAAATCGAACTGGACCAGCCCAGTTAATAAAAAGGAAAGCCCAGCCCAGCTTAAAGCCTACATGGGCATAAGGTCGGGCCGTATTTTACAAGAGAATTTTATTTTTATTTTTAAAATATCTAACTAGTTTTTAAAGCATACTAGGGCTAGAGTCGAGCTAAAAGAGACATACCCAAATCATTTGGTCTGACTCAAATTGACATCTCTAGGTGAAATATAGAGACGACTTAATCAACATTTGACGGCAAAAATAAAATGCTAGTTTGTGTTAGCATGGACGTTTATATACACACACACGCCTTTGATAGAATAGAGCTGGAAAGCCTTTCTTCTCTCATGATCGAGAGAGAATGTGGTTAGCAGCTAGGCTTGATCAAACGGGCTAAAACCATACCATGCAAGATATATATATATATATATATATATATATATATATATATATATATATATATATTTTGAAGTGAGTTTAGAATTAATCCTAAGCTATGCTACAATATACTACAATAAATTTATAGACCGTTTAATAATGCAGTTTGAACTATAAATTATAGTTAAACTAAGTTTGTTTTCAAATTTTACTAAGAGAAAACATTGTAACAAACTTAGTTTGAACTACAAATCATACTTCAAACCTGCAAACGGTATGTTAGATTAAGTAACCTTGTTTTGTGTGATGAATGTTTGTGTGTACGCGTGTGTGTGGTTTTTTTAGTTTTTAGTTCTATTGAATTTTAAGGTGAGTTTAAAGTTGACGCTGAGCTAAACTGTGATAACCTTAGATTGAGTAGCCAATTAACCCTCAACTCTTCATTGTCTCAAAAGATTTTATAACCTGCTCTTTGACTCATAGATTTGGTTGTTTCAAAATATAAAAAAATGAAAAGACAAATGTCAAGTTCTAGAGTAGTACCTGAAAGAGGAAGTACTAAAAAATTTGTTCTTACCATTCTTCTTCTCGAGGCTTATATAGAAATGAAATGTAATTATTAAAACGTGCATGGATCATTAAAAAAATATACGTAGCTAATTAAACAATTTACCCTCCAGTGCGTGCGCCCAAAGCATGCATTGGCTTAAACAATTTACCGACCACAAGCATATTTTGTTGTTTCTAAAACAATATGAAACAATTGAATTCATAAAAGTGGAAGCGTATATAATCGAATTTTGTTACTTCCAGCCATTGATCATTTCTTCTATTTTGCACGAATTTTCTTACACTATATTTCGTGAATTTTTGGTTTTTTCTGGGCACTTTCAATTCTTCTTTGATGGTGTAGTTTTTTCAGTCTGAATTGTATGTCCAGGAACCAAAACACGGGTTGATTTATTAACCGTAGTCATCACACGGTTGAGACGGTTAATGGTTGTTGACGTTCAATATGAACGTTCCACGTGGGCCAATCAATGTCCAACATATTCCACTCCACGTTTTGCTTGTTTGCCATCCGCAATATTTTGCTGTCTCACCTATACATTTTACATATATATATATATATACATATACATATATATATATATATATATATATATATACATGTCATGTTAATTGCTTTCCTCAAAATTATCCCCCCAAAAAAATTAATCAAGCTTAAACAAACGAAATTAATAATTTTCCCATAATGAATACTCACGACTGAGAAGAAAGAGAAAAATAAGAGAAGTTATTAGGGGTTTTCAGTTTTTCTTTTTTTAATTTCTATGATTTCTTCTTCTTCTTTTTTTCTTTTTTGAGCATAGTAAAGTTTTATGAGAACCATAGTAAAATAAGATGCAATATTGGAAGAATAACTCACCAGCCGTATCCGGAAGGAAAATGAAGAAGGAACATACAACGGCAAACAAATATGTTTTTCTCATAGCTTTTTGACACTTTTGACACAAAAGATTGGCTGCGGATTATTTATAGATTTTATTTTTTGGGGAGACATAGATAAGTTTTTATTATTCTATTTAGCTTAATTTATTGAATAAAACGAAATTTTGGGGGGACATTTCATTTTTTAAAATTTATTTTTTTACTGATCGAATTGGGGCAATATTTTGTCTTAGTAAGATTAGAATGCCAACTTTTTAGTTATTAAGAAGAGAAGTACTCTAAATATTTCATATAGTTAGATGAAATACCACTTTTGCAACTTTTATAGGTTGTCCTAACAAATTTCATGTGTTTGTTAAATGAACCAGAAAAATATCTCCCAATGCGATTAACTTTTTTTAAAAATATATCACGATCACTTTCCAAATTATATTAGTTAAAAATTAGCTAAAATATAAACAAACATTCTTGAAACTTAAAAATTCTTAAACTGAAAAAAACAAAAAAAAAATGAAAATAATAATATAGATAACTTTCCCAATCCATATCAAATATTATTTAAATAAATTAAAATACTGAAGAAAACACATCATGAAGCTCAAATAAACTCAAAATCTTTAAACAACTATATAAAGGGAGAAATGTTTTCCAGCAAAGCTCCAACGCCGAGGAATGCATTTCAGACCCTTTTTTGTTATTTTTTTGTCGTTTTCTTCTAAAAAAGTGGTCCTTTTTTCTCCATTTTGCTTCTTTTTTTAAACAAAAAAATGGTATAGGTCTTTTTACTCCTAATGGTATTTTTTAACGAGTGAAAGCATCGTGTAAAAATTGCTAATAATTTTTATTACATATAGACATAATTATTTTTTATTATAATATAGGGGTATAAATCATACTTTTTTTTTAAAAAAAAATACTAATACAATTATAAATTTTAATTTTTTAATAGGGGTAAAATTATAATTTTTTTTATATAAAACAAGGGTACAACAAAAAATTTTAAAAAAGTTTTTAAGCAAAAAAATCAATACTTCAAAAATTGAATGGGAAACTTGACCCCACTCAACTTCAAATGGCTTCGCCATTGGTTACTCCTTTCCTTCCTCATTTTTATTATTTTTTTCAAATGACTCTTATGATAGTATTAACATTATTAGCCTATTGCTGAAAACTATTATCTAAACCATTGAATTAACTTCTCATCAATATGTTATGCAAGTATTTGCATTAAGAATATATGGCACACGATGAAAAACTACTTCAAGTCAATGTATTAGACCGTTACAAAATAAATCTAATGGTTAAAATAGTAATACATGCTGGTAAGGCAAAGATATTGATCCCCCCATAAATTCTACTCTCTTTTTTTTTTTTCACTTCTTGCTTTTTGTCCATGGGTTTTCTTTTGCTTTTGTTTCATTAGTTTTTTGGCTCCTTTCTTTTTATTAGATAACAGTTTTGTTCTACAAATATATCCTCATCTAAATATTCTTTTGTATCCTAACTGTTGTATCTATTTATTATCTATTATTGATTACATCTATCTATTATACAAATACATATACATATACATATAAGTGAGAATACATATATATAAAAGTGAGAATACATGTTTTGGTCTTCTCCTAATGTGTCAAAGTGTCAGTTTCTCATTCATTTTTTTTTCATTTGTTTTTCCTTTTTCTTTTCGTCTTCTTTTTTTTTTTTCTTGTTATTCTATTTCCACCTTTTCCTTTCGTGATTTTGTACGGCGCTCTCCATATTTTTTCCTATTCCTCTATCTTTGTAATTACATGTATTTTAAGATGTGTCTGTTTTGTTTAATTATTTAAAAATGTGTCTATATGTATGTTTATTATAGATTATTAGTTTTTTAATATATATATATATATAAAAGTCGAAAACATGCACTCTGCACCTGCGTATTTTAATTGATATATATATTTACGACTAGTATTATTAAAAAGAAAACAAAAAAAATCACCGTTTTTTTTGGCTTTTTAAAGCTTTTCTAGTTTGGATCTGACTTAACGCACGCTTAAATTGCTGTTAGAGCTTGAAATTCTTATTCGATTAGATAGCTTTAAGAGATCTTGAAAGATGAAGAAAACTACTTGAACTTATAAATGGACTATTAGATAGATAGGCATATTAGCTAATATAACCTTCAAATAAAGGAGTGTTAGAAATAGAAGAAGTACGTGAAATCTACAAAACAATAATTGTAGACGTTTGGATGTATAATTAAACTAAACGAGGTTAAATCAAAATTAAAAGATTAATTGTAAATGATTAGGCCTTCTAATTACTGTTATTAGGTCGTAACAAAATTGAAAGTCAGGTTAGATTAATTATCACGATTATATAATCAAACAAATAAATTAAGAAATAAAATGCTGAAAAATAGAAGATACTATACATGGAGTTATAGTGGTTCATTTTTAAATTAAACTATGTCCACTATTGTTTGCTTCCCTATACATAGAACCGGAAACAAGTTACAAGATTTCTTGGAGATAAAGCCTTCTCAAACTAAACAATGGATATTTTTAATGAGAAAAATGAGAGAGTGATTGTCTAGAATTTCTTGTACGCAAGAAAGTTGATCATCCTTCCTCATTAGCGCCGTTATCCTGTATTTATAGAGGCGCCTTCGAGATAGTGGGCTTCGAATAGCTGAAATGCAGGTTTTAATAGTATTTGATAAAGTGGGACATGTCTCGTGAACTGATTGGGTGCAAGTCTTAGATCACGTTCCCTTAATCTAACATATGAGGTATTGGATCTTTCCCTATCATTTTTTACACAGAATCTAACATGTCGAACCAAACGAGCAAAGAGTTGTATAAAGTTCTATCTTATAGTTGACCAACCCAAGCCATCTGTGTTAATCACGTCAAACAAGCAACAAATTGAGTCGTCTCGATCCGCTAGTAGCAGGCACATTGAATATACTACATAGACCAATCGAGTTGTTTTGTTCTGCTAGCATTAAATTCCTGGAAGGCATCTATCAAGGTCACTTGATTCGTTACGCACATTGGGTCACATTATCACTAGGCCTTGGTTTGATTTGGTCCTGTCCAAATCTTACCCAACAAAATAATATCATTTTTCTCAGATAAGGAATGAACTTACGACCAAGTTATAAAATTAGTAAATGTATTTTCACTACAAAACAATTGAACTTTTAGTCACAGCAAAACTTTTAGTCATAATATTTATTGTGATTAATGTTTATTTAGTCACAAACTTTAGTTTAATTTTTGTTGTGACTAAAAACTCCATAGGTTAAAAATTTTTGTCACAACAAAAATTAAACTAAAATTTGTGACTAATTGTATATTAGTCATAACATTTTGCTGTGACTAAAAAATTTACGAAAAATAATTGTGACTAAAAATCTGATTTTTTTTTAGTGTTTCTAGGTATGTTTTGACGTTCATTTGGCACCGAATCTGTTAATTAATAATCAACAACCACGAACCAGCTTTTTTCTTTTTAAAACTTTTCGCGAAGTTAGGATTGCCGATTACGTGCGACTTTGTCTTGGAAAATTATTATTTTTAGTGATGACTTTATACAGTTGGCTAGGGACGCAAAAAGTTTCATGATATCATTCAAGGTGACATTTTGTAAGCTATTTTCAATCTGTCAATGTTGTGGCCATCATCTTAGCTATTTAGGTAGATAACAAACATGGATGGGGCAAGAAAAATTAATTAAGGAGAAGCAAAAGTGTGACTAAACTAATATCGTGAGTGACGAAATTGATTTTACGAGGGTGAGATGGTATTTCAGGGGATGGAAGACAATTTTAGGCGGTATGGGGTGGATGAATATATTTTTTTTATATATATAATTTCATGTAAGTATTCTTAATCGACCTAAACTTGCTTCTACAAACTTACATAGCATTTAGATCAAATGCGAAATTAAAACGGGTCGAATTGCATACCTCCTGTCATTGGAATTCCCACTTTTTGGTTATGGAAGAATGTATTAATTTTCATAGTTAAGGCTTTTTTAAACCTTTCTCAATCTATGTTTGTTGGCGTATTTTAAATTGAATGTGAGATTGTAGGCTTAGAGGACCTCACCAAGGATGCACTGTATTTATACTCTGCCCATCACAAAGTCGTTTGAATATGCATAGATAGTGGGCAACAATTTTGTGAATGTTTTTGGAACGTTACGAGATGTTTATCTTGTTCTTAAAATGATGGAAAGAACATAGACCATATATTTTCACTGTTCAAAATAATTGTTATCGATTCTTAAGGGAAAAAATCCAACGTTCTCTCACTTAGTCCATATATTTTATCATTTATGGTCATTTATGGTAGTAAGAAATAAAATACATGAATCATAGCGATAGATCCTCTAAAAATGAGCATTATCTTTCATGTATCATAATACATCATGTCTCTTCAACACTAGCCCATACAACTTAATGAATAAACTTTATGTTTATTCTAGGTCCAAACATTAATGATATTTCTCAAAACAAATCAATTTATACACAAAAGAAAAACAAATATGAGAAAACATCAAAGTTAGAGTTTCAATGAAAATAACATTCAATCTTACAGTGAAAATGACACAAAGGAACCAAGTCCCATTTTATCTACATGATCCTTAAACTTCAACAGTGTTATGCCTTTTTTCAAAGAATCAACAATTATCAATTCAATACTAACGTGTTCAATAACTAATGTTTTCTCTTTAACACTTCCTTTATGGCCAAATACTTAATGTCGATATGTTTACTTCGACTACACTCTTGTTGCTTTTAGCCATAAAAACTGTAGCTAAATTGTCATAATATATCCTCAACAATCTAGAAATCAAATCCATAACTCTAAGCCTAGAAATAAAACTTTTCATCTATACACCATGTGAGGTAGCCTCAAAAAAAGACATGAACTCAGCCTCTATAGTAGAAGTGGCAGTCAAAGTCTACTTTGTGCTTTTTCAAGATACAGCCCTACCAACAAACATAAGAATATATCCGGATGTTGATTTTCGTAAATCAACACAACTAGTGTAGTTTGAATCAGAGTAGCCAATTGCTTCCAAATTATCAGTCTGTTTGTACATAAGCATGTAGTCTTTGATCTCTTGAAGATACCCCACCACCTTCTTTGCAGCTTTTCAGTGATCTGTACCTAGATTACTTTAATATATTTCTAGTATCCCAACAACAAATGTGTTGTCAAGCCTCGTGCAGACCTAAGCATACATCAAGCTTCCGACGACATAAGCATAAAGAATGTTCTTCATTTGTTCCCTCTCAAGATCATTCATCAAGCACTGGTTCATATTGAGCCTATCGCCATACTTGGTGAACAATCTTTCATCCAAAATCTCTCTAAAACTTTAATAATATAGGTCTCTTAAGACAGACCCAAAATACCTCTAAATTTGTCTCTATGTATCTTAATACCAATTACATAAGATGTATCACCCATATCTTTCATATCAAAGTTTTCAGAGAGATTGTTTCACCTCATGTAGCAAACCCTAATTGGTTGTAAGTAAAATGTCATCTACATACAAAATAAAGAAACAAATCTTACTCCTATTCACCTTTTGGTACATATATTGATCCATAATGTTTTCTACAAGTCCAAATAAAGAGATAACTTCATAAAATTTAAAATACTACTGATAGGAGGCTTATTTCAATCCATATATTGATTTCTTGAGCTTACACACTAAATGCTCACCACCACTAGAGGAAAATCTTTCTGGTTGTTTTATGTAAATCTCTTCCTCTATATCTCTATTGAGAAAAGCCATTTTCATATTTACTTGTTGCAAATCCAAGTCAAAATGTACAACTAATACCATAATGATACGAAGTGAATCTTTTTTAGACGGAGAATAGGTCTCCTTGTAGCTAGTTCATTCCTTTGGAGTGAATTCTTTAGCAATAAGTCTTGCTTTATATCTCTCAATGTTGTTCAATGAGCCCTTTTTTTTGTCTTAAATACTGATTTACATCTTATGGCTTTTACACCATCAGGCAACTAAGCAAGATCCTAGACTCATTAGATGCCGTAGAATTCATTTCATCATTCATAGCATCATACCGTAAATTTGATTCTTTGCAACTCATGACTTGTGAAAATGTTTTAGGATCATTTTGACTCTAATGTTGTAGTCAAACTCTTAATACACAATATAATTACTAGGAATTGCTTATTTCTTTATTCTAGTAGATCTTCTTAATGTTGTATTAATATTTTTCAAAGGAACATGTTGTTCAACTAGTTGTTTAACAATTTCTTGAACAACATGATCTTTTGGATTGTTATCAGCAGCTTGTGGAACTTCAACGATTGGTTGCTCAACACCCGTTTGACCTTAAGGGGTGTTATGGATGACAATCAATATGTCACATGAGCAAAAAGGTTGAGCATCAAAATAATCTTTCTTAGAGATGATATTCTGAGACTGATTACTCCTACTTATCAAGTTATTCTCAACAAACTTTGTATTTCCTGATTCTATAATCCTAGTGCTATGAGATGGACAATAGAATCTATACCTTTTAGACCTTTTGGCATATCAAATGAAATAACCACTAATAGTCCTTGGTTCTAGTTTCTTTTCTTTATATACTCTTACTTCAGACGAGCATCCCCAAAAGTAGAATATGTCACAAACTCGGTTCCCAACCTTTCCATAATTGAAATGGCGACTTTGTGACAACCTTTGGTAGAACTCGATTCAATATATACATTATTGTTTTAAGAGCCTCAGACCACAAGGATTCAAGAAGTTTAAAGTTACTATGCATACTCCTTACCATGTCCATCAATGCTCGGTTTCTCCTTTTTGCCACACAATTCTGGTCTGGGGAACTAGGCATAATGTATTGGGCAACTATCCTATGCTGTTAAAGAAACTTCATAAATGGACCACGTGCTTGTCCATCCTCAATATATGTACCAAAATATTCTCCCCCTCTATCTGTTCTCATGATCTTAATTTGCTTTCCACATTTTTTTTTCTATTTCAGCCTTAAAAACCTTAAAGGCATCTAGTGTTTCATTCTTATTATGAAGCAAGTAGATATACATGTATTGTGAGTAATCATCTATGAACGAAATGGAGTATTTCAGACCATACCAGTCCATGTTTGGACTACAAATATCTAAAAGAATGATCTCTAATATTTTTGGCTCTTCTTTGTACCTTTCTTGGACTTGTTGGTCTGTTTTCCCTTAATGAAATCTATAAAAAAGTTAAAATAAGTAAATCTAAAGTACTAAGTACTCTCTTATTTAATAATATCTTAATTCTTTCTATGAAGATATGTCTCAATCTCTGGTGTCACAACATAAAAGAATCTTTACTCATAAATATCATTTCATACCAGTGTGAACATGCATAGCATTATAAGTGGTATTATTTTTCAAATTAATATATAAAAGACCATCTGACAAAGTACAATTCCCAATAAGATCAAATTTGTAAAACAAACTGAAATATGTCTTTGAAAAATTGAAGGAATAACTCAAAGATACAAGTATTGAAACTAAAATTAAATTCCTAGAAAAACTTGGAATATAAAATATCTTTTCTAAATTTAAAATAAAACCACTACTTAAAACTAAACTTCATGCTCCAATAGCCTTCACATGTGAACATATCTGCTGGCCTAAATAGATGCCTTGATAACTTCCCATTGGCTTCCTCAGTTTTCGCATACCCTATAAGGTATTTAAATTTTAGATTGTAGAACCAAAATTAATCCACCATAATCAACAAACATATGAGATTGGTATACCTTTCTTCTCGAACATATTAGATTCATAACAAACAAATAAGATTGGTATACCTTTCTTCTCAAGCCATTACTAAAATTTGATATAATCGTTCTTTATGTGTCCCTTTCTTTTGCAGAAGAAGCACTTGGATTCTTGTTTGATTCCATCTTGGAGCGGTATTTTACCTTTCCCTTTTTGTTTGGCTTAATTTTTGTTCTGGTTCTTCCTTGTGTTGCTCTTAATGCACTTTTACCCAGTTTTATTGTTAGCCTCCTCTCTTCCTGAATACACATGGTCAAAAGTTTATTAATTGATTGCTTATCCTTATATGTGTTGTAGGATATTTTGAAAGGTCCATATTGTTATGGAAGAGTATTCATTATATAGTGCACAAAGAAGAGTCAGACATATCAACCTCAAGAGTCTTTAATTCAGCTACAATGTCCCTCATTTGCATGATGTGCTCATGCACATCTCTGGCAGTAGTGAGCCTTATGGATGAAAGCCTTATAATTAGGGTACTAGCAAGTGCCTTATATGAAGTCTCAACTGTTAATCAATAGCCTTCAGTAATGCCTTGACATTGTCATGCTAATAGACTAAACCACGAATAACAGCAGAAATCTTAGTCTTTATGAACATCATACTAAGACGATTGGATCACTCCCATCATTCATAAAAAGAAATTTCATTTGGAGTACTGATAACAGTTGTTTCGTCTTTTCTTATAGCATAATCAATGTCTATCCACCCTAGATGAAAAAGAATTCTTTCATTCCAAACCTTATAGTTATCACTCTTTAATTCAAAAATATCACATCTTATATTAGAGAAATTTGTAGGTTGCATGACTGCATAAAATTAAACACACATGCTTAAAATTCAAAATTGAGACTAATAAACATATATCATGTTTTACTAATATAAGTCATGTATAAAAAATTGTGAAATAATACTTGCTTAGAGGCTAAGGTTTTAATTCAATTAGATCCATGTGTATATAACTTTATGATAAAACTATCAAATTTATGTTCCTTTTCCTAATTCTTGTGGGTAAATTAGGAAAAATAATTTGACATTCTATCTTAATTAATCATACAAGTATAACAAAATTTCATGTGGCATAAAATCTATTATATTCAATATGATTAACCACAAATAATGTTTTAATGTGATTCTAAAACACTTAATAAATAATTTTGCATAATTAAAGATCTTGTGGCTTCTCCCTAATAAATTAAAATTATATGGATCACTAGACATTAAATTTAATTCGCAAAATTGTTCATGTAAATTGCATAAAACTATAAGCAATATGAGCACAATTAATTTCAATGTACTAAAATTATTCATCTCAATGTTGCATGCATGATAAAACCATGAATTACACATACAAAATAACAAAATAAATTATTAAAGCACATAAATATCCAAAATATAAATTCTATAAAAGGTTGCTACAAAAAGCCAAATAATGAATTTATTCACCAAAATGCCCGTATATGATTTCTAAAAATAATTTAAAATTTATTTAATTATTAATTGTTTTTAATTTGATGTCGTTTACCAAAAAGGGCTGAGAAATGATGAGTCATTTTTTGTCCAAATGAGGCATTGTTTTCCTGTCAAAACGACATGTCGTTTCAGTTTTTCTTCAGAAAAATGACAAGTCATTTTATCAAATGCCAACAGCAATCTTTAATCCCAAACAACATGTCGTTTCCTTAAATAATAAAGACAAACCTCAGCTGAAACGACATGTCGTTTTTTCCAAACAAGCAAAATGACATGTTGTTTTGTTCATCTTCAACCTCCTGACGGGTTTATTTGGATCCAAATTTAAACCCGATTTTAGACTCGACTAAATCTTATGCTTCCGGACATCAAAACTCGATGTTTCAAATCATAAAAATATTAAGAATTTAATTTCCTAATGATTTCTAGCCTTATTTATCATCAAAAAAATTCTAATTAACAATTTTGAAATCACAAAAGAAAATTTTGGGCATATGAACAATTCATAACCAGATTTCATAATCACAAAGCAGAGGTAAACAAAGGCTCTGATACCAAATGTAAATATACTTAATCAACCTAAACATGCTTCTACAAACTCTAATAGCATTTAGAACAAATACAGAATTAAAATGGATCGAATTATGTACCTCTGACCATCTGGTTATGGAAGAATGTGTTTATTTTGGAGTTAAGGCTCTTCTAAACCTTTCTCAGTCTCTATTTGATGGTGTATTTTAAACTGAATATGAGATTGTAGGCTTAAGGGATCTCACCTAGGATGCACATTATTTATTCATGCTCTGCCCATTGTAGAGCCGTTTGAATATGCATAGATAATGGGCAACTATTTTCTAAACGTTTTTGGAACATTACGAGATGTTTATCTTATTCCTAAAATGATCGAAAAGAATGTTGACCAAATATTTGCCCTATTTAAAACAGTTGTTACCGATTCCTAGGGGCAAAAATTCCAACATTTCATATATAAAATTATAAGAAAAAAGTTTAAGGGGATGACCGCTTACCCTTGTTTCTATGTGGCTCCAGCCTTGACGACAAAGCTTCAGATTTTGCCTATATGTGACCTCTATCCTTAATTTCTTTTGTAAAAATGCAGATTGTATAGATAATGAAATTATGAACAACTAAAAGCGTACATACTAAAGGCCTAGTGGAGCAGCCACTTTCACTAAGTTTTCAAAAATCAAAATTTGAATCTTTAAAATTATCTATTTTTATTTTGCCCTCCCTAAAATTTGCTATATTCCTGTATATATGCCTTCACCTCTTTACTTTAATTCTATATTGATTTTAATAAGCAACTTTACTATTTTTAATGGTTACAAGCATAGATGAACGATAGTTCTTTACTTGACTCTTCTGCAGAGTGTAGAGTTTGAATACCCATATTTCAAGTTTAAAAAATTGAACTCTTTTACTTATTGTGTTTACAAAATTTAACTCTTTTACTTATTGTATAGGAGCTTTCCATCATAGCTTTTTCTTTCCTTTTCATACCCTGTGTTTTGAAGTTAAAAAAACCTTATAACTTATGTTGTGAACTATATTACATTAATATTTTTCACATTTCAAATTATATTAAGTCTTTAATTATCTTTTTGTTGGGTCAAAAGATAATTTTGACTATAAAAGAAAAACTTAAATATCCAACACATTCTCAACTTCTTTTTTATTATTTTTCTTACTCTTTTTGTTTTATCAGGGGTTGTTAGATCTTTGTTGAGGTCAAAATTAACCAGTGACTAAGTAGAGGTAAAAATTAAGTATAAATTTAATATCTTAAACTATAAAGTGATTCAATCTAAATTATAAGCAATAATTTTTTTATAACCTCAAAATACACATTAGGTTTGATCAAAATCAAATGAAAACAAAAAGAAAAGTAGGTAAAGCAAACAGTGTTTGTTTTGATAAATACACACACACACACATATATATATATGTAGTGTTTTAAGATCAAAATCTGCAAATAGGGTAATTTTCTGTGCCGTAGAATTCTCAATATGTTTTTGTCAGTTCTTGAAAAAAAAATTACACTCGAATTTCATTTACATATTTTTCATGTTATTTATTTATCAAAAAAAAAAAAAGTTACGCTTGCAATGGAATCCTAGGTTATTCATGCAATCATTTGGGCTCACAATTACGGCTTGAATAAGCTTTGGTTTGAGTGTGATCCTTCTTGTGTAGTTGAGCCAATTATGAATATGCGTCCCCCTTAAAAACTTAGAAGGTCTTTGGCTAAGTTTTCCTATTTATAGAGAATACAACAAAGTCTTGAATCAAATTGGCTTCTATAGGCAAATTTGTTTACTGAATTTCTCTTCGTCGACTGAAGCTTTCGGAGTTCAGTCTATCAAACTGTTCTTTCTTCTTATCATTGATCATGCAAATCTCTTTTCCTTTTCCAGGAGCTTTCCATCTGGATATTACTAGTTAAGGGTTACAACGAGGAGGGGTGTTTGGTGGTCCAGACCACTTTCTCGATTATGAACCATATAAAGCTTTCATATACTATAGTAACAATAAAAAAAATCGCTACAGTGTAAAGTTCTCACATGCTATAGTAAAAATAGTTCTAACCAACACCCTTAGATCATGTTCATTGCTTGGGCTCGGTTTTGTTCGCGGTTCCCATGCAACTGTCTCCTCTTGGCACAGTTCTAATTAGCTTTTTTTTTTTTTCCTGCGTTTGTTGTTATTTTGAGTTTTGTCGAGATATTTGTATTTATTTATTTTTTCATTTTTAATATATAAGCAGGGCGGAAAGCTTAGGTGGCTTTCTTGAAGGTCCTAAGTTGGGATTCTCAAGTATCAATGTATCATGATAATAGCTGCTCTCTTGATATTCATATATATGAGATGGCTAATTAAGAACAAAGTGGTTCTTTACTTCACAAGTAGTGTTAAAGAAGAAAAAGGAAGAAACAAGTAGATTATCGGCTATTATTTTCCGACATTCTTATATATTGACAATGACGGAGACAGTGGTGGGGGCCATGGCCCCTTCTAGTTTTTTTTCCCCTCTTTTCGTTTAATACAGTGGGTTTAATTTTAATATAGATTAGACATAGTTCTTTTAAATTAATAGTTATTTATATTTTATTGAGCCAATTATTTAGATTTTAAAAATAAAGTATTCAATTTTCTTAAGTCTACAAACATTAGTATAATCTTGATAAAAAAGAAAAATTTGATGAACCTAAGGTTAAAATTCAAACTGGTAAAAAATTTGAAATTAACTCAAATAAATTCTCACAATGTCTTGATTTGAATCACTACACCGATTCATATTTTCTATCTGTCGGACCCAAGCCTTGAATTTTTGAACTTTAGTAGTAATATTCTGCATTTGGTACTACACCAATCTTTTATTCTGATGCTCCGAAATGCTGGGTTTTTTTTGTAAACTTCCTCAACACAATGCCAAAACTGATCTCTTGAAACCAATAATAGGATCTTGAGAAATATCTAGATTTATAAGACAAAGGTGTTTGTCTTCATCAATAGTATAAGAAGAAGTTCATGAGGAAGCCATTTCTTCTTAATAAGTGGTTCATTGGAAAACTTTCACAACAAGTGTTTGATTTAAAAAACAGTAATGATGAAAAAAAGAAAAGAAAAAGAGAAGATGTGTCTATAAAAAGAACGTGGAATTGTGAACCTAAAAGTAAGCTAATAAGATGATGAAAATCTAATCTGATAGTGGAGATGATGATGAAATCTATCCAATGGTTTATATTTAATCAGTCCAGATTTTCTTATCTAAACATATTAAAAAAGATGAAAATAAGATAGGATTATAAAAATTGGAATGGGCGGTAGAGATTATGATGAAATCTATTTAACCAGTTTAGATTTCCTTATCTAAACGTATTGTAAAAGATGAAGATAAGATAAGATTTCAAAAATTGAAATCGATAGTGGACATTATGATGAAATCCATCCAACGATTTACATTTAAGTAGTCCAAATTACCTTATCTAAACGTATTAAAAATAGAGATTAGATAAGATTGTAGAAATTAAAATTAATGGTGGAGATATAATGAAATCCATCCAACGGATAAAATTTAATGGTCAAGATTTCTTATCTTCTAAAATAGCAACTTCAACAATGATAAAAGGATAGACCAACTTCTGGTAGAACTCATTTATTTTGTCTATCTTCAAAAATAAATTTCAATATTAGAGGTCCCTCATATTTATCATCTACTACTTCATCTTCGCTTTGCGATGACGAACATATTGGCGAGATATCACCATGAATGATTTCGAATTAACTAAGGCACGACAACAAATGATATTTCATGTTGCAGCTACAACAATATCCTCCTCACTCATTATCTTAATCAACAAAACAACAAAGTGACTTGGGGAGGCTCCATCCCTGATCATGTTGTAATCCATTATGACCGAGAGAATCCTGATTATAATCTATTCAACGACTACTTTGCTGAGAGCCCCCACTTCAATGACGCTATTAAATACTTTAAAATAGGAGAGTCTACATTAATTGAAAGTGTCATGAGATTTAGTCATGCTATTGTGGAGGTATTTGCGAAGCGATATTTAAGATCACCTATAGCTAATGACATTGCCAGGCTACTCCATATCGGTAAACGACATGGTTTTCCAAGAATATTAGGTAGTCTACTTTGTATGCGTTAGAAGTAAAAATTTGTCCAAAGGCCTAGGTTGGATAATACACGTATTGTAATGGATCACCTACTATTATTCTCGAAGCTACAGTTGATTATGATCTTTGGATATGGCATGCATATTTTGGTTTGCCAGGCTTCAACAATGATATCAATATATTAGAGTCATCCCCCCTTTTTTCTAACCTCGCTTAAGGTATCGTTCCTCCCACTCATTATGTTATTCAATGAAAAGAGTATAACATGGGCTGTTGTCTAGCTGATAGTATTTATCCAAAATGGTCCATAATTGTGCAAATAGTTCACAATCCTTGCTGTCCCAAAAAAATATTTTGCCATGAAATAAGAATAATGTAGAAAAGATGTAGAACATGCATGCATTTGGAGTTCTCCAATCACAATTTGCAAGTATGGCAGTACCAGCGAGTTTTTGGGAAAAAAAAAAAAGTTGTATTACATGATATATTGAGTGCGTGCATTATTATGTACAACATGAAAATCGAGGTTGAATGTGATATTAATACACTAATTCAAGATGCCATAGAAGCGCCAACTCTAGAAGTTGAAACAATGATAGATGAAGATTTTTGATTTCAACAATTCCTTGCTTAACATAGACAAATCAAAGATAAAGAGGCTCATATTGCGCTTCGAAATGTATTAATTAATCATTAGTGGGAGGAGAATATTAATTTAGATGATTAAATAACATTTGGAGATATTGTGTGTGTATATTTATGTTTTATACATTAAATGTAAATGTAAATTCATGTTTAATTGATTAAAGAGAGAATGAGGAAAGTAGACCACACTTATAATAGAATAAAAATTAATAGCCTAAGTTTAAAACTAAAGTTAATAAATGGATAAAAAAACATAAATGAACATTTATTAACTAGTTAAATTATAAAATAACCACAATTTAATTAGTAACAATTAATCATTAACATTTAATATTTTTTTTCCTCCTTCCTTTCTCTCTCTTTCCTTCTCTCTTTGTTTCCTCCCCATTTTTTTCTCTTCCCCTTCTTTCCTCTATGTACCTATTTCTCTTTCTCTTCTTTGATTACCAGATCACTAGAGCCATCGTTGGATCTCTGCTGCCTGCTAGATCTGCTCCATCATAGCCTCGCAACAGCCAATGTCATCATCTTCAACACTTGTTAGATCTGCTTCAGTTGTGAGAGAGAGAATAGTAGTGATATGAGGGAGAGAAAAAGCGAAATCATGAACGTTCTTGCAACGCCGCACACCATAGTTCATGGAGGAGCTGCGTCGGGAGCAGTTGCTGGAATCGCGTGAGGGGGAGTGTTGGAGTTGTAAAGGGAGATGCTGGAGTAGGAAGAGAAGCGCCAAAGTGTCGCGAGGTCACTGCCGGAGTGGCGCGAGGTCGCCGAAGTCTTTGCCAAAGTCTTCGTCGGAGCTGGGAGAGAAAGAGGAGGAGAGAATGGGAGAGAGGAGAAAGAAAGTCTGTTAGGGTTTTTTGAGGGACATAAAGAAAATGAGAATAATTTTAAAATTTTACAATAATTTAACCTATGTACTTAAATATTTTTAAAAATATGCTATTTATTAACATTAAAAATTAAAATTATGCTATTTGATGTATTTTTCTTGATTAAATTGATGTTTAAGTTTATAATTTGAATTTATTATTATTTACTAATTACTAAATTAATAAATATTTTTTTACATTAATATGTTAGTAATATATATGTGCATGAAATAGATTAATTGTTGGGATTATAAAAATATAATATAAAAAAGAATATACATGGAATATTTCTTTTAGAGTAAAGTTTAAAGTAAGTAGGTCAATGATAAACTTCTTAAGAGATGTGAAATTACTGCAACTCTAAAATAGATCAAGGGGTCAGAGATAACCTTATAAATGACCTTCTAGTCTTCTCAAGGAGCTGCAAATAGCTTATGAGAAATTTTCTCCAGACTAGTAAAGTCCATAAAAAGATTCATGTTGCTGTGGCCTGAGATAAAACTTGTCTTGCTAAGAATGAGGTTGGCTTGGGCATTTGTTCTTTGGTAGCTATTAAATCGATTCGGGTTTCGTTAAAAAGGCCGCATGGAGTCGTATGTATTGTAATTCGTTTGCCTATAACTTTTTGAAGGAAAGATACTTCAAGCAGAATTCAACTAGTTCTCTACGACTTCAACATGTCCTTTGGAATCACTTCTCAGTTTTGGTTAAAGAGGTTTATCGATTGTAGACCCTTGCCTCTCATATGTAACATGTAGTCATCTCTCCAAAGCATCAAGACTATATTGTTTGGACCCTTTTTTTAAGGCATTCCGAGTTTTAAGGGTTTTTTTTTTTTTTTTTTTTTTTTAAGAATCTTGTTCATAGGCTTTCTATTCATGATAGGAAATTCTTACATGGAAGGATTCCTACAGAGTGCATTCTTAAGTTTCACGGTTTTCTTTTCGCCTTTTATGTGTCGCCTCTGCTACAAAGATGAATCTGTTTCCCATCTTTTTCTTTCATCCATTTTTGGCGCTCGAATTTGGAAGCATCTAGAGATAAACTTCAAGCTATAAGTCAACCGTTTTTGGCAAGTTCAGAATAAACTGATTTTCAAGATTCAAACACCTCATCGTATGTTGTGTTATCTATGTTTTACAATTGTATTTTGCAGGCCAACTCTCTGAATATTGTAACAGCGAAATAGTTTTGCGTTTGAATTTCCTACGTAATCCTGACCGGTCCTGAGCAGGCTTCTTGGCCTGGTTGGACTAAGATTAACATTGATGGTGCATCTTCCATGCTTATCTTGGTCTCTTCAAGGGTTGTTTTAGTCTTGCTCTTGTCGTACTTTTTGCATTTGAAATAAAACTCGTGGGAATTATTTATGCGAAGCGTTATGGGAGGAATTATCTTTAGTTTGAAAGTGATTCTACTTGTATGGTTCCACTTCTCATTAAAAGGTTGGAGGTTCCCAGACTTATATCTGAATAGGAAAATACTCGGTTGTATCTAGATTCTATCATTCATCGTATATCTTACATCTTCAGAGAAGGCAATCATATCATGTTGCATGTAGCCTTATAAGATATGCAGTTAGTCATCAACAAACTTAAAGAGGGGTCAATGTTACTGAATTTTTGTGCGTTTTTGGTCACCAAAGACATGAAAAGTATGCCCAACTGTACATTTGTTGATTAGTTTGCGTCATATGATGTTCGAAAACAAGTGTAAACTCCTCCTTCCTTGTTAAGTTTGTGCCTTAGGGTTCTACTAACAAGGCCTCTAATGAATTCTATCACAGAGTTGACCGTCAAAAGCAATGTCTCCACTTGACCTTGAGTCAGCTGCGCTCTGTTTCTTATGAGGTTGAGCGTTCTATTTTGTTCCGTCTTTTTTAGGATTCTCAACTTTTCATGTGTTTTATTTTTCCTTATTATATATAGATGTTAGATAGGATCTCTAATAAGGTGTTTGAGAGAATAATTTAAATCATCAGATTTGATTTAAAAATTATAACATGTAAAAACTTTATACTAATTTTTTCTTATAACATGTAAAAGCTTTACATTGTTTACTGTTCAATATATTAGTCTAAACCACCCTTTTAAACACCCTATAAAAAAAAATAAATGCGACGGCTAAAGAAAAGCATGCATGAGAAATAAGTGGCTGAAGAATAGCTTAAAAAATATGGCAACCGTAAGGAATTAGAGTAACCGCCAAAAAGATTTAATCTAAGCGCTGCTTCAGGACAAAAAAAAACAAAAAAACAAAAAACACAACCAAAAAAAAACCAAAAAAGCAAAGAACCAAAAGAAACACAAATGTGATGCTTGACAACGTAAATTGAAACTAAAATTTTGATTTGCTATAACATTTCATGCTACAATATAAAACTCTTATATTCTACAACTCACATATTTTGGTGTTTTAAACCAAGATTCGTTCTCTCCCAAACGCCCTACAAACTATATCTTGGTGTTTTAAACCAAGATTCGTTCTAACAAGTGCTCCCAAACGCCCTACAAACTATATCGGGTATATTCCAAAACTGAGGACATGGTGGCGAAAAACAAAAACAAGAAGCAATTTTTCCTTGAAATAGACAAGGAAGATATCTTAGTAGAGCTCTATTTTGACCCCCAACAAAAAGCTTTTCCTAGAAAATAAAAATACAGTTGCATTACGTTTGAATCCAAAAAGGTAATTTCGAAATTTAGGCACCAAAACTCTATTTAACCTTATTTTAACCATTCTTCACGTTATAAGTAACGGCGATGCACGACAAAGATTGTTCCCCATCAGGCCAAAAGATATAACACAACGGTCCCAAAATAATTTTTCTTAAAACAAAGATCTTTTAAGACGCATTTAACCAATTGACAGAAAACGAAACAAACCGATAGGCAATGAGAATTTAAAAGTGAATAAGAGGTCAAGAAAAAACATTCTCGATTAGTCCACAAATATCCTTAAAAACAGGAAACATGATGCAAATGGTCTAAAAAAGAGCTAATGCACTCTAAAATAAAAATAAAAATAAAAAACATAAAAGCATAATAGCACCAAACTCATCAAAATACTCTCATTAAACTAAAGAAGCAGGGGCACCAAGAAATTTAGGTGTTTGTTGCTCTTGTGTAAATCTGCTGGCTTGAATGAGCAGACACCATCCTGATCAAACCTCTCGCCATCAATTCTCTGATTGCCTTCCTTGCAAGAGATCCGCTAATCTGAAAGTGCATACAAAAGAAAATAAGATTTCGGAGCATAAGAAATAAGCAAAAGAAACAAAACAGGAACATACATATCGTTTGAAAAACAAGCCAGCTATAACGGGTCTAGCATAATTGAAGGAAAAAAGGCGTAAATTATGAACATGAACCAGCTAATAAGAACTAACATTGGGTAATTGATTTACGAAAACCACAACAAAATGACTCAGAAACAAGTTAAAAATTCTGATGGGCCACTATTTTAACGCTGGGCTAGAGATTTTTTTTTTTTAAGCCGAAAAAACACAATGACACCAGGACTTAAACTCAGCAAAAACCTTGAGGATAACCAGCCTCAAACATAAGAGCCCTTCACCTCTTTTAATCCTTAAACCTCAAGGCTTTTTACTTCAAGGCTCGATCGCACTCTATAAAACAATAGTACTCGCATGCAAATTGAAAAGAAAATGCCTTGCTCAAGCCTAAGGAGAGGGAATTACAAGAAGCGTGCTTGTGCCTCATACATACGAGGCGGGCCTCAAGCTTATCCCTGAAGATAAGCCTCACTTTTTCTCTGTTCATTGAGCCAGAAAAAGCAAGAAAACCTAGCCCTGAAAACTTTTTTTACATCAAGCCAATCAAGAGTTTTTGAACCAAAAAAAAAATCTAGAAAACGTTGCTGCTGTTACAAAATCATTGCTACTGAAATCAAAGCCTAAAAAACAGTGTGCTATCAGCAATTTAGCGGCCTCAGTATTAACAATTTCAAATACTGCTAAATACATAACCAAAAAATGAGAACTCGGAGTATGCATAAGCTAAAGATACATAAGTTTTAAAAGCCTAATTTTAAATGGTGCTGAATATATAATCATATATTTAACAAGCAAAAGCAGCAACGCAAATCAGATCAATCAAAGTTCCATATCTCCCTCAAAAAATAATAAATAAATAAATAAATAAAACCATTATTCTTAAAACCATTTATTCATCACAATCTAGTTACTAGAAAATTTATATCACTTAAAAACCACTAATATTCACCAACATTAATTTCAACAACAGACAAACACCATCGAACAAAATCTAAAATAGATAGAAGAAAATGGAGATAAAAAGCATTACCCTCAAACGATCGGAGAGGATAGAAGGAGTGATGAGCTTGTACTTGGGTGCCTCAGAGAGGAGCTTGTCGTAAGTGGCCGAGTCGAACAGCACCATGTTGTTCACCTTCTCCTTCTGCTTTCCCTTGCTCCACTTCTGTAAATTTTCCCAAAAACAGAAAACATTACAATCTTGAACAAAAAAAAAAAAAAGAAGAAAATATTCCCAGAAAAAAAAACACAAAATTCGGATTAGATAGAATAGAAAGATGAAAGAAACGAAGAAACTTTGGGGGAATAAGAAAAAGACCTTCTTCTTCTGCTTGCCGCCGCCGGACTTGGCGGGCTTGGAGGAGGGTGGAGGAGCCTTGTCCTTTTTCGGAGCCTGAAAAAAAAAATCAAAATTTCATCAGACATTTAGAGGGAGAAAGAGATGGATTTAAGAGAGAGAAACGGAGAGATCTGGAGGAAGGAAGATTGGAGGTTTACCATGACTGGATCGGAGGAAAGCTAGGAGAGAGAAGGAAGGCGAGAGGTTGAAGAAGAGGCAGTCGCCAAAGCAAAAGAGAGAATAAGGAGGAAGAAGAGACGATGTGCGTTTAATGGTGGCTTATTAGGGCTAGGGTTTCCAGGCGGACGCACGTCACGACGTCGTTTGTTGGATGTCAATCATAATCTAGTTTTTCTAATAAATGAGATCCACGGCCTGCGTGTGGATTTCTATAACCCAACTAACACAGGACTGGGCTTCCTGACGAGGCCTTTTGTCTCGTGAGAAAAAGAGGTGATATGCCACCTCTTTTACTACACTGTTAGGTTCTATTATTTTTTTTGTTACTTCCTTTAATTGATATACCATTTTGCATAATAAAAGGTCAAAATACCCTTGATAATACATATTTACCTAATCTAATCTAAAATACTTAGAAAAAATAATTTTATACTCATCGAAACTGGCATGCTTTAAAGTTTCTTGTAGAAGCAGTAAAATTAAAAAACATTACTATAGAAGAGTGCGGTTCAAACTATTCTAACTTGAACTCTTCACCCAAGCTCCCTAAAAGTTTTTATTCTCTTTTTAATTTTCTTTGACAAATGACATTTTTGTCTTCGATACAAAATTATTATCCTCGTCAAAAAACAATCCTTAATTTCTCTATCCCTGTCTCTTATTTGTCACTTAACCCTCTCTCCTTTTACCTTTGCCTGCCTCCAAAGAAGAGATCGATACTCCTAGCATGAAGAAACTTTTCTCTGGGTCTGGTGTGGTTGTGGCCGTTGTTTTGCAGGAATATCTCACATGAAGGCAAACTCTTACGGTCAGCTTCGACGAATATTAGAAGATTGTAATTGCAAGCTCTTACACACACACACTCATGCACACATAAATTAATCATGCACATACATTAATCATATCTATAAATCTACAAATTAATCATACCCATCATATTCAATGTGAGATAATGAAACAAAAGATAAATATAATAAGAAAGATAAAGCGAAATTTATCCTTTAAGCCGATTATGGATATCACATAGGGATGTTGCACATTATGATATGTTATGAACGAAAAACTTATTGGAGTTTTATATTCTAATATATAGTTTGAGCATGTAGCTTTAAGCTTTTAGTGGAGTAGTTTTATAGTTAATAATTTTAAAATAAGTGTGTCAGAGATATGTCATTTTATAATTATAGAAGGTTGATCTATATATGTTCGTTAGATCTCCTTCGTTAGTTCATGTATTTTCCTGTAACTATACAACATGTTTTTCCTACAAATTGGTAACTCATGTTAATTCTACAATTAGCTCAAATTTGGGTGATTGGATTATAATAAATGTTAGTTTATTAGTTGAATTGATTCCACAAATTAATTCAAGGTAAACGTATTGAATTATTTGTATCTATTTTATTTTATATGAGATTATCGGTATATGGCTCTTCTAATCAAGTACTTTTATATTGGGTTATTTGAATTAAAACTAAGGCTTTATGTAAGATTCCCAAGTTAAATAAAATAGTAAGTATCCAATTAGACAAGAATCGGTCTACTGGTGATTTGGACCGGTTGACCTGTGCTATTAGGAATGTTGGGTACTCTCTGACCCCGATTGGTCGACCAGTGTTAGGGGACCTGTTGACCGGTCAACTATGTGGATAAATGCAACTTTACATGTTTTGACATAAGTTTTAGAATTAGAAGCAAATTTGGAAGTCCTTTTTGAGTAGAATTGAAGCCCTACTAGTCATTGTAAATGGGAAACATACTCCTATTATTAATTAGATCCATTAAGAAATCAAGAGAGAGAAATTCTAAGACTTACATAAGATTATTGTTTAACATCATGAACAATAATTCTAGGTTTTCTCTTGTAGTTGAAAGGAGACGTTACTAAGGGGAGAATTAAACGATGTGTGCCCATTCGCATTCTAATCGTGGAAAGAGAATAGCAAAAAAAGATAAACTTCGGTGCTCGAATTTGTGAGCATCTAGAGATAAACTTCAAGCTATAAGTCAATCGTTTTTGGCAAGTTCAGAATAAACTGATTTTCTAAGATTCAAACACCTCATGGAATGTTGTGTTATCTATGTTTTACAAGTGTATTTTGCAGGCCAACTCTCTGAATATTGTAACGATGAAATAGTTTTGCGTTTGAATTTCCCAGATAATCCTGACCTGTCCTGAGCAGCCTTCTTGGCCTGGTTGGATTAAGATTAATATTGATGGTGCATCTTCCATGCTGATCTTGGTCTCTTCAAGGGTTGTTTTAGTCTTGCTCTTGTCGTACTTTTTGAATTTGAAATAAAACTTATGGTTATTATTTATGCAAAGCGTTATGGAAGGAATTATCTTTAGTTTGAAAGTGATTCTACTTGTATGGGTTCACTTCTCAATAAAAGCTTGGAGGTTTCTGAATAAGAAAATGCTCTGTTGTATCTAGATTCTATCGTTCATCGTGTATCTCACATCTTCAGAGAAGGCAATCATATCATGTTGCATATAGCCTTATAAGATATGCAGTTAGTCGTCAACAAACTTAGGGGGTCAATGCTCTGAATTTTTGTGCGTCTTTGGTCACCAAAGACACGAAAAGTATGCCCAACTGTAGATTTGTTGATTAGTTTGCATAACATGATGTTCGAAAACAAGTGTAAACTCTTTCTTCCTCGTTAAGTTTCTGCCTTAGGGTTCTACTAACAAGGTTTTTAACGAGTTCTATCATAGAGTTGATCATCAAAAGAAAGTCTCGACTTGACCTTGTGTCAGCAATTTCAAGCTTCTTGTTGACGACACTTTTGTTTCTTTTGAGGTTGCACGTTCTATTTTGTTCTGTCTTTTTGAGGATTATGAACTTTTCATGTGTTTTCCTTTTTCTTATTAATATAAGATATGAAAGGTTAGATGTTCATAAGATCTTTCATAATGTGTTTAAAAGAATAATTTAAACCATTAATTTAGATTTAAAAATATAATATGTAAAAACTTTATACTAACTTTTTAATATACCATATAAAAGTTTTACATTATTTACAGTTTCAATCTATTGGATTAAACTACTCTTCTAAACACTCCATATAAAGAAATAAATGCGGCGGCAAAAGAAAAGTACGCATGAGAAAGAAGAGCTGAAGGATAGCTTAAAAGATATGGCAACAGCAAGGAATTCGAGTTAACGCCAAAAAGATTTAATCTAAGCGTTACTTCAAGACTAAAAAAAAAAAAAAAGCAAAGAACCAAAAAAACCAATGATGTGGTGTTTGATAATGTAAGACTCTAAGTGTTAAAAAAATATATAAAACTCGTATACTAAGGTGTTTCTATCCAAGATTGGTTCTAACAAATACTCCCAAATTCTCTATAAACTGTAAACTGGCATATCAAGAACGTTCGAGAACTCTGAGAACATGGTGAAAAAAAAAACAAAACAAGCAATTTTTCCTTGAAATAGACTAGGGATATATTAGTAGGGCTTTATTTTGACAACCCCCAAAAAAAAAACCAAAGATTTACCTGGACAATAAAAATACAGTTGAATTACTTTAGAATCAAAAAAGCTAATTTCCAACTTTAGGCATCAAAACTCTATTCAGCATCATTTTAAATATTCTTGACATTACAAGTGACCGCGATACACGATAAACATTATTCCCCATCGGGCCAAAATATATAGCACATCGGTCCCAAAACAATTTTTCTTAAAACAAAAATCTGTTAAGACGCATTTAAACAATTGAGAAAGAACACGAAACCCACCGATAGGTAATGAGAATTAAAAGTGAGTAGGAGTCAAGAAAAAAACATTCTCGATTAGTCCACAAATATCCTTAAAAACAGGAAACATGATGACAAATGGTCTGAAAAAGAGCTAATGCATTCTAACATGACAAAACTGAACATAAAAGTATAGTAGCACCAAACTCATCAAAATACTCTCATTAAACTAAATAAGCAGGGGGCACCAAGAAATTTAGGTGTTCGTTGCTCTTGTGTAAATCTGCTGGCTTGAATGAGCAGACACCATCCTGATCAAACCTCTCGCCATCAATTCTCTGATTGCCTTCCTTGCAAGAGATCCGCTAATCTGCAAAGTGCATACAAAGGAAAATAAGATTTCGGAGCAAAAGATACAAACAGGAACATATATATCGTTTGAAAAACAAGCCAGCTATAACGGTTCTAGCATAATTGAAGAAAAAAGGTGTAAATTATGAACATGAACCAGCTAATGAGAACTCATATTGGGTAATTGATTTACGAAAACCACAACAAAATGACTCAGAAACAAGTTAAAAATTCTGATGGGCTGTTATTTTAACACTGGGCTAGAAAATTTTTTTTTTTTCAGCCAAAAAAACACGACGACACCGGGACTTAAGCTCAATAAAAACCTTGAGGACAACCAGTCTCAAACAAAAGAACCATTAACCTCTTTTAATCCTTAAACCTCAAGGCTTTTTACTTCAAGCCTTGATCGCACACTATAAAACAATTGTTCTCGCATGCAAATTGAAAAGAAAATTCCTTGCTCAAGCCTAAGGAGAGGGCATTACAAGAAGCGTGCTTGTGCCTCGTACAAATGAGGCGGGCCTCAAGCTTATCCCGAAGATAAGGCTCACTTTTTCTCTGTTCATTGAGCTAGAAAAAGCAATAAAAACTAGCCCTGAAAACTTTTTTTACATAAAGCCAATCAAGAGTTTTTGAACCCAAAAAAAAAAAACCCAGAAAACGTTGCCGCTGCTCAAAATAAAAAGAAGCCGCTGCAAAACCATTGCTACTGAAACCAAAGCCTAAAAATCAATGTGCTATCATCAATTTAGCAGCCTCAGTCTTAACAATTTCAAATAGTGCTAAATATATAACCAAAAAGTGAAAACTCGGAGTATGCATAAGCTAAAGAAACACACGTTTTAAAACCCTAATTTTGAATGGTGCTAAATGTATAATCATATATTTAACAAGCAAAAGCAGCAACGCAAATCAGATCAAACAAAGTTCCATATCTCACACAAAAAAATAAAAAAAATAAAACCCATTATTCTTAAAACCATTTATTCATCACAATCTAGTTATAAGAAAATTTATCGAACTTAAAAACCACTAATATTCACCAACATTAATTTCAACAAAAGACAAACACCATCAAACAAAATCTAAAATAGATAGAAGAAAATGGAGATAAAAAGTATTACCCTCAAACGATCGGAGAGGATAGAAGGAGTGATGAGCTTGTACTTGGGTGCCTCAGAGAGGAGCTTGTCGTAAGTGGCCGCGTCGAACAGCACCATGTTGTTCACCTTCTCCTTCTGCTTTCCCTTGCTCCACTTCTGTAAATTTTCCCAGAAGCAGAAAACATTACAATCTTGAACAAAAAAAAAAGAAAATATTCCCAGAAAAAAACAAACACAAAATTCGGATTATATAGAATAGAAAAATGAAAGAAAACAAGAAACTTTGGGGGAATAATAAAAAGACCTTCTTCTTCTGCTTGCCGCCGCCGGACTTGGCGGGCTTGGAGGAGGGTGGAGGAGCCTTGTCCTTTTTCGGAGCCTGGAAAAAAAAAATGAAAATCTCATCAGATATTTAGAGGCAGAAAGAGACGGATTTAAGAGAGAGAAACGGAGAGATCTGGAGGAAGGAAGATTGGAGGTTTACCATGACTTGATCGGAGGAGAGCTACGAGAGAGAAGGAAGGCGAGAGATTGAATAAGAGGCAGTCGCCAAAGCAAAAGAGCGAATGAGGAGGAAGAGGAGACGATGAGAGTTCAACACCGGCTTATAAGGGCTAGGTTTTCATGAGACGGACGTTTTGGTTGGAGGTGAATCATAAGCTAGAGGTTTTCTTATAAATGAGATCCGCGGCCTGCCTGTGGATTTCTATGGCCCATCTAACACAGGGTTGGGCTTCCAGACAGTGCGTTTTGTCTTGAGAGGTGGTATACCAATTTTTTTTAAGGATTTGTAAAAATGACTTTTTAGGAAAAAAAATTTTGGTCAATGACCTTTTTTTTAGGATAGTTTTTGACAAAAAAAAAAGGTTTTTTAGACATCAAAATGGTTCCAGTGTTTTTTTTTCCATCATGTTGAGGTTCTTTATCTTGCTACAGTCATTTTTCTTATTTTTTTTAAAAAAAACTAGGACAGTTTACCTGTACAAAAAAGCGTGTTTTTTGGTTCAAAAAAAAGAGAGGTCATTTTCTCAATTCAAATTTTTTTTTTGTCCCTTTCTTCAAATTCTTCCCATTTTTTTACTACACTATTAGGTTCTATTACTTTTTTTTTCCTCAAAATACTCTTTGATAATATATAATTACCTAATTTAACTCAAAATACTTGGAAAAAATAATGTCTTTGTATTCATCGGAAGTAACATGTTTCAAAGTCTATCACAGAAGTAGTAAAATTGAAAAACATTACCATAGAAGTGTGCGGTTCAAATTAAAAGTTCAAACTATTTTAATTTGAACTCTTCCCCAAGAACCCTAAAAGTTATAATTTTCTTTTTAATTTCTTTGACAAATGGCATTTTTGTACCAATACAAACTTATTATCCTCGTCAAAAAAAATCCTTAAGTTTACCCTTTTCTTCAAAATTTGCTTCTCTGTATCCCTCTCTCTCTCATTTGTCGCTCAACTCTCTCTCCTTTTACCTTTGCCTGCCTCCAAATAAGAGATCAATACTCCTAGCACCAAGAAACTTTTCGCTGAATTTGGTGTGGTCGTGGCCGTTGTTTCGTAGGAATATCTCACGTGAAGGCCAACTTTTATGGTCGGCTTTGGGGAAGGATTGGAAGATTGTAATTGCAAGGATTGCAAAACTTCAAGCTCTTACACACAACCTCACACACACACAAACTAACCATGCCCATACATTAATCATATATATAAATCTACAAATTAATCATACCCATCATATTCAAATAATCAATCATATCCATAAATACACAAACTAATTGTAATAATTGATCCACAATTTAATCATATGTATCTATAAATTTCAATATAAATAATTATACTCATATATTCACAAAACAAAATCTAAGCAATAGTATCAAGCAATAAAAATATCATGTAACTAGATACTTGCAAAAGGTGGTGATGGAGAAGGGCTACGGTTTTGGACGTTCAAGTATAATTTAGAGGGCCTATGATTGTGTTCTGTATTTGCTAATCGAGCTAGAGGGAGGGTAGTAACGGAGTTTTATATGACAGTTTTTTAAAGCAAGAGCTTACATGACGATTGCTGTAAGAAACTGTCGTGTAAGCTAGCCAAAAAACCATTAGCTTTACACAATAGTTTTTTTACAAAAACCACTATGTAAAGTCCAATCTTGTACGATGATTTTTAGCAAAAACTGTCACGTAAGCCTAATTTAAAAATCGTCATAAAAATCCTAGTTTTCACGACATTTTTTGTATTTTTCATGTCCTCTTGCATTTTTTCCCTCACTTAAACAACAGTTTTTACAAAACTATTGTGTGATAAACGTCATGTAACGAACACTTTTTAGTAGTGATTATTAAAAAAATAATCAGCTAGAACTTTCTTCGGCATCTAATAGATTACCGAAACATTACCAAACGGTTCACTTGCTGATGCCAGGAAGCAAAAAATAAAAAATAATCTACCAGATCCCCCTTAAACATTTGATAGATTATCTTTTTGTCTAGTAGCGGCAATATCGATAATACATTTATTGTAATATTTGACGAGTCCTTTAAAAAGAAGATGTAATAAAAGCATCTATGTTTAAAGGTTAGAATTAGTTTTTTGTGCTTTTCCCATTTTTATGGCATTTTATGGAGATTAAAAGAAGAATGAGAAAAAAAGGCAAATTTTAGGAGAGAGGGAAAAAATTAATAGTCTAAGTTTTGATAAACATTAATAAATAGACTGATTATTACAAAACCATATTTACCAAAGCCAAACTAGCAAATTTATCCTATAGATAACTTTGCTAGCTCTTTCTCCCTCATTTGTTTCTTCCTCTCACTCTTAGATTCATAAAGAAATATCAAAAATCATAAAATGCATTTCATTTGCTTGTCAATCAATGTATCGAAATCAGTTATTTATGATAGTTCATAAATTAAATCACGTGACACTAGTACACTCAAAGCATAAGCGATAGTTTTAAACAGATGTCAAAATGTAAGACAACAATTGGACAAATTATCGTTTTATTGAGCTACATAATATATGGCCCACATTAGATGATAGTTTTTAACAGTCATCTTGTCCTTATATAGTCCAAAAAAAAGCACAAAATGACCATACTAGATGACTGTTTTGCTATTTTGGATTAGATGATAATTTTATGTAGAAACTGTCGTCTAATGTCTTAAACAGGCAAAAATAAAATTACTAATGTTTTTCAAAAATTTTTTAACAAATGGAATACTCTTGTGTGTTATCCATTGTATATTAGCATCGTAACTCACCTAGAATATGAAACAATATATATAATATTTAAAAATAAAAAAATATAAGACTAAAATTTCAATGAATATATGATTTATGTGTGTTGTTGTACATAGTATCCTCGTTCTTCTGGCACTTCTAACAATGGATGTGAATATAATATTCTTGGTGTGTCATGGCTTTTCTTCCCTGTACATAATATCTCGCATGCACTTTAACACAAAATAGTTGAATTCTTTGTCTTTCTCTTGTGTTGGTATACTCTAAAAATGATGTATAGATTTAATTTTAACTATTATTTTTCGTATTTTTAATTAGAATTCAATTTGTATACGCATACCTTTGGTACTATAAATTTGATACTTCCTTAAGGTGTATTGAAGGTGACTTGAGTTTTTGTGTTCAACTTCCACTTATTTAAGGCCCCTAAGGACTTTGGTCAAAATACAATCTATTAAAAGATAAATGCTATTGATTAGCAATAATAATTGATATATTTAAACGAATACATTTGCAACTGAATCATCCCTTTGAAGTTGGGATGTACTTCATGTTAAGTAGATCTAACAATATTACCCTGTCTTCTTTGTGGTGAATGAGAGCCAATATTTAATGATCCCCTTGCCATTATATAGTGTATAATAACATCAGTCAGTGTTTGAACGATGCATATTTGTCGAGAAAGCTATGACACTCATGCCATAAATAACTGCATAAAAAAAAGATTGTTATCAATTACAAAGATTCTTAATCATTGTTATATATATACACACACACACATACATACACAAAGATTTTTAATAATTAGTGAAAAAGGTAGGGATAATTTTAAATCTATTATATGCCATGACACTTCTAACGAACCCATCAATGTCATCGACAGTGAGAAAAGGGGGCTTATTGGAGACATGGATCATCTCATAAGTCATCTAAATCACTATAGTTATTGAGGCATTCATAGATTGTTTAAAGTACCTATGCAAGTCATACTTAGAAGTAATCATCATTAGATTTGATGCCCTAAAGATTAAATAATGTAATTATTTTTCAAATATTTAATCAATAAAAAATTTATTATTTATGTCATATAGCAATATTGTCCTCATTATATTCATTTATGTTGCATGTATGTTAAGCAAACAAAAGTTTGAGAGTATTGTTCTAAATCTTTAACATCGTACATATGATAGGTAGATTATCTGGAAGCTATAAATCTTCAGGTCATGGTCTAAATATAAAAGGTCCACAATCGAGGAAATGAAATTAGGTGCTTTATTTATGTTAAGATTGTTATGTTGTCTATATTCCTAACGGGAGATACCTTGTTTTGGTCATCGGAATATAGACATATGATACCTAGTCTATATTCATATGATAGATAGATTATCTGGAAGACATAAATCTTCAGGTCATGGTCTAAATATAAAAGGTCCATATATCTAGAAGACATAAATCTTTAGGTCATGGTCTAAATATAAAAGGTCCACAATCGAGGGAATGAAATTAGGTGCTTTATTCATGTTAAGATTATTATGTTATCTATATTACTAACGAGAGATACCTTGTCTTGGTCATCGAAGTAGAACTCTACGAATAGAGACATTGGTATATTGTCATTGGTGATGATATATTTGATTAGGATAAAAGATGAATTGATTTTGTTAATAATTTTATTTGACTAAATCAATTCACTTTAAACAATCATTTGTATTACATCTTAATCTTAAAAGGTTCGTATTCTTGACTTATGTCTTTTGATGTACCAAAAGGTGATATCCTGAATTAGATAAAAGTACACGTACTAGTATATTGGAGACATGACTCTTGGATGACGTAGACTCTTTATTCATAAAGATAGAATCCACAGTTCTTTTGTAGAATTAATAATATCCTCTTATAGACATTATCCTAGAATTGAAAAGCAAGAGCGCTCAACCATTTGGATATATTTGTATAACCGAATGGTATACTATTTGTATTGGTTATGAATGTAAGTATTCCAATGTGAGATATTAAAACATAAGATAAATATAGTCAAAAAAGTAAAACAGAATTTATCCTTAAGCCAATTATGAATATTTTATAGGGATGTTGCATATTATGATATATGAATGAAAAATTTATTGGAACTTTGTAATCTTATATATAGTTTGAGAATGCAGCTTTAAGCGTTTAATAGAGTAGTTTTAGAGTTGATAATTTTAAAATGAGTGTGTCGGGAACATATTATTTTATAATTATAAGAGGTTGATCTATATATGTCCATCAAGTTCTCTTTGCTAACTCATATATTTTTCTATAACGATATGGCATGTTTTTCCTACAAATTGGTAACTCATATTAATTCTACGGTTAGCTTAAATTTGAGTGATTGGATTATAATAATTTATGTTAGTTTATTGGTTGAATTAATTCAAGATAAACGTGTTGAATTATTTTTATCTATTTCATTTTATATGCGTCATCCGTATATGACTCTTTTAATTAAGTAACTTCTACATTGGGTTATTTTAATTAAAACTAAGGCTCTATGTAAGACTTTTTGGTTAAATAAAATAGCAAGTATACGATCAGATAGGAACCTGTCAACTGGTGATTTAGACCAATTAACCTGTGCTATTAAGGCATGTCAAGTCTCTAACCCCAATTGGTAAACTGATGTTAAGGGGCTTGTCAACCTGTTAACTGACGCAATTTTTAGACTTAGAAGCAAATTTGAAAGTCCTTTTTAAGTAAAATTAAAGCCCTACTAGTCACTGTAAATGGGAAACATATTCCTATTGTCAACTAGAACACATGAGAAATGAAGAGAGAGAAACTTTGAAACTCCTATAGGGTTATTATTTAACATCATGAACAATAATTTTAGCTTTTTTTTGTGGTTGGAAGGAGACGTTACTAAGAGAAAAATCGAATGACGTGTGCCCACTCGCATTCTAATCATGGAAAAAGAATAGCAAAAAAAGACTAGTTCATTGAGATTCTTCCAGGCGCAATTCTCATGTAACAATTTTGTAGAATAATTTTTTGCTAGATGTATGGCTACTGATTCGCCAAGGTACAAAAATCTTTGATTTATTTATAATACATAGCATGTCTAACTCATTTTTATAGAAAAGTTTTTATTAAAAATTTTAAGATTCCACTACCTACTTGTTTTCCAAGAATCATTTGCAATTAAGTGGTTGTATTACTTCCATTGTATTATCCTTTTCTTATCTTTATGTCCCCTCGTTCTCTTTCTACGACCTTCTTTCATTGGCTCATCCATCGGATCGTTAATCGGTTGATGTTGTTGGACAAGTAGAGCTTTTCTAAGTTGATTTAATGACTTAATTTGAATCTGTGACATGGGCCAAACCATAAATCCTCTATAAGTGTCACTTACAACCTTATTTTTCTTCTTTGTGAAAGGTGTATCCCTCACTTAATGAGTATCAATTGTAATGCGTACATTATCTTCCCTAAGAGTATACAATGAAAGATATTTATAAGAAGAGTATCTATCTACACCTTTTCCACTACAACAATGGTTAAATGAATAACTCTACCTCCCTATGTTGTTGATGGTGTTAGAAGAAAGCAAAAGGACACCCTCATCGAGACTTGATGAAGGCGACAATGCAGGTGGTGCTAGGGTATGAATTGTGCAACTTGCCTTCACACTAGTACATTGTTCCACCATCGAAACTACATTTTCCTCCCCATGTGATGTGGTGGTATTTTCTCAAACTTGGCTTCTAATGAATTTTTCAAGTTCAAAGAACCTAGACTCCATTGTTTCCACCTTCTTACGTAGCTCGATTACCTCTTTACGTTGGAACGTGACCTACCAGTGGAATAAAAATAATTGGACTGCTTAACGATTCTGGAAAGCCCAATGCAGTAGTTAATACATAGCACATCCCTTGGAATTGGAATGTGCCTTATGACTCTTACACCGTATAGTTATCCTATAAATACAAAATAAATGAATTTCTCCGTCACAAATTGAAATACTATTAATTCAACATTGTAAAAGTTAAAATATCAAGTAACTCACAATTTACTGGCCAATCTCTTTGCATCTTAGATTTTTTATTGTTTCGTCTTTCTTTTGTCAGGTGAACTTCTATATAACATGACAAAGAAGAGGTACAGTAATATTGTGTATTCTCATTTGCATGAAAAGGCAAAGTTACATATTTTGCATTAAGATTATAAAGTTTATAACAACAAAGTAAATAAATTATATGTATACATTTTTTCTTTGTTTTCCTAGATCCCCTTGAGAATATGTTTGTTTGAGATTGAATGAATCTTTTATCTTTTAGCTTAATCACTTGTTGCTTCTCACTAAGCCTGTAGTTCACAAACTTCTTTTATTGGTTGCTACTACTGTTAGGCTAGTTTCTAATCACTTTTTTTGAGTGTTTGTAAACATCAAGTCATTTTTACGATCATTAAAAAAGTTGATTTAAGATTGTACCGAAAGTCACAAGCCATCTTAGAGGCTTTTGTCATCAACTTCTTCTTCATAGTCTTAAGAACAGTGAAGGATACAACAAGACCTTGATAAACACTTTTTATATATCCTTATATCCTGCATCTCTTTAATCCTTCATTGTTATGGGAATGTGTTCTCAAACTAAAACTCCACTATAACTTTGGAGCTTATCCCTGCTCTTCCAATATCTTGATCTTTTTTGTAAAATTTTACTTCAATCCTTAGAACTTTTGTTATCGAGATTACATGGCTTCTTTTTTTTGGAGCTTGTACCCACCTTCTTGAGCTCGGTTGTTTGCTCATCTTGCACAAATTTGTTGTACAACATATTGATTTATTTTTTGACATTTTAACAAATAGCAAAACAACAACATATATAATCCATTTAATCACAAAATATTTATGATTAACAAATTACTAAATAAATAATTGAAGCCAAACAAAACATAGTAAGCTTTTAAAAATAATATTAGGATGCCCCATCTAATATACTAACATACAAACATTCTTTGAAATTACACACACTAATATTGATTAATAAATAAACAAATAATAGTTACAAACCTAATAATGCACATTTAATAATAAAAAACTAAATTCTAAGATAACTTAACTTCTACAACTAGCTAATAAAATTAACTGTTTTTGCTAAAGAAAACAAATAATAAAAAATATTTAGTTCAATAATTGAAAATTTAATTATATGAAAACCAATAATAACTTAAACAATTAAAACTAATAACTAAAAAATTAATTAAAATAACTTAAAACTAAAAAAATCTAATAAATAAAAATTAATTTTTAATATCTTAAAACTAATAAAACTAATAACTAATACTAATAATCCTTAATAAACCTAAGAAACTATAACTAACAACACTATTGACTAAAACTAATTAAAACAACGCATATAGCAGGAAGGCAAACTTACCCCATAAGAGGACGTGAGTAAAGGGTAGATTGGAGAAGGTAATTGTCTCGAGGACGCTGGAGGCAGAAGGCAAAGAACACAATGAAGGCAAGATGAGGCGAGGGCGAGGCAGGGCTTTAGGCGGAAGCAAAGATGATGGCAACAAATACTAGAGGAGAGGACGACAGTGGCAGTGGAGAGAGAGAGATGAGAAACCCGACAAAGAGAGGCGAGATAATAGAGAGAGGTATTATTTTTTGAGGTTTGATTTTTGAACCCCTTGCTAATTACACAGAATATTAGGTGACAGTTTCTAAATATGAAACATTAAAATCAATTTCGCAGAAACTATTATTTAAAGTACAACACAAAAATCCGAAACACGAAGGTCTTCATGTCATGCTATTTATGATGATGATTTTTAGAGGCATTTTTAAATCAGTTGTTTGTTTTAGTATAATATATATTTATTTCTTTTTTAAAAGTTACAATAAATCCTAAACTTTTTACAAATCAAGAACAAATCAAGTGCAAAGAAACTTGATGGCAAATCAGGATAGTGACTCATGGACAACAGATTACTATATTGACTTGTACAGAAGCTCGGAAACATCATCGTCATGTCTCGATGAAATCTAAGTAGATTCACATGAGATTCATAAAGTAAAATCTCACCTCCACCATGAGGAAGCAATGCCGTGGGCTAGATTGCCACTCATGGAGGAGATTGACATAGATACAAAGACAAAGAAGAGAACAAGTGGGAGGTTTTTAAAGAGAGAAGGTTCTACAGAGAGAGAGAGAGAGTTAAAGAATAGGGGAGCAAAAAACTAAATATAAAATTATATAAGTGTAAAATTGAAAACCAAAATATTTAAAACCAAAAATGATCTATTATTTCTAATTATGGTAAATATGCTATTTATGTCAAAAGCTTTCAATAATGTGCCTATTTACTACAATTTTTGCCCACTTTAAATGTTCTTTTTTTTTTTTTGGAATACTACTTTCATTAAAAATAAGCACGGTCAAAAAGTCAGAAAAATGTACAACCTGAGATCTTGTGGAAACAAAAACCTCAGACAATAGATGAATACCAATGACCTAACATGTTTAACACTAAATCAGGAATATTAGATGCATGAACAACGCCAGACACGACCATAACGTAAGCCAACAAGGAAATATTATGAGCAATGAAGGTGGTTGATCTAGGAATACACTTCAACCTCCTGGATCAAAGAACTAAGCATTCATGTGCATGCATTTCAATTCCCAAGGATAGGAATTGAGAGATCAAGATATAGCTACAACCGCCACTGTTGATTAAACTTTCTAAAATACCTTATGCCCAATTATATGCTGCAAGAAGTTTCAAACTCACTCTAATTCTTATTGCCTCTACAAGGACTCAAGGACCCTAACACCAGCAATATTTTCTTAATCATCATCCATAACTATCAAAACAGCTGGTCCCTGAGGTGAGATCCATGCACCTGAGTTGTGTTTATGCCAATCTCGGGGAGGCGCTAGCCAGTTGTGCCCTGAGCATGCCTCAATGGAACTAGCCTTTAGAGTTCGCACACCAAGTCTGAGAAACCACCAGAATTGAGGTAGCCTCCATTCGTTTGTTGAGATGGAGAGCCTAATTCCTTGCTTTCCAAATGTTGTCAAGTAGGGCCAACAGTTTTTTACATGACACGACGACACAGTTTAAAAACGGCGTAAATAGATTATAAGTGTGTAAAACCTAGAAGTTTTATCTTTTGTTTACTTTTTTTTTAAATTGCATATAAGGGCTTGAGCACAACATAAATACAAAAAAAAAATAATAAAACGAATAACATGTAACAAGAAAAAGATGGTACTATAAATTCAATTTTTAGTTATCAGAATCAACAAAAAGTAGAGTGGCTTGTAATCATAGTGCAATCAAAGTAGCAGAAGCATGCAAATCCAATGAATTGATCAAGGTGACACGCACCAAGCGCTGCTTTCTTCCAGTTCATGCATTTTCTGGAGCACTTGGGGCTGCTAAGACACATGCCAGACCACGTCGTGCTTCGCTTGTGGCACAATTTTGCTTCTACTTTGTTTGATGTCTCCGTTCACGTAGATTAAAAGTTCATATTATACATTTTTTAAATAACCAAAAAACTTTATTTAAAAAAAAAAAGAAAAATGTTTTATAAGATACCGTACCTACCCAACGCTGCCCTCATCACAAGAAAAAAAAAAAAATTCTCTACTTAAAAAGAAAAACATAACGCCCTTTAAATTTTAAAATCGAAACCCTCCCCAACTGCCGTTGTTGTCTCTTCCCTAGTTGTCCTACTTGCCAAACTCATATCGTCATAAGAGATTTCTATAATCATTTGCTTATGTTTTTCATAAATGTTAATGACTTATTGGGTTATAAGTTTTGATAATTTATTATTTTGTTTATTTTTTAGGTTATTAAATTATTAGAAGTCCTCATTTTTAAATATTTTAAGCTTTCTCTATTTTTTAAAATTATTTAGCATTTTTAGCTCTAGAAATCGTCAAGTACATGAAGATTTTTTTTTCAAGTTGTTAAATTTGTCAATTTAGTTAATTTTTTTTTCTAATTTTTAAATCTAACATTAATTTCTACATGATTTCCACAAGTATTTCATGAATTTTTAGAAGAATTTTGAAACAAAACAAAAAAGGAAAACCTAAGTTTATATGTCTACTGGTTGCATGGAAAATTCTTAAGGGTGACAAGTTTTGGAATGAAAATTTGTTAATAGCATGGTTTACGAATGTAATAAAATTGATTGAGATTTTGGTTTAGGGTGCTTTCAAGTTTTGAGACGACAAGTTGGAGACTATTATGGTTATTTTGATGAATTTCTAAGTTTGTAGAGTTTGAAGTTACGTACTCTTTGGTTTATCTAATATAATTACAATTTCTTCAGAACATTTAGACATAATAATCATGTTAAAATATAGCATCGAATTTAGAAAATTTTACAATTAGCAAAAATTAAGAATATCATGATTATAATTATGCAATATATAATATTAAGCGTTTTAGTCATTATAATAATTATTATAACACTATATTATACTTGTAATATCGTTTAGGGAGACGGAGGGAAATAGCATTTGGAGTTAATCAAAATTAATGTCAAATATAAAAAACTTGTTTAGTAAATAATAGATTAAAAATTAGATATTTTCATTATTAAAATATCAAAAATAACCTTTTTTTAATTTTTCTTTTTCCTCCCTCTTCTCTCTCCCTTCTCTCTTGGAAACTCTGGGGCCATTTGGTATTGTTTTCAAAATAAATAAAATATTTTTGTTTTGAAAAATGAAATTTTTTTGAGAATTATGCTGAGAGTATTTTAAAATTTTTATCTCGAAAATCATGCGAAAACATTTTCAAAAATTTTGAGAATAAAATTAAACAGGCCCTCCATGTCACAAAGTTCACTGAACGTTGATGGTGCCATCATCGTCACTCTCGCTCTCTCCTTCTCCTTGAACTCTCTTTATTGCTCTTCTTTACATCTGTTGCCTATAGAAGCCTCTCCACTGTCGCCATCGCTACAAGGCCAAGCTTTGTCCGCGGGCTTTATCGCGAGTCACGTAGCCGAGATCCGTGCTTGTTGTCGCATGCTGTTGCTTGTTGAAGGCCAAGATTTGCAACCATGAACCAAATCTACTGTCACTCAATGAAGGCCAAAACTAGCAACCGCCAAACTGTCGTTGAGAGAGAAAGGAGAAAGAGAGAAACAAGGAGAGACGAGAGAGAAAGAAACATGGAGAGAGGAGTGTGAGAAACAGAGAAAGAGGGAGAGAAGAGAGTGAGAGAGAGAAATGGGAAAAGAGGGGTGAGAGAGAGGGGAGAGATTAAATTGAAGGCATTTTGATCTAAAGAATTATTTAATTAAACATCTGGATTAAAATATATCTAATATTTACTAGTAATAATTTTAAACTAAACTTGACATTTCCTATAATTTTCCTATTTTCAAAGTATTGCTACGCTTTTATTTCACTATTTGAATAACCATGTAATTTTTAAACTTCTTATCTGGTTAGCAAATATTGGTAGTATGAGAACAAAAAGGGATAGAGAAAAGAAGAAACAGTTTTCTTATTTATTTTTCCTTTTCATGCTAAAACTTTTGAGCATAAGTTACAGTGACTGACTGATCATGTATTTTTCATGAATAAATTCGAAGAGGATGTTTTCTTTGCACTTTTATGAAACAGTTGTTAGTCAGTCCCTATTAAAGTATGAGTATAGTAACATATAACTATAAGTTTTTAATTAATTTTGATTTATGACTCCATAACTTTTGTGTTTTTTTTGGTAGTCTTAGTCACTGACATTAAAAGTGACAAACTATTTTTTAGCTTTAATGTAGATTATTATGCATATCGTATTAATTGGAAATTTTGACATAAATAGTTATATTATTTGTAAATATTCTTTTTACTGTTGGTAAAATACGTTCAACATTATAACATTTTACCCTTGCTATTACAACATATTAAATCTTTTCTAAATGTATAAATTTGATAAAGTTAAAAACTGAAAGTATCACTACTACAAACTGTGGATTCTACGACGGTTTATAACCGTCGTGAAAGCTTCAGTCGTGGTACAACGTGGAGTTTTCACGACGGTTTTTTACCGTCGTGTAATACGAAAATTGGTGCGAGGAGAGGTAAAATGAGGTAGGATTCCACGACAGTTTCACGAAAAACTGTCGTGAAAAGTGGGGATTCCACTACGGTTTTTTGTGAAACCGTCGTGAAAATGGGGGGATTCCATGATGGTTTTGTGAAAAACCGTCGTGGAATCCCCCCTTTACACGACAGTTTTTCAAGAAACCGTCGTAGAAATGAGGGATTTCACGACGATTTTGTGAAAAATCGTCGTGGAATCCCCCCCTTTCCATGGCCGTTTTCCAAAAAACCGTCGTGGAATCCCACCCTTTCCACGACGGTTTTTCGTGAAACCGTCGTGAAAAATTGGTATTCCCCCCAAAAAAAATTCGCCAAAAATTTTTGTTTTCCCACGGGATGCCCAGTCCCGTGTGTTATCCATTACAACAAGGCCCTGATTGCATACAAAAATTAGAGTATATTGAAATTTTTAGGTATTTACAAGATCATTTACATTTGAGCTATTTTTAGCAATTGTTTATCTACTATCTCCATCTATCTATCTAAAGAGCACATACCTATTTACAAATTATATCCACTCTAATCTAACTTCATGTATATCCGTATGTATATAAAAATCCTTTTTTCCTAAGGCTTGTATACCACTTGTAATTATATCTCGCATGAAATGTAGAATAAAAAAACCACATTCTACATTTCTTTGTTGTCTTGGATACTTACGTTTGGAATATAGTGTTCCGTTCGGTCGGTTTGTGACACCGTTTTTCTCTTGAAGCTTCCAATCGTTAAGTGCCCTAACAATGTGTCATTTTGAAATGAATTAATAGATGATACATATATATAGGACTAAAAACATTTAATTTAAATTTACAAGAGAATATTAATACTTACAATCTCGTGATTGATACAAAATCCTCACGTGGTGGGCGTCTGAAGGGGTCAAACCAATATATTTGGTCCTCCCATGGCGAAATAAGTCCCAACATCTAATGTTCTCCAACATTGTCTGGCAGGAAGAATAATTTTCCCCTCGGTGCTTGAGCTAATAGGTGGAGGAGTAATGTAGCGTGCTCTCTACGATCACTCTGTAGGTCTCTTGCAGCACTTGAAACAATGGCCGGAGATATGAAGCTGAAATTTTGTGCCAAGCCTTGAAGTTCACAATATTCCGCCAAAAAACTACAATAGAAAAAAATAGTCAATTATTTGAAAGCACCTTACAACTCTACCTATATTTTAAAAATATGAAATAAGGATGAAGTTATTACCTGAGGTATACCAGGATACAGTTTGCCCCGATTTTATCAAAGTTGATGAAGTAGTGAACGTCTTCATACCCCACATAGATAGGGAATTCATTGCCAGTGACATTTACTGGTATTGGACACTGAATCCTCGACCCATCGCGCATGAAAGAATGTGCGTATAGAGCTAACTGCATAAATTCTTAAGGTACTGAAGCAAAGTTAAATGCTTGCAGTTGCTCATTAGCAACGTTTGCTCTTGTTCTTGTTCTACCTTAGGTTGTGATTCTCTTGCTTTTGTAGAGCTTGTCTTTTTTTGGCGTTTCTTTCTGCTTAGATCTTGTGGAACATGGCTAGGCACTCGACTCGTCTTCGTCAATGCGATGACTTCAACTAACCTCTTCAGCCATGCGACGAAGCTTCCGGCTGCTTCACCCACAGTTGTTGCTGCAAGTGTTGGAACAGGCAATTCAGCTGTTCTAACTCTGATGGTAGTGATGCTAACGCGTACGTTCTCTTCCCCTAATAGTTGTCCATAAACTGTATCAGTTGAAAGACTCTTCATCCACACCTTTCCAAGCGCAACAAGTGCACACCCACCATTAACTCTATCCTCAACAAAGAGCTTACATTGTTCGGGCTCTTGACGAGGAGGTGACAATTGGACTTCTAGAGCTTCTGGACCTTCTATTACATTATTGGGAGGGTTAAAACTAGCTTTGATGCTATTGCGTTGTGAGATGCTATCATCCGTCGACTTGGCACGTCCTTGGGAAATGAGCTCCGTCACACGACCCCGTAGTTCTGCAATCTCCATCTGCATCTTCGACATTTCAAAATTCAATTTCAAAGTACCTAATTGGAGGTCGAAGTATTGAGACTGCTTCACATACTTCGATTGACCGTGGACATGTCCTGAATGTTCCAATTTCCCTAGTGCCCTCCTCAAAATGTCATCATTATTGACTGATTGGAAGCTCCCTTGACTTTGTTGCATTGTGTATTCATCCTGTAAAACAACATAACCATGTTATTTAAGCAATCCTTGATCTGGTATTAAATTACAAATTAATTATTCGTGGTCAGTAAACTTACAATCAATTTCTCAATTTTTGCTACTTTTGGATCTTTGAATTGGCCATCAGGACCTTAACGTAATTTGACCCACAACTCCTCCCGTGTTGGCAGCACGCCCGTCTTTGCAAACTATGTTACGCTATGTTAGCAACATAGTAATGATAGAATAATTGATATATGTAATATGAGTAAGATATTAACGTACCAAGGATTGCTTGAGCTCTTTATATCTGACTCGGCCAACCATAGAGCAGTATTCATTCTCCGCTCGCATTTTTCTTACGTTTGATGATTGCAGTTGGAATTCGGTCGAACATCGATACCTCACAAAAGCTTTCCGATCGTCATCGTTTGTGGAGGGGTAGTATTGTACTACCGTAGGAGGCCGTTTATATACATTCTCATCCTCCTCCGGAATAGAAAGGTATGATTGTACGAAGGTAACATAGAGGTCGGATCTAAACCCCTTTGCTAATTCGCCACAAACCTTTAAAGCTCTTTTCCTATACCAATCATTGACTGTGAAAGCTGCGTATATCTCTCTCCAAATCACATCTTTTACTTTATCTAAATCCTTAGACCTCCAATCTTTTGTCCATATCGGAACATGCTCTCGACTGAGGACTCCGATCCAACTGCTTAATTCATGCTTGGTGCGCCTTCCGGTTGGCCTTTTGAATCAAAAGTTACTTTAATTCTTAACCTTTCTTTCTCATCCGATGAATTTTTTTCATTAATGTACCCCTTCACTCAAAGTCTACTTTTAGATCAAATTCGATTCGCCTTCGTGGCATACTGCGTTGGTTTCCCTTGCTATATTGCGATGAAGATGGAGTGCAGTCTTTGTACTCGTCGCTATCAATGGGGCGAGACATTGTACCTGTGCAAAGTATTCCAAAACTAACACATACATACTAATATTAAATCACAAACTACACATATTCACATCCTCACATATTCCATTTCTTACATTTTCACACAATTTTGCATATTTATTTAATTTCACATATTACACATATTCACAAATTTAGAATTTCAATTACTTATTTAATTTCACAAATTGCACATATTCACATAATTTCACATATTACACATATTTACATAACCTCACATATTACACAAATGCACAACTTTACATATATTGACATAATTTGATGTATTCAAATCTTCACATATTCACAAGTTTACAATTTCAACAACATAATTTCATAAAATCATTTCATTTCACATGTTACACATATTGACAAGTTCACAATTTTAATTACACATACAATTCCACAAATTACACAGATTTACATAATTCCAACTCCTATTGTACATATTTACATATCCTCACATAGTACACATTATGCACATCTTTACAACTTTAATTACACAATTTCACAGATGGGCGAGGGGCGGGTGTGGGGTGGGGGATGGGGGCTGGGCGAGGGAGAAGAGCCACGGGGGGTGGAGGGGCTGGGCACCCGAGGGGGAAGAGGGGGGTGGGGGGTGTGTTGGCGAGGGGGACGTGGGGGGTGGGGAGGGGGGTTGGGCGAGGGGGAAGAGGGGGGTGGGGGGGGCTGGGCGCCTGAGGGGGAAAAGGGGGGTGGGGGGTTTGGGCGAGGGGGAAGAGGAGTTGGGGGGGGGTTAGCGAGGGGGGCGCGGGGACTGGGCACGCGAGGGGGGGGGGGGGGGGGGTGTGGGGGCAAGGGGGAAGAGGAGAGAGAGAGGGAGGGGGAGCTTACCGGTGGTGGAGGTGAGGGCAACTCGATGGAGGTGCTGGCGGCACGGTGGAGGCGATTTTAGAGAGAGAGTGAGGGATTTTAGAGAGAGAAAGAGAGGTTTTAGTGAGATAGAAAGAGGGATTTGCGAGAGGAGAGTGAGGCATATTAGGAACCTTGGGCGCGCATAGATATAGGTGGGTGGCGCGAATTTCAAAAATTTGAAGAATCCACCTTTCACGACCGTTTTGTCAAAAAACAGTCATGAAAGGCTGGGTCTTTTAGGACTGTTTTTTGAAAAACAGTCGTGGAAGGCTGGGTTTTCCACGATTGTGTTTCAAAAAACAGTCGTGGAAGACCCATCCTTCCACGACTATTTTTTGAAAAACCGTCATTGAAGATCTATCTTCCACGACGGTTTTTCACAAAAAGGTCGTGGAACAATAATTCTTCAAATTTTTGAATTTTTTGAAAATGGTCGTGGAATCTATATATTCCATGACGGTTTTTGAAAAAAACCGTCGTCGAAGATACTTTTACACGACGATTTTTGTAAAAGCCATCGTAAAAAATTTGTAATAAACATTTGCTACACATGATAATATTCAAATAAATCCAGACGGTGCACAAGGTATTCTTCTAAATCATTGACCATGTCAACCATATTGTCTTGATCATCCATATTATCCTCCACAATAGCTTGCTTTTCTTTACTTAGTAAAGTTGGATTGAAACTAGACTCGCCATGAAAATGCCATGTTTGATAACTACTTATAATTCCATTTTGAAATAAATGTCCTCTAACAATTAAAATTGGATGCAATCTATGGTTTCCACATTGAACACAAGGACACCGAATTTTATCACCATTGGCATGACTTTTGGCAAAATTCAAGAACTCTTCCACACCATTCACGTACTCTCTAGACAATCAAAAATCCCACATCCATTTCTTATCCATTTTGCAATACCTAAATCGAAATAATAAATAGAAAATATTAAATTAAAATTAATTTCACAATCTACATATATATATATACCCACCTATATATATTAATTAATCATAAAACGAAAACACTACTACCAACAATGGTCACAAGTTACACATACTCATTATAAAACCAAGAAATCATACCCATGATCTACAATACAAATTTCACGGAATAAACAAAAAAATCAACAACTATTTATCAATTTCGGATTAATTATACAACACAATCAACAACAATTTATCAATTTATCACAAAAACTTACAATTTGGGCTGAGATTAAGTAGTGTGGAGGTGGAGAGGGACGGCGGCAGCTGATTCGAACGCTTCTGTGTTTGTATTTGAGAAGCGAGTTTCTGAATTATGTCTGAATGTCGAGGTAACAAAGGGGTTTTAAAGTAAGATACTACGACAGTTTTGTTAAAAAACAATCGTGGAATACTAGAGCTATCACGACGGTTTTTTGAAAAACCGTCGTGTAAGAGGGGCGATTCCACGACGGTTTTCTGAACGTCGTGGTAGCTCCCACCCCCTTTCACGATAGTCTTCGTTTTCACGGGCGTAACTCGCCACGCTTTTCTCGCAGTACCATGACTGTTTTTAGGAAACGGTCGTTAAATAAGGATCGTCTAATCCAAAATTTGTAGTAGTGTATATTGTTTGAATAAACCTAAAATATAAAATATAAAAAGATAAATAACCTAAGAAAAAATTGTCACAGTGCTCGTAGCTCAAGGACTAATAGTGCCAATGGGAGTGACTAATCATCTGTTTCAAAATTTGATGAGCTATATAATGTGTTACAAGTAAAATGATTCATAACTTAAAAAAAAAAATTCAAAATTTGTGCTAACATCAGTTCTTCTAAAGTTTTAAGCCTTTCGAGGATGTCAACGTTTTGAGCTTCTATGTTCTAATTGGAAAAAACATTAATTTCAAGTCCGCTCCACACTAAAGGAAATATATATATATATATATATACATATATATATATATATATATATATATATAGACACACACATAATTTTGTGTTAGTTGCAATGATCTATTTATTTATTTGTTTTTTAAGAAAAGACTTGCAATAATTTTGAAGAAAGTAGTTGCAGGGAAATTTTTGGAGGAGAAGCATACTAATATTGGACGAATAAGGAAAATTTCTTGCAGGAAAAACAAAAAAAGCTGCGTACCAAACCTGCTTTAAAATTTTGAATTCTGGTACATGACCAAATTATTATTATAAAATTAAAATTTAACACAATACTCAATATATCTTAAAAATTTCTTTAATGAAATAGTAATTATCTTAATGATATCACATATTGTATTATATAATTACATATTAATAATTTTAATGATATCATTTTGAGACATTTGTAAAATTTCTATAAACTGGAGTCATATTTTAATTCAATAAACATAATTAGGACAGTTGTCTCATTAATCCAATTTTAATTAGTGATCATTAGCTTGGGCCTATGCCTATTTTATCCACATGTTGCCATGGAAGTTGACTGGTATCCATATGATCTTTATGATTGAATTTAAGCAAATATTTAGAAGTTAAAGCCCAGTGCTCACCCAAAAAATTAGAAAGAAGGAGAAAACAAGTAGAAAGGAGACCAAGTGTTGTAATGAAGCCACTATAAGACTTTGCCATCTTTCCGTGTCTTAGTTTAGACAATACTGAAATGGCGCAGGCTTAAGAAAAGTTGAGAAATCTCATACTTGTATAATATAGAACTTTGGCTTTATCTAATGAATATTATGAATTCGGCTCATAAACTAATCAATTGTAAATATATAATTAATTTCTTCTGTGATTTTTCATTTCCGTCAGTATTTAGAGTTATGAATTTTTTACAAGTAGTCTGGCCACTGAAATGCCTCTCAATGAACATTTTTGATTTGTTCTCTTCAAAAATTGACCAATCAAATGGATGAGCTTAATTATGTTATAATTATTAGGGAAAGATAATATTCATCATATAAATACCTTTGTCAGTAGTTTGCTAACAAAGGTAACTTGTTCTCTTATTTATCATTTGTATTTGCCTTATTTGTATTTACAATTTGTTAGCAAGGGGTAATTTTACTACTTGGTTCTGGTCTTATAGCTTTTTATGGAGCCCACTCATGGTATTTTTTTTTATTAATGATTTCTCTCTATTTTCCTATATTTTAAATGTAGCTACTTTGCCTAGTTATGTTAAACCTTTATCTTCTCTTCTCTCTTATATATATATTTTTTAATTTTTTGTTATGATATTAGAGACATTCAACAATCAAACGAGTTTCTTATCCTCCATGACTGACACGTCTATTATTTCTCCGATATGGGCCGCTTTTGCACCCTATGCCTCCCTCTTCTTTTCTTTTACTTTTTTCACTAGAAGAGTCATTCATGCCAAGGAGCAAGACCTTAATGCCTCCTTGAAAAACATATTAAAAAACACCGACTAACCCCAATTTAAACTCTTAACTAATCAAACATGAAAAATCGCTAAAAGAGTAAAACTACAAGACGATTTTTTTTAAGAAAAATTCACACATGCATATGATATGACCATTGTATTGTAGTGTAAATCTTCCAAAGTCCCATATGCATACTTTGGATTAACTAAAATTACAAAACGAAAATTAAATGAAAACCAACTTTTCATCGATTATTTGAACTATTTATACAAAGAACATTTACTACAAGTCATGATCAATAAGTAGCACATCCTGCCCACTTATTTTTCCTCTATAATTTCCCTCCTCACAACTCACAAGAGTACTAAAACTTCCAATTCTAGCTTGCCTCCAAAAAACCAGAGATTCTTCTCTGGTTTTAGTTGGCTTTAGACTTACCATGATCACCATTTCAAACAATTCTCCAGCATGAACAGGTCGAGAAGCACCCTCCATATGCTAAATCAAATTTTAAACCTTCAAGAGCTAACTAGCACTCAAAATCGCAGGCTTTCGAAGGTCTTTTTTCCTTTACTTTTTTCTTTCTTCATCCACTTAAGCGAGAAGTGAGATTGATGAAAACGTCTTCTCTGCATGGAATTGTTAGACCGCCCATGGGATGGTTATATCCATATTCTTCCACAGCTTGGCTAAGCAAAACCTTGAATTCTTGGTGGTTCAAGTATGATACCGGAATGACGAACCGTTTCTTCTCACTCTCTCCAACATAAACTGCACAATACCCCTTTGGAACATCTCTAGAAGTGCCCGAAGAAGACCTACGAAGAAACTGCTTAGCATGAAGAACTCCAGGCAAGCTACTGGCCATGATTGATATATACTTTTAAAAAAACTCAAAAGAATTTTTTTTTCTTTTTTTTTTTGAGGAAAGGTTGCTATATTATGATGGATGATTTTTTGTGTTGCCAATGACAAAGTAGGAATTATATGTAATGTATAGCATATATATAGATCAATTTTGTGAATAATGAAATGTGGGGTATACATATTTTCCAATTTTTTATACAACGCATTGGAAATGAATTTTAGGAGCTAGGCGGCGTAGTTTGTGACATTAACGAGTAAAGAACCACATGGGATGTCTAGGTCCAACTCATCTTGTAGATTGATTAAAGACGTTTGTTTTGCCTATTCGGCCAACTCTTTATATTTAAATCATTAGAATCATTTAAATACGTGTTTGTTTCTCTTAAAATTCAAATCAAATAAATCATTTGAATACAAGTTTTTGAGTTCTATCCCCTCTTACTCTTTTGATTCAGATATGTTTACTATATTAAAAGCTAAAATCTCTCTCTTATTTTTGAAGAATAAATCATAACTTTTTTATTTAATATCCGTTTAAAATGATTTTGTTAGATTTGTTAATAAATCAAAAACTTTTTTTACTATCTATTAAAATATAAATTTTAATTTTATTTTATATTTAAATTAATACTTTAAATATACATCTAACTATTAATTCAAATTATAATTTAAATTATTAATTTAAATCATATAATTTAAATCTATTTAATAATAGGCTTAGAAGTGTCGTTTCATATTTTAAGACAAGACACCCTGCCTTATCTCTGATGGAAAGCAGCTCCTGAAGGGCCCACTTTTATGTTGTAAAGAGATTTTTAAAGTTGTGAAAGCCGGCTTCCCTTTTTTTACAATAGGTGTGTGAAATTATGTTGAAACTGTTAGTTAGAATTATTTTTATTATAGTATGTAAAAATTTTATATTGTAAATTTTTTTTATTATAGTATAACATATAAGAGCTTTATATTGTTAATAACTAAACACGATTTTCACCGTTCAATTAAACAATCACTAATAAATCTAGTCACTTGAATGATCAACTTGCATATAAATCTTAGTGGAAGTACGTCGGGGGCCATGTCATTCCGCATGATCATCGATAAAAGATTAATAAAATTCAAAAAGGTTTAATGCATTGAACTCGGAAGATTAGACATAGATCATGCATGTATAACAAAAAGTTATTATTGTTTTAGTCTAGTCCCGTTGTTAGTATACCCTCTAAGTAAATCGAAAATCTGAAGGTCCATATTATGCAATTTTTTTTTATATAAATCATTCTAAAATTTATTCAATAACTAGAATAACAATATATTTATTGATAAGGTGAAAATATATGTTGAATTATAAATTCTACCTAATCATAGAAAACTAAACATAAGAAAAAAAAAAATAGAAATAAATATATTTAGGAGCACCAATTTTTTTGCCTTACGGTGTCAAGATATAGAAAACAAATTGATTAATCCGCTTTATATCACATCAAAGGTATTTATACATATTTAAGATATATCACATCAAAGGTATTTATACATAATTAAGTTTGTACTAAGGTATAACGTGGAGTCATGGAACTGGTTAGTTTTTAGAGCGCCTGTGAGTGTTGTACACGTGTATGGGAAATCACATGGGCTTGTCTCACAGATTTTATATAGATATATTTGGATAGGATATGCTTTCCGTACGTGACATGTCTCGATAGGAAAATCCAATAAAGCTGCTGCTCAACACTGTGGACTGTACACCCAGTTCTTTCGAACCGTTCAAATAACAATCAATAGTTAGTAATGGTCAAAGGGTAGTGAGTTGTTTTAATTAAAGAAAGAGGGAGTAACCGGTCAATAAGGGTTTGTTTGTTTTGTAATTTAAATTATAATTTAAATTATTTTATTATAGTATTTTTTTATAAAAATTTAAGAATATGTTGAATTAAATATTTAAATAACAGTTTAAATTATTTTATTATAATATTTTTTTTATAAAAATTTAAATATTTTATTTAAATATTTAAACTAAAGGGCTTTTGTGATTAGAATAAAAACTAAGGGGCACGCCCTGATGTGGATTTTTATGGGAACCACTCTCAGCTGAGATTTGTGGGACCCGCTGAGAGGAAAGAGAATCTCGGTTTTTTTTTTTTCTTTTGCTAATTAACTTCGTCTTTAACTTTTCTTCTTCGTTTTATCTTTTTTTTTTTTGTTGAATGAGCACTTACCGAGGCACGTTGAGGAAAAGAAAAATAATTTGCAGTAAAATATAAAAGCCACTATTTAAATGTTATTGTCTTTTGAGTTTTTAAAAATATTTTTGTATGTTTTTTAGGTAAAAGTTTTAATAAGATGTTTGATAAAAAAATTAAAATTATTTGTATTATAATATATAAAAAATTTATATTATTTATAACTAAAAAAATAATTTAAACCATAATTATTAAATATATTATAAATATACTTTTAATATAATTTTTTAAAAATTTTTAATTATTAAAATAAAATCATTTTAACCTATTTTAAAATGAATGAAAACGTTAGCAAACAACCCATTTGTGTGTTGCTCCTAAAACGGTGGCTTCATCGTTGTTGGGATTCTCGCTGTCATTTCCGTTGATTCCTCATCGTCCTCCATCAACAGCAACGAGAACTTGGCCACGACTGTGATTGCAGCGAACTTGATTTGAGTTCTTCCATAACCCATACTTGCAAAGTACCCATGGCTATTTCCCTTCCAAAAAATTTTGGGGTTTCTTTCTTCTTCTTTTTTTTGAGAGATTTTTAGGGTCTCATTCTCTTTGATTTTTTTAAGTTTTCTTGTTTTTTGTATGGGTATATAAAGAACTAAATTTTCTTGTATCTACGACTGTTAGGCTCGCCAGGGCTGGGCGGCGCAAGTCGGTTGGGTGCGCAAGGCTGAGTGAGCTCGTCGTCGTCGACTTTTGTTGGGATGGGTGGCGCAGGGTTGAGAGGGTTGCGAAGGTTGGTTTTTGTCTGTCCTTGTGTTGGATTCAAAAGAGGGGAGCGGTGAAGATGAATTCTGTAGAGGAAGATGAAAGAAAATTCTTTATTTTTTAAATTATATCATTAAGCGTTTAAAATTTCCAACAAAATGACCATAAATTCCAGAAAAGTTACGTCCACAATTACGCTATTGTCACTTATAAATCTAAATCGTTATGTAGTCGTTTACCCATTCCAACCTGTACAATCATTCTAAACATTTTGCCATTGAAATGATCATATATTTACAAGTTTAACCAGTCATTTCCACATAACCACAACCTATATCCAATCACTACCTAACTATTACTCTATTAATGGGCCCATTAGTCCATTAATGGTCCTTGCTACCATACTTAAAAAGAACAAATAACTTATGCTTTACTTTAGGACTGTACAAAAATCGTCCTGCACTCATTCGCGTCCGCCCATCTCAAAAAAAGCAGGTTTACGTTAGCAATCATATTCGGTGGGCGGGTTTAGTTTTAAGTTTTTGAGAGCGGGTTTAACCCGCACCCGCCCGCCTATTTATTTTTTAAAAAAAACTTATCATTTATTTGATTTTGTTCTTATTTTAGAGATGATTGAACAATCCAACACTTCAAGCATAGGCTCGGCTGCCTCTTGATATATTAGAAACTGAAAATTCTCTTATTATTTTGTGAAGTGATCAAAATTCAAATCAAGTAATTTAGTAGAAAAAGCCCTAAAAGAAAAAAAAAACACTTGACTTTGTTCATCATTTCATTTGTAGCATTCAATTATTTTCGAACCCAGTGAATATGCTTTAATCTTTATGGACTATTGACTTTGTTCATCACTTTATATGTAGTTGATGTTTCTTGTTGCAGTGAATGATTATGTTTCTTAATTTATACTTTTGAATATGGTCATTGTCTTTAAGCATCAAATTTGTTGGGAATGCTTTATGTATTATCATCTTATATTTTCTACAAATTTTCTTCACTTTCTAAAAAAAAGTCCAAAAAATTAGATTAGGCAATAGCATAGGTCTAAACCGCCTCAACCCGCCCGCACCCGCCCGCAACCACCCAAAACCAAACCAAAACCGCCCGCCATGTGGTGGGCGGTTTGCGGGTTGGTTAATCGCCAACCCGTGATCCAAAAAAATCGCACCGCACTAGCCCAAAAACCATCAAACCACCCGCCGTTTACCCCTACTTAACTTTAACTAAAAGGTGTCATATAACGGGTGTTTTTTTAACCCAGGTGTTTTGTAGTAGAATCCTATATGTATATATAGAAATCCGTTTCGGTCCGCTCAAGTGGTTGTGCCGCCCCCTATGTGGTTACTGTTTAGCAATTTTAACATGCTTGCAGTCATAGGAGGCCCACGTGGGTAAGTTTGAATGCCATTAAATACAACGGAATGTTTGTGTTACTTGGTATGGGCTGTTCTTTTCTTCAATTCACTGGAGGAAGCTGTAAATAAGTTTATGAATGTGAGCCCCTTTTTGATGAAGTGCATGTACGGTCAGATTTGGTCATACGACCACGTAACAAAGCATTGGTATAAGTAATGTTTATGTAGTGACGACGTAACTTTTTTTGTTCTATGTATATTTTCGTATATTTGAACTTAAAATTCACAAATCAAACATAATTTTAGTGCATTGAATGAAGCGTAGGAATACAACATACATTTTAGTCCCTCAAGACAGTAAGAGATTTTTTTTTTTGAAATTATAATATTGGAATTTTTCTACTTTTCATAATTATCAGGTAAATATGTTATTTAGTGGGTAACCGAAATGAAGTTGTTATGTAAAGCCACACAATGGTTCGAAGTAAAATATTAGTTTATCAAAACCAGATAGGTGCCATTGTAAAAACAAAAACAAAAACAAAAGAGTAAATAATTGTCATTTATTGCACTAAAAAGGTCATTACCTAACTCTATTATGCCCAGAAACAATGAATAACGTACAGACATGCAATTTTGGCCACAAGACATATACTTCTTCTTATTTATGGCACGTGGACTGCAGGTGGCACAAAAGCAGTTCCACATATCATCATAATGTGTTCTTCGAAAATGCAGCAATTATTGTTGTTGCCATGTTTTTGTTACTATTGTTGTTGCTGACCTATGATAAAATTTAAGAAAAAAGTGCCAAAAAATGGGGAAAAAAAGTTGTTTGTGATGGTGAAGAAATGAGGAGGAGAGAGACGTGTGAGTGTGTTTTTATGTAAAACAGAGGACTTTTGGCTTGTGGATTGGGATGAAAATTGAAATGGAAAAATTCTCTCTCTCTTCCTCTTTCTTTCTTTCTTTCTTTCTTTTCTTTTTTTTTTTTTTTTTTGGGTGTGGGGTTTTCTAGTGTAGAGAGTGAGAGAGCGTCTTGTGGGTTGAAATTGAAAAAAAAAAAAAAAATTAGGTAGAAGAGTGGGACAGGCGGGGGAAAACAGAGGACTTTTGCTCTTGGCTTACAATAGAAACATAGTTCTTGTACTATGAAGAGAGAAGAGAGGGAGAGAGAATTATCGAAGGACAAGTGAATGAACATGAGCGATAAACCCCTAAAGCACCATTTAACCGGCTTCAGCCGGTATTTGCTCAACACAAAATCCATTTGCCCTTCGGCTCATCATAGCCGTTGAAACTCGTCTCAACGATTTAACCGCATAGGGCGAACCCTCTACCCGTGCAGACGTTAATGGTATTCGATAGGACCGTTTAGTATTATTTTTAAAATAGGTGTAAATATTTTTATTTTAAAAAATAAAATTTTTTAAAAATTATGTTAAACATGTTTTTAAAATTTTTACCTTAAAAAATATGTAAAAATATTTTTAAAAATTTTAAGAATCAAAACAAACGCCCTATATATATATATATATATATATATATATATATATATATATATATATATATATATATATATATATAGAGAGAGAGAGAGAGAGAGAGAGAGAGCTTTATATGTGATGACCAGGATTAAAGGAAAAAAACAATACACCTTGCTTTATGATCACCTAGCTAGCCAATCACTCACCGTACGTACGTCTTGATGTTAAGTCCCATTCCGTACGTACGTCAACTAAAAGCATATCCACTTGCACTAAATATTTGAACAAGAGATTACATAATTAGAAAATCATCGCATAGCAGCCCATGTGATGGTGTTTTGTGATAAGGGAGGACAGAACAAAAACCAACCACGACACGGTATATCATGCAGTTGGCGACTCGGGTTTTGGCGAGTTTGCTGATAGGTTTTACTTTTAAGGGATAGGAGCGCTCATGTAAGACGAAACTAGCCTGAAAACATGATTGCGCTGCTCGGGCCGGCTTGACAATGATGCGGTGGTTGAAGCAAGATTTTTTTACGAAGGCCTATTTAAAAATTTTGATAGTATTTTTAAAATATGTAAAAATAATTTTATTTTAAAAAATAATTTTTTTAAAAAAATTATGTTGAGAATATTTTTAAGATTTTTGTCTAAAAAATCGTACAAAAATATTTTTGAAAATTCTCAAAACAAAACCAAACATGGTCTATATTTTTATGTAATATCAAACATTTAAATGAAAAAAGTAAAGAATTTGATATATCATTTTAAAATAACAAAAGAAGATATCTAATGAATAACAACAAAAATAAAACTACAACAAAATTACAACAAAGTCAAAATAATTAAATTACTAAAAATATAATATATAATCTCATCAAGAAATGGAGCCCAGATAAGAAGATAACAAAGTATATACTACAACACCAACAACACAATATTAAAGAAATTTCTATTCAAAAATTTGTTTTTCTTGCCTTTTGGATGTGAAAGTATTAATTAGATCTTTCTATTTTTCTCTTTTTCGATATGATGCATATTCTCTATCAGGCATATTTATTCATAAGGCTTAATGTATGTATGTATGAAAATCAAATTAACATAATACACAACAATAAAATAAAAGAAAAATGGCATGTAAAATTCAAAAAGCAATAATTGACAAGTAGATAAAAAAAAATTGATTAAGAAAGTGATAACAACATTGGAACAAACTTTGATAAAAGAGAGAAACACTATAGTCTTGAAAGTTAAAGATTTATGAGAGAGCATAGATTTTGTTTTGAGAAAAAGAAGAGAGATTATAGAATTACGAGAAGGAGGAGGAGGGAAGATATTGTTTTTAATAAAAATGAAGGAAATCACATTTTCTTTTTTGTTTTTTTCAAGAAAAAGAACAATTATGTTATGAATATAGTATTATGATGGATGTCCATGACCCCCAAAGTCTTCAAGTATCATCCCTCAAAGCTTTTCAAATTCCATAACCTCTATTTGTTATAATTTATTCATAGTTATTTTCTTCATTTACAACACCATTAAACTTATTATAACCTATGGGCATCTTTAGCCTGTAAATAAAGGCTTTGAGAGGCATGTAAAAAAGAAGAGGAAATATAGATATTATTCTCTCATTTTCTTGTGTTCTTCTCTGCTTTCAAACTATATTCTCTTGCTTTGTCTTCTTTATTTTACAACATGTTATCAGCATGAACTAGCTCCAATTGTGTCTTTCTACCGAAGTACCCTGATGATTGCTGAGTGTGCTCAGTAAGTGACTTCTGCCCTCTTCCTTCTATCTCACTCAATGCCCATTTGCATGTTTGTTTTGATGAAACAAATGTTACAAGTCTTTTAATCAGGAATACTAGGTCTAACGATTCCAATATATTGTTGTATTATAATTTACGTTCTGCTTTTATTTGTTCGATTTTTTTTCCTTATTATTAAGCATTCAATTGACAACACAGCCATAACTGCAGTTACTTTTATTCACTCCTTTTGTATATTTAGTTTGAATATTTTTTATATATATATATATATTTATATATATTAAATCTAAATGATTCTTATTCATTTTATTATTTATATAGATAATCAGTTATATTATTTATTTTTTGTATTTTATTTGTTTTGAGGGATCAAATATATGCTTTGTTTCCCATCTGCTTGTTCTTATGATGATTATTATTATTATTACTACTGCTTATGATTTTGATTTATATATAACAAAATACACACAAACAAAATAAACATAAAAATTATCAAATACATAAACGTTAATAAGTACTATATAAACATTATCATTTATTTGTTAAATATATAAACATTTCAAATATATGAACTGTTGCGGCCAATCTACTGTAAATAGATGTTTATTGTTATTCATTAAACAATGTATATACTATTTACTGATTGTTTTTTGATTTTTTATCTTTTAATTTGATTAATATTTTTGTGATAGTCTTTACCATGACAAATCTTACTAAGTTAGAATTTATCGTCCTTGATATTATGGGCAAGAACTATCTATCATGGACAGTTGATGTTGAAATTTATTTGGATGCTATGAGTCTTGGAGACACAATCAAAGAAGGAAATCAAGAATCATTACAAAACGATGCCAAAGCAATGATTTTCCTTCGTCGCCATCTCCATGAAGGAATAAAAATTGAATATCTTACTGTAAAAGATCCAGTTGACCTTTGGAAAAATTTGAAAGAAAGATATGACCACCAAAAAACTGTTATTCTTCCAAAAGCTCGTTATGATGTGATGCATTTGTGATTGCAAGATTTTAAATCAGTAAACGAGTATAACTCTGCAATATTTAAAATTAGTTCTCAATTAAAATTATGTGGAGAAAATATTACTGATAAAGATATGCTAGAGAAAACATTCTCTACTTTTCATGACTCAAATGTGCTCTTGTAGTAGCAATATCGAGAAAATGGCTTTAAAAAATACTCTGAATTGATTTCATGCCTTCTTGTGACTGAACAAAATAACGAGCTATTAATGAAAAATCATGAATCTCGTCCAACTAGTTTTGCCCTATTCCCTGAAGTGAATGCAACAACATCTAACAATTCGGGGCATAGACGAGGTCGTGGTCATGGCCGCGGATGCCGTCGAGGTTAGAATACCTATCACAATCGTGATAATAACAATTCTCATGTCCAAAAGAGGGAGAATAATGGAGATAAAGGAAAAGGTGTGCAACAAAAAGATTCAAAGAATTTAGAAAATATATGCTACCAGTGCGGTATAAAAGGACAGTGGTCACGTACTTGTCATACATCAAATCATGTTGTTGAGCTTTATCAAGCATCGCTAAAAGAGAAGGGGAAAAATATAGAAGCAAATTCTACCTACTTTGATGATCTTGACCAAAGTCCTATTGATATAACTCATTTGGGTGTGGCAGATTTGTTTGAACATCTTGAAGGGAGAATTGATCATTTAATTGGTGATGGGAATGTCCAAAATAACTAAAATGATTTCTAGGATTTTTTTTTTGGGTGTGTTTTTATTTTGTTTGAGGTGTGTTATGGTGTGTTTTTAACTATGGTTTCAATATCTAATATTTTACTTTGTTAGATTGCAATATTTCTTATAATGTATTTTTGTTTTATTTGAATGAAGAAAATATGGATATTCGCTAATCTTTAGTTAGACCCAAGATCAATGGTAAAGATGTGTGTCTCGCTGATAGTGCAACAACGCATACCATACTTAAAGATAAAAAATATTTTCCCCACTTGATAATGGGCAAAGCTAATGTTAATACAATATCTAGTAGTACAAAAATTATTGAAGCCTTTGGAAGAGCCAATGCATTATTACCCGGAGGAACAAGATTTCTTATAAATAATTCATTACTTTCTACTAAGTCTTAAAGAAATTATTAAGTTTTAAAGATATCCACCGAAATGGATATCACATTGAGACAGTGAATGAAGGGAATGTTGAATACCTCTATATTACAGCTATGATTTCCAGGAAGAAATACATATTAGAAAAATAACCTGCTCTTTCTCCCAGTTTGTACTACACAAATACTAGTCAAATTGAAGCACATGCAATAGTGAACTAGAAGTTCACTGATCCAAATACTTTTATAGTTTGGCATGACTGATTAGGCCATCCTGGGTCAATAATGATGCGAAGAATCATTGAGAATTCATTAAAGAACAAGAAGATTCTTCAATCTAATGAATTCTCATGTGCTACTTGTTCTCAAGGTAAATTAATAATTAGACCATCACTAGCTAAAGTTAGGATTGAATCCCCTACATTTCTCGAACGTATTTAAGGTAATATATGTGCATCTGCCATGTGGACCATTTAGATATTTTATGGTTTTAATAGATGCATCAACAAGACGGTCACATGTGTGTTTATTATCAACTCGCAACCTGGCGTTTGGAAGATTACTTGCTCAGATATTTCGATTACATGCGCAATTTCTAGATCATGCAATTAAGTCAATACATCTTGACAATGCTAGTGAATTTAGATCCCAAGCTTTTTATGATTATTTTATGTCAATCGGGATAACTGTTGAAGAGCCTATTACCCATGCTCATACGCAAAATGGTCTAGCAGAATCATTTATTAAACGTCTCCAATTAATAGCTAGACCTCTACTTATGAGAACCAAACTCCCTGTTTTTGTTTAGGGACATGCTATTTTGCATGCAGTAGTACTTGTGTGCATTAGGCCAACATCATATCATAAGTTCTCTCCATTATAATTGGCTTATGGTTAGGAGCCAAATATTTTCCTATTGCTCCACCACAACGCACTAAGATGGGACCTCAAAGAAGGCTGGGAATATATGATGGATTTGAATCCCCTTCTATAATTAAATATCTTGAACCGATAACAGGAGATGTTTTTACGGCTTGATTCGTCGACTGTCATTTTGATGAAACAAATTTCCCAGCATTAGGGGGAAAGAATGAGCAGCTGGAAAAAGAAATTATATGGAAAACATTTTCAATATGTCATCTTGATCCTCGTACACAACAATGTGAGCAAGAAGTTCAAAAGATAATTCACTTGCAAAATATAGCCAATCAATTGCCAGATACATTTACTGACCTAATGAGAATAACCAAATCTCATATACCAGCTGCAAATGCTCCAGTTTGAGTTGATGTCCTAGTAGGACAAAATATTACTATAGCAAATGAGTCTAAAGCACGCCTAAAGCGTGGTAGACCAGTCGGTTCTAAAGACAAAAATCCTTGGAAAAGAAAAGGAGCAAATCATCAAGATAGTCAAATTAAAGAGGTAGGTACTTCTAAGGAGACCCTAGACATAACTAATCATAAGACCCCAGAAGAGGTACAGGTACTTGAAAATAGTGAAAATGAAGAGATCTCGACAAATTATGTCACTACGGGAAAAAGATGGAATCGAAAAGAAATAGTTATCGACAACATTTTTGTATACAATGTAGCACTCAATATTGTTAAAGAAAGCGAGGATCCTGAACCTAAATCTGTCGAAGAATGTCGACACAGAAATGATTGGCCAAAATAGAAAGACGTAATCCAAGAAGAATTGAACTCACTTGCAAAACGTGAGGTTTTTGGACCTGTAGTCCAAACACCTAAAGGTGTAAAACTAGTGGGATACAAATGGGTATTTGTGCGAAAATGAAATGGAAAAATGAAGTCATCAGATGTAAAGCACGACTTGTAGCACAAGGATTTTCGCAAAGACCTAGTATTGATTATGAAGAAACATATTCTCCTGTGGTGGATGCGATTATATTTCGATTTCTAATTAGTCTGGCAGTACATGAAAGACTGGATATGCGCCTAATGGATGTCTTATAGCCTATCAATATGGTTCACTTGATAACGATATCAATATGAAAATCCTTAAAGGATTTAAGATGCTTGAAGCATTTAATTCAAATTCTTGAGAAAATTATTCAATTATGTTACACAAATCCTTATATGGATTGAAGCAGTCTTGACGCATGTGGTATAATCACCTTAGTGAATATTTAATAAAAGAAGGTTACAAAAATGATCCTATTTGTCTATGTGTTTTTATAAGGAAATTCGAATCTGAGTTTGTTATAATTACGGTTTATATTGATGACTTAAATATTATTGGAACTCTTGAAGAAGTTCTAAAGGCAATGGATTATTTGAAGAAAGAATTTGATATGAAAGACCTTGGAAAAACAAAGTTTTGCCTCGGGTTGCAAATGGAGCATTTAGCAGTTGGAATTTTTATTCATCAATCAAATTACATAGAAAAGGTCCTAAAATGATTTTACATGCACAAAGCACATCCATTGAGTATCCCAATGATTTTTCTATCACTTGATGTGAAAAAAGACCCTTTTCGACCTCAAGAGGATAACAAAGAACTTCTTGGTCTTCAAGTACCATATCTTAGTGCGATAGGTGCACTAATTTATCTTGCTAATAATACTCGACTGGATATAGCATTCTCTGTAAGTTTATTAGCAAGATATAGTTCTTCTCCAACTCGAAGGCATTGGAATGGAGTTAAGCATATATTTTGATATCTCCAAGAAACAAGTGATATGGGCTTGTTTTATTCAAATAACATCGGATCACAACTAATTGGTTATGCAGATGCAGGTTATTTGTCTGATCCACACAAAGCTTGATCTCAAACAGGCAATTTATTTACATATGGTGGTACAGCTGTTAGACATGTATGCCCTAAGGAGTAAAAATATAATAAGTTTTTGGAGACATTTTGATCAATAAAGAATTTATTTATTATTTATGTACCAAATTTTGTCCTCTTTACGTTCATATTTGTTGAATGTATGTTAAGCAAACAAAATTCTGAGACTGTCAGTCTAAACCTTTAAGAATTGGGCATATGATGGATAGATTATGCGAAAGACATGATTCTTAAGGTGATGGTCTAAATCATAAGATCTGCAATCGATGGAATAAAGTTGGGCGCTTTATTCATGTAATGATTGTTATATTGTTATATCCCTATTGAAAGACGGTTTGTCTTGACCATCGGAGGTGGACTCCATGAATAGAAATATTGGCACGTTGTCATAGGTGACGATGTGTTAGATCGGGACATAAAGTGAATTGATTTGGATTAATAATTTTGTCTCAGCAAATCGATTCACTTTAGACAATCATTTGTATTGTATCTTAATCCTGAGATAAATAGTAGGCCTGTTGTCTTGACTTGTGTCTTTTGATGTACCAACGGGTGACACCCATATCTTAATAGTGGAATGCATGCCGGTACGGTGGAGGCATAACTTTTGATAGCGTAGACCTATTAATTCATAGATATGGAATCTATAGCTCCTCTTTAGGAGTAGTGATATCCTCTTATATGCGTTATCTTGTAATTGAAAAACTGGAGCGCTCAACCATTTAGATACATAGGTGTAACCGAATGAGATACTGTCTTTGGATGGTAAGTTTTCTGATGGTGAGATAATGGAACGTAAGATAAAAAAAATCGGGAAGGTAAGATAAAAGTTGTCCTTAAGTCGGTTATGGATAATCCTACGGGGATACGATACACTATGATATGTCGTAGAGACTTAGTTATACGGGCTTCGTTATTCTATGTAGTTCGAGAGTGCAGCTCCAAGCTTTTAGTGGAGTAGCGTTGGAGTTAATAATTATGAAAGGTATATCTAAGATATTGAGTTTCGTAATTATCAGGAGCTTGAACTATATAGGTCCATTTGGTCCCCTTTGCTAGCTCACAAAATCCTATAATGATACGACGTGCTTTTCCAATAATTGATGACTTATGTCAGATTTATTAGATTGGTTGAAATTCAAAAGAATCAAATAATTTATATCTATTTATCGGTTGAATTAATTTTGTGACAAAAATTAATTCAAGATAAACTTGTTGAATTATTGTGATCGGATAATTGTTGTCTGTTTATCAATTGAATTAATTTTGAATAAATTAAATCAAGATAAACTTGTAGAATTATTAGGAATTTATTTATTTTCCTAGAGATTATCTAGATAAAGTTGTTTTAGTTAGATAACTTCTGTATTGGGTTATTTGAATTAAAACTGAGACTTTATCTTATAGAATCTTTGATGGAAAATAAAAGATTCGCTGAGATTTTTTATCGGGAGATCGACATGCCGATCCTCAAGTTCGGCCTGCCGATGGGGCAAGTTTGGCATGCCGATTAGGCAGATCGGCCTACCGATGTACGATAAAAAGATTACGCATTTTTATGCAGATTTCATCAGATATTGATCTGAATTTGATTCTGATTCAAATTTTTGATACCCTATCTGAGAAGGATTGACCCTAGACCCAACCTCTATAAATACGGAGTAAGTCTCATAAGTTATTTAGATCAAATAGGGAGTAAGTCTCATAAGTTATTTAGATCAAATGAGAGATTAAGAGTGATACTCTGCTGGTGAAAATCTGAAACTCCCTGAGAGCTTTTGTTCACAAATCAAGGACACTAGCTTAGGGTTCTCTCAATTAGTTGGAAGGAGAGTCACTTAGAGGAAGAGTTGTACGTGTGAGCCCACACTCACTCCGATCGTAGATAGAGAATAACAAAGAAGACTAATTGGTTGATGCTCTTCTGGAACGTTACTTCTCTTCACAGATTACGGGAGTTCTTCGGCATTCAAAGGTTAGTAAGACCTGATTAATTTATGCATATAGCGTGTCAAACTTGTGGTTTAGAAAATACTTTGATATAAAATTTTTAAAATTTCGCTGCGTACTATTTTTCCCACAACAGCTATATCATGGTGTTGTATAAAACAAACCATAGCTACTACTTTCTTAAATCACACATAAATAATAGCAATTCATGAGGCAAGCTGAGAATGTGTTTAGCTGAGATCAATTACCCAACATATCCAAGAAACATGTGGTCTACCTTCGAAGAAAGAAAGTCCAGCAACACTATATGAAGATAATGCTGCTTGCATAGCTCAGTTAAAAGGAGGATACATCAAAGGAGACAGAACAAAACACATTTCACCAAATTTCTTTTTCTCCCATGATCTTGAAAAAAATGGCTCTATTGATGTTCAACAAATTTGTTCAATTAATAATCTAGCAGATTTATTCACAAAGGCATTACCGATTGCAACATTTGAAAGATTGATGCATAATATTGGAATGCATTGGTTTTGAGATCTAAAGTGATGTTTCCATGAGGGGGAGGAAATACACGTTGTACTCTTTTTCCCTTGATTTAGGTTTTGTCCCATTGAGGTTTCTTAACAAGGTTTTTAATGAGGTAGCGTCTTTTGGCGTATTACACAAGAATGATGTACTTTTTTTCTTTCACTAGGATTTTTTCCACAGGTTTTTTCCTAGTAAGGTTTTAATGAGGCATATTCTTGATAATGGACATCCAAATGAGAGTGTTATGAATATTGTATTATGATAGATGTCCATGATCCCCAAAGTCTTTAAGTCTCATAACCCTCAAAGCTTCTCAAATTCCATAACCTCTATTTGTTACAATTTATTCATAGTTATTTTTTCCATTTACAACACTATTAAACCTATTGTAACCTATGGGCATCTTTAACCTATAAATAAAGGCTTTGAGAGGCATATAAAAAAGAAGAGAAAATATAGATATCATTCTCTCATTCTCTTGTGTTCTTCTCTACTTTCAAACTATATTCTCTTGTTTTGTCTTCTTTTTTATCACCGTTTTGTGATTTTTTATGTTAATCTCATCTCCATTAATCGATCTCACGTTTGGTGTCCCTATAATTTAAGAGTACATGAATTATGGGTAAGTTAACTACCCAATCCATCAGCATTTCGGCTTCCGATTCTAATAAAAAGTTCCAAACAATACATAGAACATAGCTAAAAAAAAAAGAAGAAAAATTTGGGTGCTCTTACAATTGGAGGCCTTAAGCACTAGCTTAACCTACCTTATGGATAAGGTGGCAATACTGTCAATTAACTCTATATAACCCTGTCAAAAAGCAAAGCCAGAAAAATAACTAGGAATTAGGAGATAACTGAACTAATGAGATAAGCATAAATAAAGTAAATAGTAGAATTTTTAATGGTGAAATGTAAATTTTGTACAATTTTTAGAAGATTAATTCTACGAGTGGCTTCATCTCCTAACATCTGAACTAGCCCTAGATAGGTCTTTATCTTTTTTAGTCGTTGCATGACATTCTCATAAAATTTTATGAGTATAACTTGACATATACAAATTTCAAAAATGCTTATTATGATAAATAAAGAGATATAGTAGAATTTTTAACGGTAAAATATAAATTTTATACATTTTTTGGAAGATTAATTTTGTGATTGGCTTCATCTCCCATCATCTGAACTAGCCTTAGATTGGTCTTTATTTTTTTTAGTCGTTGCATGATATTCTCATAAAATTTTACAAGTATAATTTGACGTCTACAAATTTCAAAAATATTTATTATGATAAAATGTAAATATAAGATTTGAAAATGATTATATACTGAAATATAGATGAAAATATATGACATATTAAATATGTCATTGTCATACCTTTAATGTCAAAAATAACGTTGAGAGATGGTCTAAGAGTTTCAATTGTAGAGAAGTAGGAAATTTCTAGAATGCTGGCAAAGCTACTAATTGCCATGGATGACAGCCTAAATTGATATAGGCTTTATCTTATGTCGGATCGTAAAGTTGTGGGGCTCTCAGGAGGATTGAATTTGCCAAAGAGGACTAATTTAATTGAAATGTCATGTGTTTCTATAATTTCTTTTTGATGATTATTGATAAACTTGAGTTTATCACTACCAAACCTAAAAATAACAAATCCTAAAAAAAACTCAAAATCTTATTTTTTTTTTCTTTTCTTTCTCACCCTTTTCTCTTATTACACAGTATTTTCAGACATAGTTGGCACCATACTCTGTCAGGTCGCTACTTGTGATGCCGACGAATATTATTTTGATTAATAATAGTAGAGATTATTTTTGTCTATTTAATTTTATAATTAATAAGAAGGGGTCATATCCTTAATTTTAAAAAAATATGGTCATTTATTTTAAAGAGACCATTAAAAGGGCCAATTAACCTAATTTCACTAAAAACTATAAAAACCATAAATAATATTTTTCTATAAAAAATTCATAAATAATATTAATTTTGAGATAATATAAATGAATAAAAATATAAAAAAAATGCATGATCAAATCATAAAAAAATCCAAAAAAATTTTAAAATGATTTTTGAATGGTTTGGTTGGTTTCTATGATCTTAAAAATGTAAGAAAACCAACCAAATTAACAAAAAATAAATATAAAAATTTCATATGGACCAAATCAAAACAATTAAAAATAAAATAAAATGATGTGCTTTCTATATTTGTCCGGAAAAAAAAAATCAACACAAAATAGAAAAAAAAAAAAAAAAGTCATCGTCTGAGGCGGCTTTGAGCAGTTTACGTAAAAAAGTCTTCTACGGTTGTTGAAAAAAAGTAATAATAAAATAATAAAAAATAAAAAGGAAAAATGTTCTTTCAGCAGGCATCTTTTACGGGACTTTCGGAAGGCCTTAGAATATTTAAAAAGAAAAAAAGAAAAAAAAAAACAAATAATGTTATCCTTTTAGAAAGCAAAAGATAAAAAATAAAAAGTAATTTATCCGTCGCATTCTTTGACGAAAATCGAGTCCAAGCATACTTGGACCGCACATTGTGGTGTCAAAAGGTCCACAAAGAAGGGCTCATCCCTACTAAATAATTGCATTTTGAGCAAATGTCTAAAGATACGTGTGACTATTAAATATTAGTTTTATGAAATATAATTAAATTGGTTAACTTATCATGCAGCCGACGTTAAACTAAATAAATAGTGTGGTGCGGACAATATTAGAAGATGCTATATAGTGAAAAAATAAAGAGAGACGAAAGAGAAAGTCAGGTATCGGGGTTTTTTAAGGTTTGTTATTTACGTGTATTATCAATGATAAACTCAAACTTGATAACGACTATGGCGCCGATAATGTCTGGAGATGCTGTGCAGTGAGAGGAGATAGAGAAAAATAAAAGAGAGAAAATTAGGGTCTGTAGTTTTTTTAAGCTTTATTATTTATTAGTTTATCACTGATAAACTCAAGTTTGTCACTAATGAACTATAGCTAATTAATAACTAATCAAGGTTATTTTTATCGTTTTGACTATTATGGCCATTCATTTTAAAAATGTCTTTAAAAAGGCTATTTGTCTCTATATCCCAAGTTTTTAAGTAAATTTTTAAATACCTTAAAGTTCTAAAAAAAACCCTTAATGATTAATTTGGCATAAGGGTGTTTACGGGTGGTTTGGGCGATTTTTTTTGTAAAACCAAAAATAAAATTCGGTTTGGGTGGTTTTATTTTATTTTATTTTATTTTTAAAACAAAATCAAACTAAATCACCCATAAATGGGTTGGATGATTTGGTTTGCATGGTTTGAGCTTAATATTAAAAAATATTTAATATTTGACAATAATTATAAAAATGTTTAAAAATTCACCATTTAAAGTTTTAATATAAATCAAGAACCAAACTAAAAAGTCACACTAACACAAATCAAAGTTCACTAACAACTAACTTAAAGAGTTAAAAATATAACTAAATAACATAAAACAACACAATTAAATTTTAAACTTAAATTAAAGCTTTCTAGTACTTAGTTCTTTAATTGGATTTTGTTTTTTCAAATGATAATAAGTGACGCCGAATATTATTTTAAAGTGATTAAGAAAAAGTATAATTACAGAGTGCTAAAAGGTTTATCTTATATACGTAGAACTGCTTTTAATGAACAATGAAAAATAATTGATATAAAAAATAACAAAATTTTACATAAAACATATTATAAAATTAAAAATTATATATGTGGTAGTTTGAAGGTGATTTAAGTGGTAGTTTGAGAAGCTCAAGCCACTGACTAAACCACTCAAAATTATTTGTGTGAAAACAACCCAACTATCCAAAAGTTATAAATAAATTGTTGGTTTAGTTCGGTTTGCATGGTTTGATATATTTTTTAGCACCCCTAATTTTAAAGACTTACTTTTTACGTGTCAAGATATATTTTAACTATAAGTCTAAATCAAGCAATGCAAATTGACTAAACTGATTGTACATGATTTATTTTGATTTAGTTTGCCTTGAAAAATTTCAAACTGCTAAAACCATCTAAAAATAAATTAACATTATTCATTTGGTTGGTAGTTTTTTCCTTCAAATCAATCAAATTGAGAATGAACACTCTTACTTTGCATTTTGAGCTCTTATAAAAATAGAGCTTATTAAGATATATATATATATATATATATGTATATATATATATAAGACATTTCAAATGGTATCAATGTATAGATCTTTATGTTTATTTTATTTTATTTTTTAAATAAAAAAGATCAATTGTGTCTTCATGTATTCCCAACCCACAGGCTACTTGCCAATTTACTCGGACGACAAGTCAAACAAAATAGAATATGATCCATGCTTTCTTCAACTAATAGGTCGATGATATGCATAATTTCTTCGATAATTATTATAGATAATAAGAATGAATCTCTTAGCATTATACGAGAGAACCTTGATAGGTCATCTTTGTTAGACATAATGTCCTAAGGAGTAAAATGTTGTAATATATTTTTGGAGACATTTTATCAATAAAGAGTTTATTTATTATTCATATACCAAATATAGTCCTCTTTATGTTCATATTTATTGAATGAATGATAAGCAAAAAAAAAAAAAAAAGTCAGAGACTATCGATCTAAACCTTTAAGAATCGTGCATATGATGGATAAATTATGTGGAAGACATGAATCTTAAAAGTGATGGTCTAAATCATAAGATCCGTAATCGAAGAAATGAAGTTGGGTGCTTTATTCATGCTGACTCCATGAGTAGAAACATTGGTGCATTGTCATAAGTGATGATGTATTGGATCAAGGATATAAAAGTTGCATTGATTTAGATTAATAATTCCATTTGTGTAAATCAATTCACTTTAGACAATCATATGTGTTGTGTCTTAATCCTGAAATAACTAATAGGCCTATATTCTTGACTTATTTATGTCTTTTGATGTACCAAAGGATAACATCCTGACTTTATGATACTAGGTATACCAACATGTTAAAAACATGACTCTTGATTGCGTAAACTTGTTATTTATAGATATGGAATCTATAGCTATTTTTGTAAAGTTAATGATATTCTCTTTTATGCATTATCTTGTAATTGGAATACTAAAGCGCTCAACTATTTAGATACATAGGTGTAACCAAATGATATACTATCTTTGAATAATAAGTATTCTAATGGTGAGATAATGAAACGTAAGATAAAAATAATTGGGGAGGTAAAATATAATTTATTCTTAAGCCGATTATGAATATCCTATGGGGCTGTAACACATTATGATATGTCATGTACGGTTAGTTTATTAAAGCTTCGTAAGTTTATATAGTTCGAGAGTGCAGCTCTAAGCTTTTAGTGGAGTAGCGTTGGAGTTGATAATTATAAAATATGTATCTGGGATATTGTATTTTCTAATTATAGGAGTTTAAACTATATATGTCCGTCAGGTCTCCTTTGCTAGCTCATAATAAATCTTGTAACAATACGGCATACTTTTCCTACATATTTGTGACTTACGTTAAATTATTATATTGGCTAAGATTCGATAAGATCAGATTTAAAAACTCATGTTAGTTAATCGGTTGAATTAATTTTGTAAATTAATTCAAGATAAACATGTTGAATTATTTGGATAATATTTTGTTGGAAACAAAGTGCGCAGCGGAATTTTAAAAAATTTCCATCAGAGTAATTTCCAAAACACAAGTATGACATGTTATATGTATAAATTAGACAGATCTTACTAACCTCAGTATGCCGAAGAACCTCCGCAACCTGTGTAGAGAAGTAACGTTCCAAAAGAGCCTCAACCAACTGGTCTTCTTTGCTATTCTCTATCCACAACTGGAGTGAGTGTGGGCTCACGTACAGCTCTTCCACCGGTGACTCTCCTTCCAACCAATAGAGAGAACCCAAAGCTAGTGTTCGTGATTTGTGAACAAAAGCTTTCAGGGAGTTTTCAGATGCTCACTAAAAGAGTATCACTCTTAATCTCTCGAATTGATCTGAGTAAATCATGTGACTCACTCCCTTTTTTATAGCTATTGGTCCTGGGGTCAGTCCATATCAGATTAGGTCTCAAAAACTCAAAATAGAATTAAATTCGGATCAATATCTGATAAGATCCGCTTGAAAATGCGTAATCTTATCTACTGCTGATCGGCAGGCCGACCACGTCATTCGGCAGGCCGAACTCCCGAGATAAAATCTCCGCGAATCTTTTATTTTCCACCCGAGGTTCTAAAGGATAAAGTCTCAATTTTGATTCAAATAACCCAATAGAGAAGTTATTTGATCAAAACAAACTTTATCAAGATAATCTCTAAGAAAATAAATCAATTCACAATAATTATACAAGTTTATCTTGATCTAATTTGTCCAAATTTAAATCAACCGATAAACAGATAGGAATTATCTAATCGCAATAATTCAACAAGTTTATCTTGAACTAATTTCTTACAAAATTAATTCAACCGATAAACAAACATGAATTATTTGATTCTTAAAAATTTTAAACCAATATGATAAATCCGACATAAGTCACCAATTATTGGAAAAGCACGCCGTGTCGTTACAGGACTTTGTGAGCTAGCAAAGGAGACCAAAATGGACCTATAAAGTTCAAGCTCATGATAATTATGAAACCCAATATCCTAGATATACATTTCACAATTATCAACTCCAGCGCTACTCCACTAAAAGCTTAGAGCTGCACTCTCAAACTTTATAGAATTACGAAGCTCGTGTAGCTAAGTCTCCATGACATATCATAGTGTATCGTATCCCCATATGATTATCCATAATCGGCTTAAGGACAAGTTCTGTCTTACCTTCCCAATTATTTTTATCTTACGTTCCATTGTCTCACCATTAGAAAACTTACTATCCAAAGATAGTATACCATTCGGTTACACATATGTATCCAAATGGTTGAGCGCTCCAGTTTTTCAATTACAGGACAACGCATATAAGAGGATATCATTACTCCTAAAGAGGAGCTATGGATTCCATATCTATGAATAACAAGTCTACGTTATCAAGAGCCATGCCTCCAACGTACCGACATGCATACCACTATAGAGATGTGGGAGTCACCTATTGGTACATCAAAAGACACAAGTCGAGACAACGGGCCCATTATTCATCTCAGGATTAAGATACAATACAAATGACTGTCTAAAGTGAATCGATTTGCCAAGACAGAATTATTAATCTAAATCAATTCACTTTATGTCCTGATCCAACACATCGTCACCTATGACAACGTGCCAATGTTTCTATTCACGGAGTCCAACTCCGATGGCCAAAACAAACCATCTCCCAAAAAGGATATAGACAACATAATAATCTTTACATGAATAAAGCGTCCAACTTTATTCCCTCGATTGCAGATCATATGTTTTAGACCATCACCTTAAGAATCGTGTCTACTGCATAATCATCCCATCATATGCCCAATTCTTAAGGTTTAGACTGACAGTCTCAGACTATTGTTTGCTTATCATACATTCAACAAATATGAATATAAAGAGGACAAGATTTGGTATATATATAAATGAATAAATTCTTTATTGATAAAAATGTCTCCAAAAACGTATTATATTTTTACTCCTTAGGGCATACATGTCTAACAATCTTCCACTTGCACTAAGTGAGTAAATACAACAAATTTCGCATCCCCATAGCTTCCATATGCCTCTCGAAGACTCTCCCAGTAAGTGTCTTCGTAAATGGATCATCTAAATTATCCTCTGACGCGATCTTGCACACTGTGACATGCCCGCCCTCAACGAAGTCCTTTATCACATGATACTTTCGATCAATATGCTTACTCTTCTTGTGAAATCTTGGTTCCTTAGCATTAGCTACCGCCGCACTGTTATCACAGTACAGTAATACCGCGTTATCCATACTAGGAACTGCCTCAAGATCCCCAAGGAACTTGCGGAGCCACACTGCTTCTTTCGAAGCATCACTAGCTGCCACATACTCGGCCTCCATCGTTGAATCCCAAGTGCAATCTTGCTTCGCACTTCTCCAACTGATGGCACCGCCACCCAGAGTAAACACAAACCCCGAAGTCGATTTCCTAGAATCCAGACAGGATTGAAAATCTGAATCAGTGTATCCTAGAGGAGTTAAATCCTCACCCGAATACACAAGCATATACCCTCGAGTCCTTCTCAGGTACTTGAAAATATGCTTTACCGCAACCCAATGGTTCGGTCCTGGAATCGTTTGAAATCGACTTACAATCCCGACCGCATAGCTAATATCCGGTCGAGTGCAAAGCATGGCATACATGAGACTACCCACTGCCGAAGCATAAGGCACCTTCTTCATGTATTCTCTTTCTTCATAAAACTTTGGAGAGTCTTTCTTAGAAAGAGTAATTCCAGACCTAGATGGTTGCCCACCTTTATTGGAATCCTGCATTGCAAACCTCCTGAGAATTTTATCTATGTAGCCGGCCTGTGACAAAGTTATCATTTTGTTCTTCCTATCCCGAAAGATCTAGATACCGAGAACAAAATTAGCCTCACCCAAGTCCTTCATGTCAAACTGCTTGGTCAACCATAATTTGACCGATGACAACGCCCCAACGTCATTGCCAATTAGCAGAATGTCATCTACATAGAGCAGTAGAAAAACCACTTTCCCATCCTTAATGTGTTTGTAAACACATGGTTCATCCACGTTTTGTGAGAACCCATAAGTCTCGATCACTTGATCAAATCTTATGTTCCAAGAATGAGAAGCCTGCTTAAGTCCATAAATAGACTTTAGCAGCTTACAAACCTTACCCCCTTGACCCGCGACCTTGAACCCGTCTGGTTCTTCCATATAGATGGACTCATCAAGATAGTCATTCAGAAAAGCCGTCTTGACATCCATCTGTCAAATCTCGTAGTCGAGAGCGGCAGCTATGGACAAGAGAATTCGGATGGACTTCAGCATGGCTACAGGCGAAAAGGTTTCCTCATAATTAATTCCTTTCTTTTGCGTATAACCCTTAGCTACCAGTCTAGCCTTAAAGGTTTCGACTTTTCCATCCACTCCTCTTTTCCTCTTGTAGATCCACTTACACCCTATGGGTTTTACCCCTTCGGGAAGATCCATAAGCTTCCAGACCCGATTAGTCTCCATAGACTTCATCTCAATGTTCATGGCCTCTGTCCAGAGTCTTGAATCAACATCCTCCATAGCTTCTGCGTAAGTATAAGGATCCCTGTCATGTTCATCTGGTTCAGCCAAAAAGACCTCCCCATTGAACATATACCTCTTAGGTTGACGCCCGATCCTCCCACTACGCCGAAGCCCCTGAGGTTGTTGTTTAGGTTTGTTTGGTTTTTCTACACCGATCGGAATGGTTTCATTCGGAACCTCCGAAGTGAACGAATCACCCCTTAACTCCTCAAGCACCACTTTGCTTCGAGGTTTAAAGTCGTCCATGTAACTCTCCTCAAGGAAAGTTGCATTAGTTGAAACCACGACTTTATTTTCCTTTAGGTTATAAAAATAACCCCCTTTAGTCCATTTTGAATATCCTACAAACACGCAAACTTCCGAACGTGCTTCCAACTTATTCGGATCCTTAAACAGGACATGAGCTAGACATCCCCATATGCGAATATGGTTTAAGGATGTCTTCCGTCTTGTCCACAACTCATAAAGAGTTTTAGGGACCGATTTTGAAGGCACATTGTTTAAAAGATAACATGCGGTTTGTAGTGCATATCCCCAAAAGGATAAAGGCAATGATGAATAACTCATCATGGACCGAATCATGTCCAACAAAGTCCTATTCCTTCTCTTCGCTATGCCATTCTGCTGCGGAGTGCCCGGCGCAGTCAAATGGGATAAAATTTCATTCTCTAACAAGTGTCCCAAGAACTCATCAGAAAGGTATTCCCCACCTTGATCAGATCAAAGTGCCTTTATGGGTCTACCCAATTGCTTTTCCACTTCAGCCGAAACTCCTTCAACTTATCATAAGTTTCGCTTTTGTGGTGCATCAGGTACACATACCCATATCTTGAGTAATCGTTAATAAAAGTGAAGAAGTACTCATACCTTTCTCGTGCCCGGATGTTCATTGGTCCGTAAACATCACTATGCACAAGTTTTAGAACCCCTTTGGCCCTATTGCCCTTAGACCCGTATGGTCTTTTGGTCATTTTACCCTCCAAACAAGATTCACATTGAGATATAGATTCCACCTTTAAGTAACTTAAAGGTCCATCCCTTACCAACCTTTGAATCCTATTCAGGTTAATATGGCCAAGGCGCAAATGCCAAAGATAAGTCTTATTAGAGTGAGAAGTTTTAAGTCTTTTTGAGTCATTATCATTTATCTCAGCATTAAGCAATAAGTCCATCTTAGGTTTGATAAAATATAGATTATTTTGCATCCATCCAGAACAGATAAAAGATTTATTTTTATGAATCACCACTTTTTCATTAAAAGATACCACGTAGGAGTCTTTAAATAAAGAAGATACAGAAATTAAATTCCTTTTAAATTTAGGAACATAAAAACAGTCTCGCAAAATTAAATTCCTCTAATTATCAAAGTAAAGATGGACATCTCCCACTACTTCCGCTGAGACCAAGGATCCATCGCCCATCCGAAGCGTTAAGTCTTCACACAACAGACTTCTCGTTTCTTTGAATCCCTGCAGAGAAACACAAACATGATTAGTTGCACCAGAATCTATGACCCAGATGTCACTGGATTCCTCAACCAAACAAGTTTCTAAATATAGAAGATCACACCTACCTCCCTTGGAAAGGAAGTCCTTGCAATGCTTCTTTATATGCCCGACCTTACCACAGAAGAAGCACTTAAGCTTCTTTGGGTTCTTCTTCTTTTTCTTCTTGCTCTTGGTAGCAGGAGGAACAGAAGACTTCCCACTATTGGCCCGTTGCTTCTTTCCATTCCCAGAGTTAGGATTGGAACCAGAAGCAGCTACCATATTGGCCTCTCCACCAGCAGGAGACTCCCTGATCAGCAGTTCAAACTCTTGTAACTGTTTCATCAGTTCTGTCAAGGTCATATCTCGTCTATTGCTTAAATTAAAAGTAGCTCTAAACGAAATAAATTCCTTAGACAGAGCCTCAAAGACCATAGTCATCTGAGTTTCAACATTGATGTCGGCTCCATTGGTTTAAGCCTCAGCGAGGTAACCCATGACCAACATCATGTGCTCCTTTACAGATGTCCCCGGTCTCTGTCTACAGTTTAAGAGTTTTCAAAGCGCCCCTTGCCGCTTCGTTATGGCCTGGCCTCCGAACATATCCTCAAGATTTTCCAAGATCTACTTCGCAGTCTCATAATCCTGATGTTGAGCCTGCAGCACGTTGTTCATGCTAGCCATAACATAGCAGCGGGCCTGATCATTAGCATCTTTCCAACGGTCGTACGCTTGGAATTGCTCATTACTTGAGTCTCCCGTAGGCTCAGGAGGACAAGGAGTTGTCAGAACATATTTCAATTTCTCAAAAGAAAAGACGATGTCCAGGTTCCGTTTCCAATCGTTATAGTTCTCACCGGTTAATTGGTTTTTATCAAGTATTGATGATAAAGCGTTTTTAGATATTTTCAATCTACAATAAAAAATCATATACCAAACATAAGCAAACATATATAATAATTTAGTAAGATAACAATCATGTAGAATCATACAAATGTGTTTATGTGTCAAAACCTTGAAAATATTACAACCTTACAACGATAATTCCCAACTCAGAATTCAACAAGCTCCTAGGGGAGTCATGCCAAATTCAATCAAGAATACGGATCCCCTCCTGATTAATATATGCCATCCAGGACCCGTATGATCCAGCATATACTAATAATCATTTCTTTGGCCATTAACTTTATTAACAGAGCTCCTAGGGAAGGTTAATAATAAAATTAACGTGAGTGTATAACCACTATTTCAATATTTTATCCATGATTTATAATCACCACCTAGGGGTGGGTAACCATAAATCATACTAAAATACCTTATCATTTCAGAGATCCAATCTGGTACATGATAGAAATCCCTTCCTAGGGGTCAGGACCACCATGTTCTTCCTATGGACTAACGATGGAGGCCTTAGGTCCTCTCTTCGAAAACCTTCTCCCACTCAATCTTTTGAAGTCAAGGTTTTATTTTAAAATTATGCATGAACAATTTTAATACGAGCGGCACTCCCTAATCTATATGACATGTTATCAATATACATGGTAAATCATATTATAATGCAGACAAGCAAAGTAATCAAGCAAAGCTACAAGCAAAATAATAATAACCGTAATATTATGGTTCCACCCTAGAGAATAGAAAACTAAGATTACAAGAGAATAATCGAGACATTTTTCGATTCTTCATCCTTGAATCCTCAAGTTGTATCCTTCTTCATGTAATATCCATCTTCAAGTCTTCAATCCCGTATGAATCGAATACTTTATATTTCCGGTCATATCCAAATTTAATGTTTCTCAGAATCGTCCCAAAAATAAAATTAAAACTGCGCCAAAAAAATTGCACCTTTTCTGGACACCCGGCAGCTTCTCGGTCGGCAGGCCGCCGAACCTGCATAGATCGGCAGGCCGATGGAGCAAGACCGACAGGCCGATCTACATGACCTTCGGTGAGGGTGCTGCTCGGGTTACACTCATCGTCGACTTCCTAGTCATCGACAAACCCTCTCAGTCCAATATTATAATCGACCGACCAACATTGAATGCATTAAAGGCCGTGGTCTCCATGTATCACCTGGCGATGAAGTTTTTGATGGAAGAAGGAGTTGGAGTAATCCGTTCATCTCAGAGGGACTCCCAAGCCTGCTACGCCAATGTCGTGACAGCGGCGTCGGCTTAACTGTTGAACGTCTCGGCCATCCATATGGTCGACGAGATAGACCTCCCTACCGACCCGGTGCCCAAGATGCTTTTCGATCTTGACCCCTGACTGCCCGAGGAAGAGGTGAGAGCCACCTCAATCAAGGACTTAATGCCGTTCAGCTTAGACCCTACGAGGCCCGAACGTACCATCTAACTCGGATCCTAGCCAAGACCAGAGATCTGGGCCGACCTGGAGGGACTTCTTATTGAGTATCGGGACGTTTTTGCATGGTCTCATGAGGACATGCCTGGCATCGACCCAAGCATGACCTGTCATCGGCTCAACGTCCGACTCGATCATAAGCTGGTGGTACAAAGGAGAAGGGTTTTAATCTAGAGAGATACGCTGTCATAAATGAGGAGGTCTAGAAGCTCCTCAAGGCGGGATTCATCAAAGAGGTCAAATATCCAGAGTGGCTGGCAAATGTTGTTCTTGTCAAAAAGCCGATGGGAAGTGGTGAGTCTGCGTAGATTATACTGACCTGAATAAGGCCTGCCCTAAAGACTGCTTCCTACTTCCCCGGATTGACCAGCTCGTCGACACGACGGCCGACCACGAGCTATTGAGCTTCATGGATGCTTATTCCGGATACAATCAGATAAGGATGGCTGAGGAAGATTAAGTGAAAATGGCTTTTGGTTACTAATCAGGGGCTATACTGAAAAAATGCCGGGGCTACCTACCAGCACCTAGTTAATAAGATGTTTGCTTGGCTGATCTGTAAAATGATGGAGGTCTACGTGGACAACATGCTGGTTAAGTTTGTCTAAGCAGTGGATCACATGGCCGATCTCCAAGCAAGTTTCGATATACTCTGGGAATATGGGATGAAACTCAACCCGACAAAGTGCACGTTTGGGGTTAGCTCGGGCAAATTTCTCAGGTTTCTGGTCAACCGACGAGGCAAAGAGGTTAACCCAGCAAAGGCCCAAGCAATTATAGACATGCACTCACCCCGGACTATGAAGGAGGTGTAAAAACTCACCGGCATGATAGCGGCTCTCTCTAGATTTGTCTCCCGGGCTATCGACAAGTGCCATACATTTTTTAAGGCATTCAAAGGGGAGGTTTGAGTGGAGCAGGGAATGTGAGGAAGCTTTTTAGAATCTGAAGAAGTATTTAGCCACATCCCCGCTCCTATCTAAACCTTTGCTCGGAAAAGTTTTGACCTCTTATCTAGTCGTGTCTGAGAAGGCCGTAAGCTTGGTTCTCGTCTGAGAAAAAAACGGAGCCCAAAAGCCAGTGTACTTACCAGCCACGCATTCTAGGGTGTCGAGGAGCAGTACCCCCCACTTGAGAAGTTGGCCTTTGCGTTGGTCACTTCTTCATGGAAGCTACGGCCCTACTTTCGAGGCCACACCATACAGGTTTCGACTAAGTTCCCTCTCCGGCAAGTCTTACAAAGCCCAAAAATATCCAGTCAGATGGCCAGGTGGTTGGTGGAGCTCGGCCAGTACGATGTTCACTTTGTGCCGAGGACAACCATTAAGGCTCAAGCCCTTGCAGACTTCATCGTTGAATTTACTAATGTCAGGTAAGGCACACCGTTGGCAGAGAAGGCGCCAATAGAAATGCCAGATGCCCCAGGATGCAGCGAAGATTGCACCACCTCAGAGTCATAATGGAAGCTTTACATTGACGAATCTTCCTACGTAGAAGGATCAGGTGCCAGGCTGATATTAATAAGCCCAAACGGATACAAGGTGATCTCCGCACTCCAATTCGACTTCAAGGCCTCAAACAACAAGGTAGAGTACGAAGCACTCTTGGCCGGACTCTGAATCGCCAGAGATCTTGGGGTAGACCATATACTCATTCACAGCGACTCGATGCATGTCGTTCAACAAGTCACTGGAGTATTCCAAGCCTGAACGGACTCGATGGCTACATACTTACAAGAGGTCAAGCTGCTGCTCGGACAATTTAAGTCATACTTGTTCAAGCAGATCCCTAGATCGAAAAACTCAAAGGCGACGCGCTTGCTCGACTAGCCTCGGGCCCCAGTGATAGCGACCTAGCTTTAGTCCCCATCGAAAGGTTGGCTGAGCCAAGCATACATAGAGAAGTGGCGAATGTAGCCGAGCGACTCGAGACCACTTGGATGGACCTGATCATCTGATACCTGACCACAGCCGAATTGTACGATGACCTAGAAGAGTCACATGGATACGCAATATCTTGGCCCAGTATTTAATGATCAGTGGGAAATTATATAGACGAGGCTACACCATGCTATGTTTAAAGTACGTAGGCCCCAAAGAAGCCGAAAACCTAATGAAGGAGATCCATAAAGGCCTATGTGGTAACCATTCCAACGGGAGATCTTTGGCCCAGAAATGTCTTCGGCAGGGTTACTATTGGCCGACTATGGAGCAAGATTATAAGGATTTTGCACGAAAATGCCTCAAATGCCATCAACTTACAAGGTTGCCCGGACACCACGCCAAGCCACTCACCTCAGTCACGTCGGCATGGCCATTTGCCAAGTGGGCCATCGACCTAATCGGACCTCTCCTGCAAAACCGATCACAATTTAAGTACTGCATCGTGGCCATAGACTACCTCACCAAATGGGTTGAAGTAAAACAGTGTACCAACATGACTGAAGCAAAATGTACCAGCTTCATATGGAAGAACATCATTTGCTAGTTCAAAATCCCACACACGATCGTGACCGACAATGCTAAACAGTTCGAGTCCTCTAGTCTCCTCTGCCTAATCGGACCTCTCCTGCAAAACCGATCACAATTTAAGTACTGCATCGTGGCCATAGACTACCTCACCAAATGGGTTGAAGTAAAACAGTGTACCAACATGACTGAAGCAAAATGTACCAGCTTCATATGGAAGAACATCATTTGCTAGTTCAAAATCCCACACACGATCATGACCGACAATGCTAAACAGTTCGAGTCCTCTAGTCTCCTCTGCCTATGCGAGCAGCTCGGCATCAAGAAAATTTTCTACTCTCTGAGCTATCCATAGAGCAACGGGCAAGTAGAAGCGGTAAACAAAACAATCAAGAACAACTTGAAGAAAAAGCTCAAAGGCCTCAAGGGAGCATGGATTGACAACTTCCAAAAGTACTCTAGGCTTACCAAACGACTGCCCAAACAGCTACCGGGGAAACCCCATTCTCCCTTGTGTACGGGGCAGAAGCTGTCATTCCAGCCGAGGTGGGATTGCCAAGCTTCAGGATTGAACACTACGAGGAAACCTAGAACGCCGAGGTCATGGTGTCTGAACTGGACTTACTTGAAGAAAAGAGGAACCTGGCCACAATTTGCAATGCTGCTTGGAACCAAGTCATTGCTCGGTACTACAACAAGCAGGTCCAACTGAGGAGTTTTAAAATCGAGGATTTAGTACTGAAAAAGATCATGGTTCAGCAGCCTTGGTTGGGGTCTTTTGGTCCAAAGTGGGATGGGCCATATAGGATCGTCGGCATAATTCAGCCAGGCACGTACAAACTATCCGACATGGAGCGAAACCAGCTCTACCATCCTTGGAATGCTGAGCTCCTTAAAAGATTCTTTTGCTAAATCAACGCCAGAAACCTTTTTTGACCTCTGCTATAATTCTTTTGTAACTAGGCCTATTGAATAGGACTGGAATATAAATACTAAACATCAGTGAAATGTAAATTTCCTACACCGTTCCATCGAGCAATGTGTGTCTAAGTGAAATACTTGAATTAAACAGGGATACCATAACTCCAGCCTAGAGGACTAGACAATAACTCTTGAAGAGGGAGAGTCGTCCTAACTAAACGGACTAGGGGTTGATTGACACCTCTCCAATTGTTAAATTTGTTGTCGTACAGACCGCCCAACAAGTCGCTTAGCATAACTATGCCCGACCAATACTAGACTTGCAAAGTTTTCACAAACTTAAACAAGTATAAGGGGGCGATAGGGTATAGGGTACCACATGCCGTTGTGCTCTACCTGGTCGAGAAAACGGGGATATCCTCCCTGCTTGAATTAACTCAGTAATCATCGAGACAACACACTTGGCATCAATATAAATTGAAAAGACGGAAGCTCGAAAAATATATTTTAGGAATGCTCCTCCCGAGGAGTATCCAACTTGTCTGAATTCCTAATTCAATTTTGAGGTCGAGGTTTATGCCAACTCGACGAAGACGAAGGCTTAACTACGTCCCCAAGAAACCCTACACCTAGAAACATGAAAATATCTTTCTGAGAACAATCACACTTGAAATATATTAAAAACATAATATATAAAAAATTTGAGAAGCGATAAACTTGGGAGAAATTAAAATATATTCATGAGTGGGGGGGTGGTATAGTTAACTAGGCACCTCCTGAGCCTGGCCTAAAATAAAACCAAAATAAACAAAAAAGAAAGATGGCCTAAGCCTGGGTCCCATCCCCGGCGTTGCCTTCCTTGCCTCCACCGCCGTCGGTGCTTTGCTCGTCCCCGTTGTCGAAGTAGATGTCATCGTCGTCCACTTCGACAACTTCCTCGCCTTGTTGTTGTTGAGCAGCGCCTTGCTCTGGCTCGACTATGAGCAACTAGTCGAAGCTCTCAGCCTCAGGGTGCTGTCGAATCAGATGATATCGGAGGTCTGTCATCTAAAGTAGTAGTAATCGACGTACTCTGGAGATGCCTTGAATTCCTCCACGGCTTGGGAGAGTCGGCCAGGGAGCTCCTCCAAAAATCGCTAGTGCTCGGCCTAAAGAGCCACCAGCTGCTCTTTGATCCAGGCAGCCTGGTCCTTTGCCTACCCGCCTCCCTTAATGCTTCCTCGGCCTCCGCCTTGGCTTGAACGGCGTCCTCCTTGGCCTTCTAAGCTTCCTCTTCGGCTCAAGAGAGAGACGTCTTGATTTGGTCTAGATCGATGTTCCTAGCACTGAGCTGCCTCTCAACCTCTAACTTGTCGAGGAAAGTCTTCTTATGCCTTTCCTTCTCCTTGTTAAGTTCTTTCAGCCCAGTTGAGTAGGCCATGTGTAGGAAGGCACTCGTATGGGAATGTATAAAAAATGAAGAAGAAAGAAGGCTTTAGTGCTCACCAAAAAGCAGGGGTAAAGAGGCTTGGGTTGGGCAAGCACTTACCTTGGCGGCAGAGCTAAATGTAGCGTCAGACAGGCCCTAGAAATCTTCCCCTCGGAGGTTCACCAAAAAGTCCTCCTAGGTCACTGTGTCCCTGAGACGGTCCAGGATGGTCTGGCGGTAGCTCGGGCGTCTTCTCGGTGGGTCCTGTGAAGGCACCACAGTGGTAGTGTCGGCGGGCGGGGTCCCACTCGACGAAACCCTGGCCTTCGAAGCCTGGGGTGGTTGCTCTTGGACTATAGTGGGTACCTGCTTGGGTCGTGGGGGAAGCTCCATCCTCAGAGTTTGCTTGCGCTTCCTCCCGACCTCCACAGCCTTGCCTTTCTTTTTCCTGAGGCTCTCTATAAGAGCCTACCTTTCAGCAGCTGTGCTCAGCCGTGAAGACATTTCTGCAAGCCCAAATCTCCCTAAGTCAACATCAGGTCAGTACATTAAAAAAAAAACTTGGGGCTGACCTCTAATCCAGAGCTGGCGGGACGGGTTAATAAGCTGGATCACGTCTTCAAGGTCCTCGTCAGCCACGAGTGGCCCTGCATCGAAGGAACCATTCGACAAGTCCTCGGAGCTAGACGATGATGGCTCCCTCGTTGGCCACCTGGATCGGGAAGTGCTTCGCCCCGAGACGTCCATGGCACTTGGCCTTGCAACTGTCACCTGCCCAACTGACCAGGTATGACAGATCAGTGGGGGATTTGTTCTGCTGGGTTTCCCGAATTAGCCATAACCATAAAGGGTTTCCTTCCCGAACAGGAAGGACTGCTGCCTGGTCGCTTTTGACTTCTCGAACAGGTCTTCGACCACCCTGATCACGAGGCTAGGTGCCCAAGGCCTCTAAGACCACACGTGCCCTTGCTCAAGCATCCTTGGCACAAGCTGGTCGGTAGGGACAGCCTCATCGGCCCGAGCTAAGTAATTATCCCTGATGTAGAACCACTCGTATTTCCAGAGTTTGTCCGAGTCAGGGTTGCCAAAAATAAAGTCTTTCCTAAAGCTCGTGACATAATACCACCCATACTGCCAAGGAAGCTTCTTCATTTTATACACTTGCTTAAATGCTTCTAATGGTATCTCAGTGGCCCGGTGGTACCTCTATAACATGTACATCCCGATCAACGACCTGCAACTATTTTGGTTCAGCTGAGCCGGGCACACATTATAGTCATTAAGTGCCCGGCAAAGGAACGAATGGAACAGAAGGCGCAGCCTAGCCCTAAAAAACTTGGCGTAAAGCATTATACATCCCTCGGGCGGGTCTAGGGGTGAATCGTTCTCCTCGGGCAAGATAAGGATCACGTCATCCAGGATGTCAAACTTGACGTGTAGGTCCTCCAGCCGAGACTCCATCATAGCATTGGTATAGATCGCTACCGAAGTCTATCCTGGCCAGGTCACCCTATAAGCGGTCACCCCCCAGACCCGAGTGACCTGAACCCGTTCATCCTCATCTATTTCAACTTGTTTGGCCCCTTCTACCTTTTCGGCTGCTCGTTCCTCGTCAGAGATATCCACTGTAATCCTGCCCCGCAACCTGGACAAGGGCCCTAGAATCTTGGCCCAAAGTGCTCGGGGCATCGCCGGCTGCCTCAAGCTCAGCTCGCTCCTTGGCAGTAACTCAGGAGGAGCCTGCAGTGGCCGCCCCAATGTAAAGGTTTTGGCCTCTGCATGGCCTTACTGGTTGCTCCCCATTGAGCGCGTTGAAGAACTTGTGCTCGGGGATGGTATGGGAGTCGACCCTTAATATTTGCTCCAGCCGGCCAGCCCTGTCCCGCTCAAGGGATATGCTTTCAATGTCCACCTCTACAGTGAACGATCTGGCCTTTGGGCTACTTTTCGATAAGGAAATGTCTACATTCTGAGAGTCTGACACGTTACTCATTTTTCGTGCGTCTCAGGAAGTTACCTAATCGGGCTATGGAAGTTCGAGAACTTGAAGTTTTCGGTCTAAGAAACTATAGCTCGATAGCTAAAAACTCATGGATGCAAAATCTGATCTTAATTACGTGAAAATGACAAGAAGAAATGCCCTATTTATAGGTATTTCTGGCGAGAAATCTGGAAGCAAAAAACAAAAAGGTGCTATGATTACCCTGACAGGCGGTGTAGTCGACCGTAGAGCGACATGTGTCCCTCGATTAATCTGCCTGACCTTTCATCTCACACCACTTTGGAATGCCGTTTGGTCTTCTTTTGGTAGCCAACCTTACCCACCCGGCATAGTCCACCCGTCGGTGGACCCAGTCGGACACCGACTAGGTGAACTAGGGGCTAATATTGAGGGTGAGCTTGACGCCACCGTCGAGAAGCCAAACTTCGACTGGTCGGCTAAATGGTAGAGTCACCAAGGAGCTAACTATCGACCCCGATGATAATGGACGTTGCGTTTAAGGTGCTTCTTAGGGCCGCTAGGGCCATACCTCCACAGGTTGCCACCTCGGGCTATACGCTGGCTCGGGTCGGATTATTCTCATTCACAAGTGGACTGCTACTCGCCACCACAGGCCAACAAATGACAAACAACTCACCGTCTGATGGAAACCAATCCATTGATAGGAGGGACTTGAGACTTGTCATCTACTGTCTGACATGCCTTGATGTGACACTCGGGTTGTGGGTAAAACCCACCTAACACCCGGTCCAAGTAGTGGCCTATAAATAAGATGCATTTATTACCTCCTAGGATTTATGCTTCTTCCCATCTAACAAGCCCTTGTCCTCTGCCGAGCAACCCCTGCCTTGAGTATCAGAGAGCCCTTGTCTGTTAACTGACACCTTTTCTCTCACCTCTGAAGCGTCCCTCCTCCTGTTGCATGTGCACCCGACCGGGCAGAGGCGAGCCGGGAAGAGCTAGACACCATGTGCAGCCGCATGTGGTGTTGATTTGACGTCGGACCTCGGTAAACATCAACATTTTGGCGCTAGAAAAAGAGTGCCTATGCCTTCACTCAAAGACACCAGCCACAACAACTCCGAGGACCGAGATGGTAACTTGAGCTCAGAACAAGAATGGAAGGAAGCAGAGGGCTAAGAACGGGAAGTCTTCTATTCCTACAAATGGCAAGAGTAAGAAGAAGAAAAAGAAGAACCCAAAAGAGTTGAAGTGCTTTTATTGTGGGAAGGTTAGGCACACAATGAAGAATTGCAAGGACTTCCATTCCCAAGAAGGTAAGTGTGATCTTCTGGTTATTGAAACTTGTCTAGTTGATGAATCAAGTGATACTTGGTTTATAGATTCTGGAGCAACTAATCATGTTGGTGTTTCTCTACAGGGGTTCAAAGAAACAAGAAGTGTGCTCCATGGGACTTCACGCTTTAGATGGGCGATGGCTCTTTGGTGTTGGCTAAAGCAGTGGGAGACGTCCATCTTTACTTTGATAATTATAGGATTTTAGTTTTGAAAGATTGTTTTTATGTTCCTAGACTTAAAAGGAATTTGATATTTGTAGCTTGTTCATTTAAAGATTCTTCTTTAGTTTCTTTTAATAATAAAGTGGTTATTTGTAAAAAAAAACAAATCTTTCATCTGTGATGGATGAATGCAAAACAATCTATATTTTGTCAAACCTAAAATAGACATACTACTTAACACTGAGGTTAATGATAATAACTCTAAAAGATTTAAAACTTTTGACTCTAATAATACTTATCTTTGGCATTTACGATTAGTTCATATTAGCCTGAATAGGATTCAAAAGCTGGTAAGGGATGGACTTTTAAGTTACTTAGAAGTAGAATCTATACTACAATGTAAATCTTGTTTGGAGGGCAAAATGACCAAAGACCATTTGAGTCTAGGGGCAATAAGGCCGAAGGGTTCTAGAACTTGTGCAGAGTGATGTTTGTGGTCCCATGAACATCAGAGCAAGAGGAGGATATGAGTACTTCATCACTTTTATTGATGATTACTCAAGATATGGGTATGTTTACCTAATGCATCATAAAAGCCAATCTTTTGACAAGTTTAGGGAGTTTCGGGTTGAAGCAAAAAAGCAATTAGGTAAACCATAAAGGCACTTCGATTCGATCGAGATGATAAATACCTCTCCGATGAGTTCTTAGAACACTTATTAGAGAATGAGATTTTATCCTATTTGACTGCGACAGGCACTCTGTAGCAGAATGACATAGCTAAGAGAAGGAATATAACTTTGTTGGATATGGTTAGGTCCATGATGTGTTATTCGACATTACCTTTATCCTTATAGGGATATGCACTACAAACCGCATGTTATCTTTTGAACAATGTGCTTTCAAATGTGGAAGGGTAGGAAGATATCCTTTTCTCGCCGGCTAGTTAGAAAGCATGAAAATATGCTCCATGTTCTATTAACTGACAAGCTAGTTCTGCTGGACTTGGCCACTTTAAAACTTGTTTTGAAAAGCTATTTTTCTAAAGCTTTGTTAAAATAAAGTAAATCCAATTCTAATACATAAAATATTATTAAACACATAAGAAAACTATTTTTCAAAACAATTATAATAATTGAAACTTTTGATAAAACAAGTTTGCAAAACATTTATGCAAATTTTCAAACTTATGAATGTAAGTGAATGAGTGATTTGAGCTTACATGAATCAAACACATTAAAAAGTGCTACCCATATCAATTACAAGACTTAAGAATATGACAAAACCTATATACACAAAATCTTATAATCCCTTAATTCTTTATCTTCTTCTCCTTGTGTATTTGAGAATTGAGTTTATGATTCGTGTCTGATTATCGAGGTGGGAAAAAGGCTTTTAAGTCATTTACCATAACGGTTTTTTCCAAACACCGTTGTGGTATGCACTAGCCTTCTACGACAGTTTTTTAAAAAATCGTCGTGGTATACCTAGCATACCACGATAGTTTTCTCCAAAAACCGTTGTGGAAGATGAACCACCCTACCACGACAAAAAGGTAGTTAAATGAGGGTTCTATGATCTCAAATTTGTTGTAGTGCTTCATCTTCAAGTTGCAATAATTCTTGATACCCCTTGATTTGATAAAATTTTGTTTAGAAATTAAGCTTAACAAGACTCAAGAAATTAATTAGCAAATTAGTAATTCATAATTATTTTGTTATCATCAAAACCATAGGGAAATAAACAATAATATGTAAATTTATTTTATGATATTTACATATAAAAAAACATATATAAAAGAATAAAGAAATTTTATTTATAAATAATGACGGTTTGAACTTCACAATATTTAATTGGCATTTGTACTATGCTTTAAAAGTACTAATTTCAGTGCCTACTACTCATCATTAGTCTAGTTGCAAAAGGTTTCTTCGTTATCTTCAAAGAACACGTCTTGGTCTTAGTTTGTGTTTCAAGCTTGCTACTCCGTTTACTTTAGAAGTTTTTATTGATGTTAATGAAAATGCTTAGAGGTACTACTGATGATAGGCATTATTATTCATAAAAAGTGAGTCTTATTTAAGGTTTTATATTGTAGGCTCTCTTTTATTAGTGGATGGTATTTAGTATCACCAATGCCTTATAGCAATACTAGATGTTAATTGGGGTGATAGTTTGGATGACCGAAGATCAACTAGTGATGTATGTGTCTATTTTAGTGGCAATCTGATTACCTGAAGTTCCAAAAAGCACCATGTACTTGCTCGTAGTTGTTTTAAATCTGAGCATAGGGTGTTGTCTTCTACTGCCATAGAACTTATTTCGCTCCAATCTCCTTTCTTCTTCTTCTTCTTTTTTTTTTAACTGAACTGGGTGTACAAGTTAAGGGCAATCCTTCTAGGCCTCTAATCTAGTGTTTTATAGCTGTCCCAAGCAATAGAGAATGATTTATGAAAGAAAAATCATTTTCATCCCCGTAAGGTTATAATCTTGTTACTCATAAAATTATAGGCCATAATTTAATATGTAGTATGCTTTTTACATTGAGTCTTACTGTTTTATTAGATATAGGGTTATAACCTTACAGATTAAATAGGATTGCTGGTTGTGAAAAAGGTAGCAAGCAAGGTTTTAGATTTTCGGTATGTTTCTGCAACAACAACAACAACAACAACAACAAAAAACTGGTTGTTGATGTTCTCACTAAAGATTAGTCTATTTCTCATTTTTCAGTATCTATGTACCAAGCTAACCTTAGGTTCTCCCTAGGCTTAGCTCGAGGTCCGAGGAGGTGTGGTAATGAAATATCAGTTTAGTTAGGAATTCGTTTCTCTGCTTAAGGCTTGTAACTAACTCAATTAGGTGTACGTCACTATATATTCTGTTAATTTGTTAGACTTGTAATTTAAATATTAATATCAATAAAAATTATCTAAGCTCATATTTTTGTCGGAGACACATTTATCCCCAAATTCCGCTTGCGTTTTCTTGAAAGCCAATCAAGTAGATTTGACAACGTCCATTTAGTAATTTCCTTGAGTTTCTAATTTTACAACTGGAAAAGCATCATTTCATTGCGCTTAAAATTATAAAGAGAAGTTTCTTTTTATTGTGTTAGTAACAACCATTTTAAACGTAGCTAAATCTAGGGTTAAGGCTCGTATCTGACGACGTTTTTCAAATCTGAAACAACCTTTTTCAGTTTTCTCTCAAATTTGGATTCTAATATTTTGCACAAAAGGCAAAACACAGAAGTACACATTCTGCATAAAGAAATCACGTATACATTTATAATGAAATTTGCAAATATAGTTTGTGTGCATAAAGTTAATGTCAGTGACTGTCAAATTCATCAATATATTTCGTTTTTTTTTTTTTTTTGGGAAAAAGTTCTAAAGGGCAACTTAAAATAAGGCTCACTGACTAAACCTAAGATGGAGAGAGAATTATGAGCTTATTAAAGCTTCCAAATTAGAATATCTGCTTTTCTATTTCAAAAAAATATATAAAAAAGATGCCTTGTTAAAACCCATTTTGAATTTGTCAGAGTTTTGTCAAATCAGCCTATAATTGGAAGCAACTGGATATGTCCATTCTTTATTTGAAATTGCATAATCTTAACAAGGTCTTTAAAATAGTAATTTAAATCAATAGTTTAAACTGTAAATAGTGTAAAGCTTTTATATATTATAGTAAAAAGTTACAGTGTACTCTTACAAACTACACTTCTCAAACCTAAACTAACAGTTTAAACTACTCTCCCAAACACCTTATTATTCTTGTGCAAATCCTTTTCTCTTTTCATTCAGTAAATAATGCTTTAGTCACAAACTCCATCTCTTAATGTAGGTGACCACAACAAACCACATCAAGCGATGAAGAGCCCTCATTCATTAGCGCAGGAGTAGCAGCATCCATGCATAGAGCTTGGTCATGAAGATGAACCGAAAGGCTGCATTGGCCATCACTTGCTTGGCTTTGACTTGTTACTCCAAAAACAACCATAAAAGAGTTCACTTTGATCATTCTTTTGTTCAATAATATGAAACGCCAATAATTACCAATATGTTTCCTAGTTTGTTAACGCTTCTTTTTTGATTCAGGTACTTTTCATTGTTCGTAACCTTTATTAATTAAGAAAATTCTACGTATAGGAGATCCTTTAAATAACTCCACTTATTTTTTTGTAGATATCCTCACTAACTTTAAGCGATGTTCCATATCTTTTTTTAAGCGTAGATATATATCTCGGACTTGGAAATGGTGGCACTCCTTGTTGATTGGTCCCCCAAGGACATTTCTCCTCGAAAGCTTTTAAGAAGAGAGCTATTAATGCTAACATAATTATAATAATAAACAATTCATAAAAAAGAAAATCCATTTTGTTTTAATCTCAAAAGCAATGGTGATATTTTAAACAATCATTTCAATCTGTTTCTTCCAATTCCATTCAATGTGAAAAAAATGTTACTAAAGTTCAAGTTGATCTATAACTTAATACTTGTATATGTTAAGACAAATGCCTTCAAATCATATAATGTTTGGTAAAAGGATATTTTTAGAAATGAATAAATTGAATTTTTTATTATATTTATATGCATGTATTTTAAATTTTTTATGAATATCACTAAAATTTTATAATTATCTATGTGACCTTTAATATTGCATATAAGTGTTACATACAAGAGGGTAATATTTAAGGATGATAATCAAAATAGTTAGTAATATATAATTAATTATTCAATTAAAGTATGAAATCTTTAATTGAACGTTACTAATGTAAGTGATCTCCATTAAAAATGGAGCGGTTTTATCTAAATGGTTAATGTAATGAGTCATCAATTGAGTGTACTGTATATAATGAGATTATGTAGGATCAAAACATAGTGTGATATGAACAAATAATAATTTCTGTTGATTATAACAAGTTCTAATCACGTCAACCGATGGTCATATATAAGAAAATCTTAAATTTGAGTTATTAGCACACTCTTATTTGTGGAATTATGTCTTTTGATTTACTTAGTATGGATTTGAGATTCTAATCGTATCCCTTGTATTTTGGAAGCATAATGAAATAAGTGGCTGAGAATGTTGATATTACAAGATGAAATCCATTCATTCTTTAACAAAAAGCAGATAACTAATTCCCTTGAGTATTAATTTAGGTCTTGAATAATATGAGTCCTTAATACATGATTAAATTCATAAATTTATTATTCATTAGAGCATCAATGGCAATCAAGGATAAAGAATTAATTAGAGAGGTTAATAAATTTTACCTAGATCTAATTATGAATTATTTATAGAAGATTAATTTATATATAACGACTATATCAAATGGACGACTCTAAGAAGAATTATATCTATAATTTAAAGAGTACATTTCTAAGTTTCTAGTAGAGTAATATTAGAATTAATAAAAGAGTAATATATTAATTATTGGTTATCAATTAATATATTAGTCTTATTAGAGTTTGAAATTATGGGTTCATTAGCCCTCTGACATCATTGTAAACACTGTTTGGACAAGTGAAACTGTTGGTTTAATTAATTAATTTAAAATTATAGAATTTTAAATTAAAAATCACTCAAAATAAATTCATTTATAATTATTAAATAATAATTAATTTTGAAAGACACACAGTGGATGCCCACTGTGTGTGGTGCATACTTGCATAGGGAAATTTTTTTGTACAATCGAAGCCCTGTTCACTAAGTTTCCATATTTAGAATTTTTTTTTTTGGGATAAATATGATTTTAATTCAAGTTTAAAAAGCTAAATTTGGAAACAGATCAGATAAGGTAATAAGCAGTATTACTTCTTTCTTTGATTGATGATTGGTGCTACAAGCATAAAAAAACTCTTTGTGTGTGGTGCCACAACCAGTGTAAGGAAAGAAAAACTTTTGTCCTTCATTCTAATCAAATATTTGATATTTAAAATTAAAATAAATGAAGCTTTTAAATTAATTGTATCACCCATTGTTTATAAAAGTGGCTTTCTCTATTCATTCTATATACAATTAAAATTTTTGGTTAGATCGTAAAAATTCTACCAAAGAGTCTACCATTAGGCGTGTAGAGAGAGAATTAAGGAAAGAAAAAGAAGAGTTCTTCATTCTCAAACCTCCATTGCACATGTGTTAAGATTGGCATGTGAGAAAAACGAGTGAGTGATCCTTAGCAAAATCTAATTCCTTCTATGCCCACTCATTTCTCTATTCTGTGTCGAGGACTAGGAGAGGAAGACTTTGGTCTCATATAGAGAATAGTCATATCCCATAGAAGAATTGTGAACTCCTCTCTTCGTCTAGGTAAACAAAACTATATATATGTGTGTGTGTGTGTGTTTATTTAACATTAAAATACTACATATAATATATAGCATGTTTTACACGAGTTTTGGAAAAAATTTTGTTATATACTTTCCACACTTTTACCATGTTTATGCTATTTTCTTTAAAATCATTTTCAAAAACTTACAGTATAAAAGTAATAATTTGGCATCTCAAAGAGCTCCCTTTATAAAGATTTAGCATGGTTTTACAAGATATCTAGATCTATATACTAGGAACAAAGAGAAGGAATTCACTCATAAGGAGTATTATGAATAGGATCTACATAAATACACATTACAAATCATATAAATAAGTAAGTCATCCAAAAACTAAAATTAAGAAATTTTCAGATAAAAAAAAAATACAATAAAGTAAAAATATGCCCTAGGAGATTCCAATCTTTCAAGAGGTTTGTTTTATTATTCTTATTATTTTTGCTATTATGAGAAAATAAAGACATAAGGAATAGTTATATAGAGATGACAGTCCTCTCTAGGAAGGGATGATAATTGTTGAGGGTATGAGGAGCATAAAAAATGGGAACAAATACGTAATGAAGGGCGAGGAAATTGTTGAAGAGGCGTATCTTGGGGATTGGGGGCTCAACATGGCCTTGAGATTTGGAGGTTTAAGATCTAGAGGTTTGGCCGCACATAACTTCAGGAAAGGGAGGCACACAAACTGGGCCAGCTCTATATTTAAAGGCACACGACACGACCTAGGGAGAAAGAGAAACACGCCTTGGGATATAGGTCACGACCTAGGATTGAAAGGAACACGACCTAAAATAAAATTAGAAAAATAGATATATTGTTGATAGAGGATTAGAGACTTATTAGAGTATGCAGCTTTTATACTACATAGAAATTAAATAAGAAAATAAAAGACATAAGAAGAGAATAAAAAAGCTTAACACTATTCGACAAGATGCCTAAACCCACGGGTAAAAACAAAGAGAAGAATTCACTAATAAAGAGCACTACAGATAGACTTCATATAAATACACATCACAAATAAATAAACGGAGAAAATGACCCAAAAACTAAAATCAAGACATTTTCTAATGTTAGGATAAATACAAGTAAAGTGAAAAATATTAATAAACATACTTTTCCTAATACCCTCGAAGTTTGACACAAACCTCATCTTATAAAGGTTAATTTTGTCATTTACAGGTCCTCAGTCTTTGCGCAAAAGCAATGAAACCTCCTTACTTAGGAGACGCTAGCCCTATTGAGGTGTTTTAATGCAGACGAAACTCATTAAAACATAAAATATGGTATTCCCATCTCCTGCGCACACTTTATTCAAAAGAATATAAAAAAACTAAAAATAAAGTAAAGTAACGGGGTAAAAATAGTAGACTTGCTAAGAATATGGTATATAGACATTTTTTTTTTACTAGACTTTTCAAAATAGTTGTAGCCAGATAGATTTTATAACAAATTTCAAAAAATTGTATGTACATATAATCTTCATATAATTTTTTAAAATTCCAAAACTCAAGAAAATTAGGTGTCACCTTTTTGAGAACCCTGACCCTCTGTCCAAAATACCTGTCTAAGTCTCTTCTAACCAATGCATTTTTTGAACACGTCAACTTACTCAATAAAAGCACTAACGTAACCGAAAAGGGACTCTTCTTGCTCAATAAAAGCACTAATTTTCTCTTCACAAACTTTCTCTTGCTTATATGGACCAGTTTGATATTGTTGTGTTATATTATTGTTTTTATTGTCTTGTGTTATGTCGTGGACCAGAAACATATAGGCGTTTGGTAATTATTTTTAAAATTGTTGTGAACACTAAAAGAAAAATTATAAATATTTGGTAAAATATGTATAAAATTACTGTGGAGATAACTCATGATGAAAGAAAACATACTTTACTAAGCATGTTTATAGTTGTTTTTAATTTTAATTTTAAGGTTAACATAAGTAAATAATGCTAAAAATACATAATTTTATATATATTATTTAATTTTTTAGAAAAATAAATTACTTTTATTAAACAAGATAAATTATATGTCTATGTAAAAAAAATACTCTAAAAAAGCATGATGACATTAAAAAAGTTACCTTATATATTAATTCTAAACTTTTTGTATCGATGTTATTTTAATTTGTATTAATTCTAAAAAAGCACGATGACATTAAAAAAGTTACCTCATATATAAATTCTAAACTTCTTGTATTGATGTTATTTTAATTTGTAATGGAAAAATTGATGGATTGAAAACTATGTATTATTATTTAGGGCAGTCTTGTAATTTTAATTATGTATTTACAAGCTGTTGTAAAAAAAGCAACGTTTCCTGCTCGGTTGCAAATTTTAGAAGCAATTTTATAAAAACAGGTTTTACTAAACATCCTAACTAATACAAGTGATGAGTGAGAGCAGTCTAGTTGGTTGTAAGTCTTTCTACCATAACCATAGGTTGAGGGTTTGAGTTACGCTAAGCTCTACTCAATAGTGGTGGTATTCCTCCCTCCCCCTCCCCTTGTATCAAAAAAAAAAAAAAAAAAAACTAATACAAGTGATTACAAAAGCTAAAAACAGCCTCGTACAAGCAATGTCAAATCGGGCATGGTCATCTTCATTGTTCCCCATTGCAATTTTCTCTACTCTTCTTTACTGTCTTAAAACCCCACTCATTTTCTACTTAAATAGAGGTTCAAAGTGGGGGAAAAAAAATTAAAGAAGGCGTGTTGCTACCACGGTCCTTGGCCGCATTTCATGCTATCATTCTCGTCTCTTTTCCCTCTTTTCCACATCAAATTCCAACCTCCAGGCTCCATCGATCAAAGTGTTACTCATTTGCATTCATATGAAATGATTATAGGACTTATGACTATTCAATGAAATTGTAAGTCCAGAAACTAGTTTGTATCTTGGAGTCAATTTATTTATTGAAAGAACTTTCTTAAATGTGAAAACGGATGATAAAGAGTACCTGGGTAATTTGTGTTAGATTTTCAAAGTAGAGTCCATTGCAGATTTTGCAGAGAGAGAAATGGAGGTTGACAAATTTTGGAGAAAGAATATTAGAAAAAGAGTACTTTAAAATAGAATATTAACGGAGGAGTCTGTTTCTCTCTTTCGTTTATGCGTTTACTGAGTAAGCTAATGTGTCTTAAATTTATTAGTTGGACAGGAAGTTAGACAGACATTTTGGACAGAAGGTCTTTTTTTTTTTTTTTTTAAATGTGTGTATTTTTTTAATGATTAATGGTCTCTTAAAAAGGGTCATAAAATTGTAAAGAGATCATAGAATGTTTTTTTATTTTTTATTTTACCTTAGAGATGCAACAATGGGTTGGGGCCCTTAAGCCGTCCCAAGCCCATCCTGATACAGTGACAGGTCGAGTTGGCACGGCCCATCACTATTTAAGGCACGACCCAACCTATAAATATTAGTGGGCTAGGCTGGGCCAACATTTATATAGGCCCACAATAGGTCAGCTCACCGAAGGCCCATTGTGATCCAATTTTATTTATATATGTATATATATATATATATTCATATTTATTCATTGGTGAACATGACTGAGTATAGACTTCTCTAGCAGAAGGCCTCACACATCAAATCATGGCAAGCTTTTTTCTTTATATTTTTCAGTAATTTTGTAAATATCTTATGTATAATTATCCTGATTATACTCTTTTTTTTCTTACTAAGATTTTGTCCATTGGGTTTTCCTTGGAAAGGTTTTTAATGAGGCAAACTTTTTTATATTTGTTAACTTGTTTAAAAATTCAAAATTAAAAAATAAAAATAAAAATTAAAAATTAAAAAATTGCATGCTTAGATGGGCTGACCTATCTAAACTCATGATGGGCTAAAATAGGCCTACGCATGCTAACTCGTAGAAGCCCATAGCATGGCCCAGCCTGGCCTACATAAAATTTGCCCGTGATGTGGGCTGGACCGAAGTAATTCTTATTTGGATTGTGGGCTGGGCCAACCCGACCCATGGCACTCGTGGGCCTAACGAAAATGGGCCAGGCTGGGTCGGCCCGTTCTTGCATCTCTATATTTACTGATGTTTAGAGGCATTTATATAACTATTTATCCTAATTTATCTGTAGTGCATTCAAAAGAGCCAGAAGTAGGAGTATGTTTGCAATTATGATTTTAACACATATGCAATGAAATTATCACACTACTTTGATTCCGTTTGTTCCCCACTTTATCAAACGAATAATAACGAGGAACTATGTCTTCTTGCATTTAGGTATTATTTTTGTAGTATTAATATTTTTTAATGACTGAAAACCACAAAAGGAAGAAACATTTAGGGTGGAATCCAAGTCAATAATTTCGAATCCAGCGTGTTTGATGTGTGGCAGTGGAAGCAAATTGAGAGAAAAGTACCACGTAAAACTATTTCCATATACTTTATGGCACACAATCAATGCGAATCAATTCCCTCTGCATCATCTAATCTTACCCAACTTGACAAGGGAAAATTGAAGGATATCTTTTCATAAAACATCATTAAAAATAATAAGGAGAATAAGAAGGAACAACGATAATAAAAAAGAAGTGAGAGTAGAGCAGAGATTGATGTCCCATCAACTATAATAAAAGAATTATATAAAGGAAATTGGGGTTATTAGTAACGTGTTGAGCAAAATACTTGGCAGCTTTTTGCGTTTTGAAATAGATTAATTTGCAAATCCTTATCTATATTCCAAAATCTTTAGCAGCAAGGAAAGTTGCTGCATTGATTCTCGTAAAGCGTCAACTTTTTTGAATCAACGGCGGATTCGCAACATTATTGTATTTGTGGAAGGTTTGCCAATTTCGTAAGGACTCCACCATCAACTCTCTCGTGTGTCTCATTCAAGTGGATAATATTCAAAATTGTGGAGGAAATGGAGCCCAGAGTTCTAGCCTATTTGAAATTAAAGCCGCCCATCATAAAGCTCAATCATTCATAAAATTGGTTTCCTGGGTGCTACTACGAGCTTATTTTTATTATTATTATTTTTTGCATTGTTTAGTTATATGAAAATACATACACACAAGGGCCATGGTAAAAGTGAAATGTGTATCGTGCCACATGTTTTATGAAATAGTTATGTTGAAAAGATGTAATAACAATAGTAGGGTATTTTGATAAATAAGTTTGAGCTCAAAAAATAAGTTCAAACATTGTACCATGTGAAAGCTTTACATTATAGTATATTTTTGCTTTATACTGTATCATATAAGAACTTTATATTATGAACGTTTCAAAATTGTGAGTTTAAACTCATTTTCTACACACGACGTCATATTTTTAAAATAATCATTAAACATAATTATCATGTTACACCACTCATTTTCACATGTTATGATATACAACAACAATAAAATATACTGAATCTATCACACACAAGCAACTTACTTTTAATTACGTTTTCTTAATAATTTTTTCTCTTATAGTGCATTTGATTATCAACTAAATTATTATGAAGATTAATCCAAGCTTTCCACTAACTTGCCCTAGTAAAGTGGAGCCAATGTGCTAAAGAGATTTCCTTAGTCAGACAACAAACTTGGGTAGTTAGAAATGTGAGTTTTTGGGTCCACTCCAAAAGTAAAAGAGTTTTTTGGGCTGTGGAAGAGTTTGTGAGAAGTGGGACTCGGCTTTGTAACACTAAATTCTGAATATTGCCAAGTGGCACCAGTCTAAGTGGCTGTTTGACTGAGTGATAAGAACCACTCAATTATGAGCAGTATAAAGCTCTTATATGCTACAATAATAATAAAAATGTTGTTACAGTCTAAAGCTCTTATATGCTACAATAAAAATGATTCTAACCAATAGTTTTCACTACTCTTCTAAATACCTCATTAAAGCCAAATAAAGACAGAAGCATTATTATTATTATCAAGGCACGGAAGAGTGACTTGTTAAAGGAAAATGTTTGACGAAGATCTAAATACACTACAAAGTAAAAGGAAAATAAAACCTTGACAACCAACGAAGCTTTTCACAAAGGAGAAATCAGCGGTTACGTGGCATTTTCTTAGTGAGTAAGAAATTGAGACAAAAAAATCTAGAAGCAGAACGATGTTGACGTGCTTCTGTTTAAGTTTGCCACCTGGACACCGCCGTGACCGTCTCTCATTGGTTGTGCACGGATTCCATTATCAAAAAGTGTATCCGCAGCTTCTTGTGCCAATGTCCCTAGACATATTACTAATTCACCTAGCGTAGATCTACTTGTTGTTAATAAATCGATAAGAGTATTGTTCTGATAGAGAACTCTTCTGACCTAGTGATAATAGAGTAGTGGTAAATTCAATGTTGGGTTATCCTTTTTAAGATTGTTACATATGAAGGGTCGACTTGAGAATATGTGAGATCATGTTCTCATGTAACTTTTCTATAGGTTAAGGAACGAGTAGGACACGACTGTAGGATCCTCAGCAAATATTGCTATCAACACACCTTAATATAAAATTGTACATTTGAGTTTAAACTTAAGATAACGTCTCAACTTATAAAATAATATACACTGGAAAAATACTACTGGAAATACTTTACAATTAGGTTTGTTATAATATAAATATATATATATATATTATTATGACAGAGAATTTACTGAGAATATGAGGATATGAAGTTATTTAAGATGGATAACGTTTTTGTTTTTTTTTTTTTTACGTCCAACAAAATTTCTCAAAAATTTGAAATTAGTTCGGTATTTTAATTATAACAAACAATTTTACAATCTATTTTTGGTCGATGGATATATTATTTATGATTGTTAACGTATTTTTGTTTGTACAGCCAACAAAATTTCTTAAAAGTTTTGAATTAGCTCGATTAATTTTCAGGAACAATTTTAAAGTCTATTTTAGATTGAAAATGACAGAAAAAAGTATGCAATTCTTTTACTCCAAACTCATCGAAGAGGGGAAATTACTGTGTTGGGACCGAATAGCAGTTATAAGGACTCTTTTTCTATTAAAGGAATTAAAACTATATAAAGTCTCCTTTTTATTCTATAAACGATTTCTAGGGTGAATTGGAGAAATACCATTTCTGTAGCATTATTGTTTATTACTTCTAAGAGAATGTTTAAAATATATTACTTTTAAATAGTATAAAGATATAGTTGATCATAAGTATTTTAAGTTAGGATTAGACAAACAAGCGTTATCTAAGGGTATTTTAACCTCTTAAATCAAAGGAACAAAAGATAATTGATAGAACATAATAGTAATAGTAAAAAAAGGGCATATATACTCCCTAAATTTACTCCAATTTCTACGTTTTATTTTTTTGTTTGATTATTTTTCTATAAATACTAGAATCACGGACATGCGTACTTTGATTTATTAATTTTTAGTAACATAACCATATATACTTCGTGAATTTGTAGAATATAATTATCTTTTTTCTAATAGATTATTACTTTGTTAATTCTGGTTGAATATTAAATTTTGATAATCAAAAAAATTACATGGCATTTAGGTGCAATTGCTAGAAGCTCTTAATATATTTTAAAATCATAACAACTCAAAACTTAAGCAATTTATAAGTAGTACGTGATTGGTTTAATTGAAATGAAATATAATAGAAAATTTTAATCAAACTCCAAAAATTTAAAATGAAAAAAAAGAAACTAATTCTTCACCCTTTTAAGTGTTATTTTTAGGTTTAAAAGAGCTGATTAATTTATGTATCTTGAACAGAAATCTTCCCAATAACCCTTCATCTCAATTACCAAAAAAGAACACATAAACTTGATTTACACGTGGCGTCTCCTGTTTGCTTGAAGAGGGTTAGCATAGGGATGTTGGTAAAAAAAGGACGCTAAAGTAACGGTGAAAAACCGTTTCGAACTAACAAATTGTGTCCTGATCTTTGAAAACATAAAAAAAGAAAAAAAAAAGACTAGGAATTGACATATGAGGTCTAAGAAATCATAAAAAAGCAATGTTGTCTAGACTTGAATCATTGGATAGAAACCAAGTAAAAAGAGAGTAAGCTTGAACCATTGAATTTGTTTAGTGAAAGGTTAAAGTACAAAAGCTTTTTCCTAATATAGAGATAAAGCACTACAAACTTGATAGAATTAATCTTGAAATGGGAAAAAAAAAAAAAAAAAAAGAAGAAGAACCAAGGTGGTATTGGCTTCCAAATTTCCTTCTCATTTCATCACTAAAGATCATAAGATGGTCCACGGCAGAGTTGGACTCTTCCTTTAGTTGTTTCTCAAAGCATATTACCCGCTTTTTTTTCCTCCATAGTTGTTGCTGGTAGCCTCGGCGCCCTGGTAGGATCAAGCCAAGAGGCAAGATTGAGTCCACTAGGGATCATTGGTTTGGTGGTCGAGGCTAAGTCCCTTCAGACTAGTCGAGGCCAAGGTGAAATGCATATGGACGAGGCTATAGTTGCCAGATAAGGAGAAGACAAGGTTACGGACAATTGTTCTCGTACAAGATCAGTTTTATTTGAATTTCAAGCATGGAAATTACTTGACTCCGAGGATTCGGTCAATATATATATATATATATATATATATATAAACGGAAATCGCCCATGATTCATGTGAGAAAGAGGGGACTTTGTGATTTTTCCACTTATTTAATTAATTATATATATATATATATATATATATATTTAATGAAAAGGGCTATACATAGGCGGATAAAAAAGCCGTAAGTCTCGTTCTGTTTACTAACTGGCTGTTTGGCTGAGTGGCTGTACAATAATAATAAAAAAATTATTACAGTATAAAACTCTCACATGTTACAGTAAAAGTGATTTTAACCAACGGTTCCCACCACCCTTTCAAACATTAATAATTTGTATATACTTTTTGGTTATAGTAAATTTTCTCGTCCTCTCTTAAAATAGGCAGCTCTTACGACTAAACCACAATAATTATCGGTGTCTATTTTCGTCTTTTGCATTCTTTTTACATCAATTCAAGAGAGCAATTACCGTAGTAAGGTTTATTTTTCATAAGAGATTTGTTAAACGAATTTTTACCCATAGTTTTTTTTTTTTTTTTCGGTTATGTTTTGCTAACTATAATTTGCAATGATGCTTTATCAAAAAAAAAATTTCAAAGGGGGAATTTAAGATCAAACTTTTAGTATCATCATATCATTCGAATTAGTAGTCTAGTCTTCTCAGAGATTAATGTGTTTCGACCGTTGATATTACTTTTAGAATTTTCTAAATTTAGCCATAATTAATGCTACTTGTATTTTTTTTTTTAATTTTACCAATAAAAATTTGTGCCGTTGAGCCTTTTTTTTTTTTTGACGACATGTATTAAACTAAAGATTTAAATTAAAATAACAATGCAATTGTAAATATTTTATTTTAAAATTTTGTCCTTCTTTTTAACTTTTTTTTTATTAATCATAAAAATGGTCCATGACTTTTTCCAGGAATGGCACTCAGTTCTTGACTTTTAAGAGAGAGTTTGGAAAGGAAATCACAACCTGAAGTTGAAACTTAAATGTTATCGTATGTGAGAGTTTTACATTATAGCAAATTTTTAGTTTTTATAGTAGCATTTGAAAGCTTTGCACTATAACAGTTGGACCTTTTTACTTTCAACAAATTTCCCAAACAAAGCCTAAAACATCTCAAGCTTAAGCCTAATGTATTAGATTGTTTCAACTTTATTCCTTTTCGTTAGTTATAGAATGTTAAAGAAAAAAATAAAATATAAATGATATTCAGTCAAAAATTTATATTATATATATATATATATATATAATCAAAATCACATGCCCATTATGTGCTCTATCAACAGATTGCTATTTTCAGTAGCATCATGTGCATATTCTATCTTTTTTTTTTACCTGAACCTGATAGAAAGGGCTAAATTTAATAGGATGTTTGACATTTTCTGTTTCAATCAAAACTTTTAGTTGCTAAGGTGTAAAACTTTTACATGTTACAATAATTTTAACAAAAATTAGTTCAAACTATTGGTTTGAACCAATGTTCCTAAACACCCAATAAAACCGAATAATTGTGGGTAAGTTTAGGACTTTTTAAAGTAAGGGACTAAAATAAGATTGTGGATAAAATTCATAAATTATTTGTTAGATTAACCACTGTTTATCTATTTATATTTTGTTTTCCTTTCTTGTAGACGAACTAAAATTGTAATCGAGTTAATTTCAGTTTTTGAAGTTTATTGTCTTAAAAAGATCAAAAACTTCTAAGGTAATACGTTAACTAACTTAAGGTTTATTTGAAAGCATTGCAACATTATATCAATGCCAAAGTTTATTATTTGAGTTTTACGGTGTAAATGCATACGTTGAGTTTGACATGATGCTATATTCTATTTCTTTTTCCAAGACATATGCTATATATTTAGTGCCAACTTTAGCATCAAGCATAGTATAGTCTATGTCAGCTTTGAACATTTAATTACTATTGGCTGATGCAATCATTATAATATTATCATTTTCAATTTATTTTAAAATAGAACTTTTAATTTTTATAATCTTCAAAACTTAATAATTATCATGGTTGCAGGCATAATCTACTAGTAAATCTACACTTGATTTTACCATAGTCTTTTTATTTTTTAGACTTGAAACATGATAGTTTGAATTTTTTTATTTGAAATAGGAAGTTTGAAAAATGTAGTTTAAAAACTAAGTTTAAAACCTTGAAAAGAAGGGGGAAGTATTCTTAAATTTAAAGGAAAATTTACGTTTAAAATATCAAATCATGGTTTGAAATGAGTTTCTAATTTTTTGTCCTAAATACCTGTTTACATAAAAGTTTGATTTCAGAACCCATGAAACAATAAAAGAAACGCCCCCAAAGAGTTTGAATTCTCCCATTCCCATGTTGCAAATAATAATAATAATTATGACAAAAAAGTAGATATAATATTTGAAAAAACATTATATATTAGAGTACAAAATAAGTATCATATCAAATATGTTATATTGATATTTTTTAAAGTCATATATAGCACTAACATTAATATTTACATTAATGATGGCATGAAACATTAATATAATTAAAACGTTTTCAAAATATTCAAAGTAGAGTATGCAATCAGAAACTTTAAGGCGTGGAGACTAAGAGGAAACTTATATATATATATATATATATATATATATATATATATATAACACATAGAGAGAGACAGTTATAGTAATGGTGCCAAGGCAGGCGCCCCATGAGGGGAACGTGACATTATTTTTAATTTTGGAGTAGTTGCTGGCGCAGTCGGAATTTATTCTAATTCTATTAATATCTATTTAATCAGAGTTTATTGAAAAGCAATGTGAAAATGTTAATATAATTCTCTAATAGACCTCAGTGAAATTCCTATTTTAGCATAAGTACTTGAGAGATTATATTAAGTGAAAAATAACGAGATTCATATTATACCAAAGTAAGAAATAAAAAAAAAAAAGTTGTACAAAATTTACAAATAACGAAATGTTGTTGCTATTCAACGGTTCAAAGACAAGGACAGTCAGTCTTCTCATAAACTAAGACACGCTTTATAAAAGTAAATTTTAAAGATAACGGAGAAGGGCCTAGATGAGAATGATTTAGCAATTGCAGAGTTTTTAGTTAAACACTGCATTCTATGCATCAAATAACCATCCATTGAATTAAAATCAAACAACTAATTGAAAAATAATAATAATAATAATAATAAAAGAAATAACTCAGCATACATGCACACACTTCTAATTTCGAATATACGTATATATGTTATGAAATAAAACAAAGTATAACAAAAGACTAAAGAGAACAATAGAGACAAATAAGAGAAAATTGAAGACAAAACAACTTTCTACACTTTTATTTGTGAGGGATAAAACTTACAAGCTTAGTACAACTTCTATTTATAGGCCAAGTCATCATATTATAGGTAATGGTAATAGACATAACTTACATAGGTTTCATATACAATTAAGAGAGATATAATGCATAATATTAAGAGTGATTTAATGGAGTGATAATGTGGTCTAAATGTGAATTATAAATTTGCAATGAAATATTTGAATGTAACTCATGGAATATCAAGAGGTGGCATCCACATATAGTTGATTCACAACAATATATTATTTTTATTGTTTATTTTATCTTAAAATCATGGTTATTGTTTGAAAGAGTGATTCTAATTACAAAGTTTCAACCACAAATAGTATAAAACTTTCGTTTGTGTAAAATAAAAATTTATTACAGTATAAAACTCTTATGTATTGTACTATAGTTGCAATTAGTACTTTATAATTGAAACCATCCTCTGAAACATCCTAGATCCATCTTTACATAATTTGTTATCAGTGTTTATTGATCAGGATGGACTGTGGCCAGAACACAGCTTTCAAAGCATAATGAAAACTGGAATAATGCCCAAGAAAAACCTCCCACTTGCAAACTGAAGTAGAGTGAATAATACATGGAATATAATTAAAAAGAAAAAGCTGTTAAAAAACAAAATAAAGGAACAAAGAAAAAGAAAAGGGGAAGCTCTCTATATTCCTGACCTATTCTCTCTCTCTTCTCTTTCCCCTTTTAATTTTTCTTTTTTGCTAATATACCCTTCCAGCATTTCGGTGTCCATACCGTGTAACCAAAATCTAGCAAAAGTAGGGGTAGGGAAAAAAAAAAGAAAATCTCCAGGGCTTATAAAAACACATGGAAAGGAAACATAAACAAACATCCACTCTACAAAAGCCAAAGAGAGGGGAAAAAAAAAAATCATAATAACAAACAAATCAAAAACAGAGGTGAAATAGCTCACTCTGTTTCCTCCCTTCATTTCCCATGCTTCTAATCGCAAAAATCTTCATAAAACCTACTATTTTCATAGTAGCTTCACTTTTCTCTCCTTTACGAGAAATGGTTGCTGCTAAATACTCAAACACTGCTAAACTTTTCTTCGAGTGAGAACCAGAAAAACCCTCAAAAACCAAACTAAACTTTTCTTCCTTTTTTTTTTTTTTGGTCCTCTGAATTCTCTCTCGCCAAAAATGGACTCTTTCAACTTCTACAACATCAAAGCTGAGAAGGCTAACGCGATCCTGAGGTACAAACAGCTTCGGAAGATTGCGAACATGTTCCGATTCATCGAAATCCTGGTCGTTCTGATCCTGGTATCGAGGCTTTCCGTTCACATCCCAGTCGCTGTGAAGAATTCTGGTGGATATTTCAAGGACCTGACACTAGCCCTTTTTAGTCCTCGCTTCGTTTTTGTTCTCGGGAATGTTATAGTCATCACTCTGTTCGCCAAGTCTGGGCAGTTTTCTTCCCGAGATTCTACCGGGAAATTGTTTTCTGAGCACGATCTCTACGACGAGTTCGTGAGGAGCAGCGAAAAGGGGCGGGGGCGGAAAGTTTCTGCTGAGAGCAGGGCGGCGAAGAAACCGAGTGTTCCCGACACACGTGTTGCGGTTGCCGAGAAAATTGAGAATGAAACTGTTGACATCAAGAGGTGTAATTCGGAGATTTTGATGGAACGACCGAAGAAGCCGAAAAGTGTTTTGAAGCGATCGGAGACGGAGAAGTTCGGCGATAAGCCGGACAGATTTTTGTACCCGGAAGATTTGATGAGCAGTGAGGAGTTTCGGAACAAAGTTGAAGCTTTCATTGCGAGGCAGCAGAGGTTCCGAATGCAAGAAGAGTACTCCGGTGATGATCTGGAGTAAAGAGGTTAATAGTCGGTTTCGGTTTGAACCGCCGCCTGAACCGAAAACAACGTAACAATTTAAATTTAATGAGAAAAATACTGTAACAAAACCGATTAAGACAGAAACTAATGTTTTCAAAATGTGGATAGGATTGTGAAAATGGGGGCAATGGTACTTTTGTTTTGTTCTATGCTATATGTCAAACTTGTATGAAAATTTTCCTTAATATAGAATCGGGTATGCTTAGAAAGGGTTGGAAACATCTGTGGATAATGTACCATTTCTGAACATGATGTTAAATATGAGTTTGTATTAGAATTAATATTGGAGCTTTTTATACTCTAAGGTTATGTTAGAGTTAAAAATTAGAGCTTATTTGGGTGCATTTGTATAATAGTTGAGACCTCTTACGTTGTGTTAAATCTGAAGGTCGTATTCAAAAGAAAAGAAATGTAATAATAAAAAAAATCTGATGAGAATATATGGCATAATGATAACATATTTTTCACGATAATTACTTTTTATACCTTAGGATCGAATTCTGGTGATAATAAAGAGAAATAAATAAGTATATTTCTTCGAGCAATATATTAGAAACTTCCATCTTTTAAATATTCTTTATTGGTAAAGTAGGCTCTCTCTCTCTCTTCTTTTACTATAGAATAGAAATTTCTCGACCAAACAACAATGTTTTTGGATTGAAGAATCCTTTGTAAGGACTGATAGATTTTAAACCTTTAGTCGTATCAAGGTCCATTTTTCAGAAAAAGAAAAATATCTACTTTAAAAGCTTTGGATTTTCGAATCGGATCCTAGGCAAGACAACATATGCTTATTTAAGACATGTCTAAACGACATTATTATTGTCAATCAGATTATAAGAACGACATAACTCATAAGTAAAAATATAGAGAAGTTTTTCTGTTAATGCATCTGTCGAAGAATAAAATTGTAGATAAGAGAATTTCCAGACTGGCTACCATTTTCAGGTACGGGTGAAACAAATGGGTGAATTTGGAGGGGATTGGATTCTAAATTCTATCCTAACAAAATTTTATGCTTTGATTCCAATTTTCCAGATTGAATTGAAATTCAACCAATCCACACACATTCAGCACGTTATTGCACTGCTCCATCCAGATAAGCATCTTTATTTTTACTACTAAAAAAGTCCATAGTAAGAGAAGTGGGTGAAAAATAGAAAAAGCCTGCACATCGATAATGAGGGAGGAAGATGCAAATAACAAATTTGGACTAAGAATTAGCGAATAATATTATAAGATGAGAAATTGATAATAAAATTCTCAAAATACCCTCACCTCTTTCTCCTCCTCACCTCCCTCCTTTTCCTTGTCGACATTGACAGTAGCCAATATTTCTCGATAAATACAAAAATTCACCGATGCTTAGGAAATAAAGTATTTTCCTAAAAATATAATATTTTCTAATAAATACAAAAATTCATCGGTGACTACACAAGACCACTATTAGCCTAAAGATACAATATGTTTGGACAAATGTCGTATTTCCCAAAAAAGCATATAAATTCACTAGCAAAGTCTTCGAACATCACCGGCACCGACAATATTATCGGAGGCCAACAAATACCATATTTCAATAAACATATTATATTTTTATGTAAATACAAAAATTTACCTATGACATTACAAACATCACTGCATCGTTGTTGATGGCTGGAAAATACTACATTTATTTGAAAATTCAATATTTTTATTTACATACAAAAATTTACTGATGACGTCGTTGGACACCATTAGGACCGTGATGTCACTGGTGGCTTGGAAATACTATATTTCCCTGTTAGTATTGTATTTGCCTGTCAATGCTATATTTCCTAATATATATACATATTTATCAGAACAAGACTGGCAATGACCGACAACATCACTAGCCATTAAATACCAACCATAATCATAAATAAAAGAACTCAGATAAAAAATCGAATAAAAAAGTGTACTGGTTGGGATTTTCTTACCTAGAACACCCGAGCAACCTTGGAAGTGAAAAAATGGGACGATGGGACCAATGAATGCATTCCAAGTAGGTCTCCAAGATAAGCTACTCTCATCGCTTGCCTACGACCAGCCGAGCACATTTGTCCAAGTAGTTAAAGCGATAGATGCTCAATAGCTGAACCTCTCGGTTATCTACAAAGTTGATGAGATCTTCTTGACCGATGAGGAAGTGAAATCATTAGCAAAACTAGGGCCCCGACTACCCATAAAGGAGGCTCAAACAACACCCATTGAGGACCTCTAACCATTCCATTTGGACCCTGAGCAGCCAGCTTGAATGGTCATGCTTGAGTCCCAACAAAGGTCAAAGATCCGTGCACACCTAGATAAGATCCTCAAGGAATACCAAGATACTTTTGCATGGTCCCATAAGGACATCTCCACGATAGATCCGAACATCATTTGTCACCACTTGCATGTAAATCCCAATTATAAACCAGTCATCTAGAAGATAAGAGCTCTTAGTCCAAAGCACTACACGATGATAAACCAAGAGGTCTATAAGTTGATCGATGATAAACCAAGAGGTCTATAAGTTGATGGATACCAAGTTTATTCTAGAAGTGAAGTATCCTTAGTGGTTGGCCAATATGGTTATAGTCAAAAAGGCAAATAGGAAATGGCGGGCCAATATAGACTTCACCAACCTAAAAATTGCATGCCCGAAGACTATTTCCTGCTCCTGTTGATCGACCAATTGGCTGATGCATCTAATGTGCACAAACTCCTTAGCTTCATGGACGCTTATTTTGGCTATAACAAGATTGTGATGGCCAAAGCCAACCAGGAAAATACAACATATACGACTAATAGGTTCCAAAGAAGTACCATATTAAACCTCATTAAAAATATAGTTGTTGTTGAGTAAAGTGGCAAGGAAGGGTCATTCCTAGAGAGGATTGATTATAATTAATTAGTTACTAGCTCTAAAACCTAAGAAACACTTAAACTAGACACAAAAAGAAATTACAGTAAAAGAAAAGATTGCAAAACAATGATAATAAAATTAGTTAAAAGATAACAACAAGTTCTGATATCTCAATCTTTTCTTATTATATTGTTTAACAAAACAAGCTCTTTATTGAATCTATTTCCACTAAATAACCTAAAACAAGCTTTCAAGATTTAGTTCAACAAAAAAAAAAAAAAAAGGGATAAGAAAGATAGTTTGATTTAAGTAACAAATACACAAGCTCGGCTCATTCATTTTGGGTTATGTTCTACATCACAATCAAACAAAAGCCTTCTGCAATTATTGACCATAATTTGCTAGTTATGATTAGAACACAAGACAATTATAAATCAAGAATTCTAATCTAGCAATAGATTAATCTAAATCCTATCTAGTTGCACACCTAAATGAAACAAGAAAATAATTATAGACAATTATTATAGAAGAACATAAAGAATTTTAATTGGAAAATTAGAAAATAATATCTGACAATCAATTACACAGCCATGTCTAGGATTTTTAAGTAACCCTCAACAAAAAATAAACCTAAACTAACAACATAGAAAAAGAAAAGAAAGAAGGGAGAAGAAGAAGAAGAACGGTAATGGCGTTGAAAAGTCTTCTAAGTAGATGATTCTCTATTAGCCACCACCTAAGCCTCTCTCATCCCTTCTTTTCGTCTCCTAAATTATGAAAAGGGACACTTTGTAATGCTCTAAGATTACGTATTTATAGACTTACAAAGGTAGGGTTGAAAACAGGAGAGTGTGGAATCTTTTGGACCAAAATTTAGGTAAGAACTTGTCCATACGAGTTGGAGCTTCAAAAGATGGCGTTGGGGCGCGTGTTTTCTTTGCCAACTCAAATTTTCCTCCGAATTTTGTGTTATTTTGATTTCTTCTTTTAGTATAGTTTTTAATTTTGCCATTTTTTTATTTGATTGCCTAAATAAAACCAAGTTATTCTAATTACGGTAATTAGTGAAAATTTAGGAATCAATCCTCAAGGAAACGATACTTCACTCACACGCTTTATTACTTGTAGCGACCCATGCACTTTCAAAAGCAAACACACACACAAACAAGTTTTTGGTACCGTTGCTAAAGATTGTTATATGTTTTTAATTTTTGCTTATATTGTGACCAAGTGACCTGATTTTAATTTATGCATTTTCTTTGTTTTTAATTTTGCTAAACTTGGTATTTGTTGTCTTTAATAGTTTATGTGAAGAGCTCGAAGCTCAAAATTATTGCCTATTGATCTTGAAGTTGAATGAACTCTTCGAAGGATAAGAACGGACAAGAGCAAAAAAGCTCAAGCTATAGCCGAGGGGAACAACAACCAATAATGGGCCTCATAGGACTACTTCAAGCCTGTTGTGAATGACAATTATTCAGGGATCCAATGGCCTACCATAAAGGCTAACAACTTTGAATTGAAGCCCACCTTCATCGACATGCTATAATAAAACCAATATAGGGGGTTTCAAATGAAGACCCAATATCTATTTGTGGGCTTTTCTTCAGATTTATGACACCATGAAGATGAATAGTATTAGAAAAACAGTACACAACAAAAATTTTAAAATGTTTAGTCAGAGTATTGTTCAAAACACAAGTTGGACACGCTATATGTATAAATTAATCAGATCTTACTAATATTGTATACCGAAGAGCTCTTGCAATCTGTGTAGAGAAGAATGTTCTAGAAGAGCATTAACCAATTGACCTTCTTTGTTATTCTCTATTCACGATCAGAGTATGTGTGGACACACCTCGTACAGCTCTTCCCTAGTGACTCTCCTTCCAACAAATTGAGAAAAACCCAAAATAACCGTTCGTGATTTGTGAACAATAGCTCTTTAGGGGAGTTTTAGAGACTCACATATAGAGTGCTCACTCTTGATCTCTTAATTGATCAAATAATCGTGAAGTCTCACTCTCTATTTATAGAGGTTGGACCTAGGAGATAGTCCTTATCAGATAAGGCCTCAAAAATTTAAATCTAGATCAATATCTGATAAAATCAGGTAAAAATGCATGATCAGATTAAGTTTGGTCGGCAGGCCGAACTAGCAGATCGGCCTATCGAACTTACTCCATCGGTAGGCTGAACCTGGAGATCGGCTTGCCGAACTTACGATAAATGATCCCTATAAATCTTTTATTTTTCACTCGAGATTCTTTGAATAAAGCCTCAGTTTTAAGTCAAATAACCCAATAGAGAAGTTATCTAATCAAAATAACCATATCTAGATAATCTCTACCAAATTAAATATTCCGGATAATTCAACAAGTTTATCATAAATTAATTTTTTCACAAAATTAATTCAACCGATAAACAGACATGAATTATTTGATCTTATCGAATTTTAGCCGATCTGATAATTGAACATAAGTCACTAATTTATTGGAAAAGCATGCCGTATCGTTACAGGATTTATTATGAGCTAGCAAAGGGGACCTGATGGACTTATATAGTTCAAGCTCCTTATAATTATGAAACTCAATATCCTAGATATATATATATTTTATAATTATCAACTCAAACACTACTCCACTAAAAGCTTAGAGCTGTACTTTCAAACTACATAAAATTACGAAGCTCGAATAGTTAAGTCTCTATGATATATCATAATATATTATATCCATATAGAACTATCTATAATTGGCTTAAGGATAAATTCTGTCTTACCTTCCTGATTATTTTTCTCTATCTCCCAGGAAATGATTTCAACACCCTTTTCAGGTCATTCCCAGGCTTTTATGAGAAACTTGAGAAAGAAAAGGGAAGTGATTTTGGTCCATGCTTCATAGCAGGAATGCCTGGGAGTTTCTATGGGAGGCTTTTTCCTGATTGTTTTCTTCATTTTGTCCATTCTTCTTACAGTCTTCACTGGCGTTCTCAGGTTAATAAATTTGGCAATCTCCTTTTATTTTATTTTTTTTTCCCTCAAGACGTAGCTTCTTATGAAAAATTGTAACAATTCTTTTTGTGTTTTAATGTAAAAAAATAGTGTCAAGTGTCAACATTTCCTTGTCACACGTCCCAATTAAGCTGGTAATCTAGAAGATTACTTTTCCCTTACAAGCGAATCCAGCTAGTTGTTAACTAAATGAAGAAAAAAAAATACAAAGTCATGAAGAGTAAGTGATGGCTTCCTCGGCAAAAAATTACAGGTCCCTGAAGGCCTTGTGAGTAAATCAGGAATTCCACTAAACAAAGGGAACATCTACGTCCCAAAAACGAGCCTTGACCGCGTGTTTACGGCATACCTGAATCTCTTTGAGAAGGATTTTACTTCGTTTTTGAGATCAAGATTGCAAGAGATGACCTCTGGTGGTCAAATGTTCCTCACCATGATTGGCAGTGACAAGAAAGCTTATTCTGGGAACCACATTGACACCAATACATGGGACATAATAGGAATGGCCCTAAACGACATGGTCCAAGAGGTAAGTAGAATAACAACAATACTACTCTTCTTCATCCCTGTGGTGGATATAATCAATGCAAAACCAATTTTTCATGCAAATCCGAAATTTCGATATTTTATATGAAAATCATTTTCGAATGCGAAGCTGTTCTTAAACTCAAAATTTCCACCTATTATACTTAGTTACAAAATTAACGCCAAATATGCACATAAGTCAAATTATAAATAGCATTTGATTGTTTTTTTAGTTATTGTGTTGATTTTTCACTTAATAATTACAATATTTATTTTTTATTCTAAAAAATAATTAAAATTTTTTCTTTCATAAGTTTTAAAACTTGCAATTTATGACAAAAAATACATATAGCAGTTGAAATAATTTATAGCTTAGAGCATAAAATAGAATAACATATATTAAGTGTCATCATATATATATATATATATATATATATATATATCTATATATATATATATATATTGTTGGACAAACAAAGTGAAGTGCGCAGCGGGAATTTTAAAAATTTTAACATCAAAGTATTTTTTCAAAACACAAGTTTGACATGCTATATGTATAAATTAAACAGATCTTACTAACCCCTGTGTGCCGAAGAACCTCCGCAATCCGTGAAAAGAAGTAATGTTCCAGAAGAGCCTCAACCAACTGGTCTTCTTTGCTATTCTCTATCCACGACCGGAATGAATGTGGGCTCACACGTACAGCTCTTCCACCGGTGACCCTCCTTCCAACCAATCGAGAGAATCCAAAGCTAGTGTTCGTGATTTGTGAACAAAAGCTCTCAGGGAGTTTTCAGATGCTCACCAGAAGAGTATCACTCTTAATCTCTCAATTGATCTGAGTAACTCATGAGACTTACTCCCTTTATATAGCGATTGGTCCTGGGGTCAGTCCTTATCAGATTAGGTCTCCAAAACTCGAAACAGAATCAAGTTCAGATCAATATCTGATAAGATCCGCGTGAAAATGCGTAATCTTATCGCTCGCTGATCGGCAGGCCAAACACGTAGATCGGCAGGCCGAACTGCCGCGTAAATATCTCTGCGAATATTTTATTTTCCACCCGAGATTCTATAGAATAAAGTCTCAGTTTTAATTCAAATAACCCAATAGAGAAGTTATCTGATCAAAACAAACTTTATGAAGATAATCTCTAAGAAAATAAATCAATTCACAATAATTCTACAAGTTTATCTTGATTTAATTTATCCAATTAAATCAACCGATAAACAGACAAGAATTATCCGATCCCAATAATTCAATAAGTTTATCTTAAATTAATTTTATTACAAAATTAATTCAACCAATAAACAGACATGAATTATTTGATTCTTTAAAATTTTAAACCAATCTGATAAATCTGACATAAGTCACCAATTATTGAAAAAGCACGCCGTATCGTTACAGGATGTTGTGAGCTAGCAAAGGAGACCAAAATGGACCTATAAAGTTCAAGCTCACGATAATTATGAAACTCAATATCCCAGATATACATTTCACAATTATCAACTCCAATGCTACTCCACTAAAAGCTTGGAGCTGCACTCTCGAACTTTATAGAATTACGAAGCCCGTATAGCTAAGTCTCCATGACATATCAAAGTGTATCGTATCCCCATATGATAATCCATAATCAGTTTAAGGACAAGTTCTGTCTTACCTTTTCGATTATTTTTATCTTACGTTCCATTATCTCACCATTAGAAAACCTACCGTCCAAAGATAGTATACCATTCGGTTACATCTATGTATCCAAATAGTTGAGTGCTCCAGTTTTTAAATTACAGGATAACGCATATAAGAGGATATCATTACTCCTAAAGAGGAGCTATGGATTCCATATCTATGAATAACAAGTCTACACTATCAAGAGTCATGCCTCCAACGTTCCAGCATGCATACCACTACTGAGATGTAGGAGTCACCCTTTGGTACATCAAAAGACACAAGTCGAGAAAACAAGCCCACTATCCATCTTAGGATTAAGATACAATACAAATAATTGTCTAAAGTGAATCGATTTGCTAAGACAGAATTATTAATCTAAATCAATTCACTTTGTGTCCCGATCCAACACATCGTGAAAGATTATGTGACAGTTAGAATCCTTGGTCAGTTCACTCACAGATAAGAGGTTACAGGCTAATTTAGGAACATGGAAGACTGATTTAAGATTTATATTATCAGACAATTTGACCATACCTTCTCCTGCAATGGGGGTGAAGCTACCATCTGCAATTCTAATTTTTTTATGACTTGAAGATGGTAAATAGGTATTAAATAGGTTTGAACAATTGGTCATATGATCAGAAGCTCTGGAATCAATAATCCAAGGGGTAAGATTTGAACAAGAAAGGGCTTTAGGTTCACTACCTGTTTGTGCCAAAGAGACATTCGGAATTCCAGATGGAGAATTGGATTTTAGCAGCTTCATGAGGTGATCCATCTGCTCTTTACTAAAGGGGTTTGCTTTTGCCTCATTTGCAGTGGGAATGGAGCGGCTATATCTGTCATTGGGTCTATTATTTTTTAAATGCGGCGGCTTCCCATGTATCTTCCAGCATGTTTCTCTAGTATGGCGTGGTTTATTGCAGAAATCACACCAGACCCGTGGCTTCTCCTCAGTTTTTTGTTGGAAGCTGGTTGCTTTGTTTGCAGTATTTTCTGTAGTGAGAAGAGCAGAAGTTTCAAATGGGGCAATAGCAGTTTTTTTCCCCAACATGACATGCCTACGGCTTTCTTCTCTTCTAACTTCGGCGAATACCTCTCCAATAAGGGGAAGTGGGGTCTTGCCTATGATTCGGCCTTGAACTTCATCAAAATCCACGTTGAGTCCAGCAAGAAATTTGTAGATACGATGAGCCTCCATAGTCCGCCTATGATGTTCAGCATCTTCCATGGATTTCCATTCATAGTCGTTGAAAAGATCAAGGTCCTGCCAAAGACGTTTTAGAGAATTGAAGTATTTGGTAACGAAATCCTCTCCCTGCCGTATTTCACCAAGCTTCAAGGTTAGCTCATATATCTGAGACTAATTTCCTAAATCAAAATACATTTGATTTACACTGTCCTAGAGTTTTTTGGCTGTCGAAAAGCACAAATAATTGGAGCTAATGTCTTCATCCATGGAGTTCACTAACCAGGTCATCACCATTGAATTCTCTACATCCCACGTTGCAAATGTTGGTTCTTCTGGTGCAGGCGCCTTCTTGTCTCCTGTCAAGTACCCAATTTTTCCTCTTCCTCTGATGTACATCCTAACGGATTGAGACCACTGTAAATAATTGCCACCATTAAGGCGAATGGTGGTAATTTGGACAGAGTGAGAATCAGTATTTGGGTTTTGAATAGCAGGGGGTTGAAGGGGTTGGGTCATAGCCGGTGGGTTTAATTCAGAGGAGACTTCGGACATAGTTAGGACAATGAAGAGGAAAAAAAAATTGGTGACTATTCTAGAATGGCTCTGATGCCATGTAAACAGGGATAATTTTTTGGAATTGATAAGAAAAATGTATTGATTATTCTCTAATCAAAGAGTATTTACACGGGTTCCTCATATAGGAGGAGATACAAGAGTTAAAAAGAGAAACTAAGTTAAAATCAAAATTTAACTACCTAAAAATCAGTTGATTTGCTGTCTATTCTATCAAATCTTTTGTCTAATCTTTTTTCCCTTTTAGCAAAGTTGACTTAACCAAGATATAAGATATTTACATAAATCACAAATCACAATCTCCTAAAAATCTCTACTTTTCCACAATATATTTGTAAGTACTGCTTTAAAGCGTACTAAAGTTATTTGCACCCGACCTCACATGAGAAAATAATGCCTTAGCAATAACTAGAAGCATTGAAGCAAATACTAAAATGTTAGTCTTTGCTTGTAATTCAGAAGAAAGTCCTCTCAAAAATTCCAAGGCCCTTGCTTTTGCTTTGGCGCCTGCCTCATGGTACCTAAAAGGAGAAAAAGATTATTATACCGTCATCAATGTATGCATAAAATCTAAACATATAATGCGCACAAAAGACACCTTGTTAAAGCATCCTCCACCTTCATCGTAGTAAACCACTCTTCTCCAACCTTTCTACCTTTTGAATCTAAAGCAGATTTAAGAAGTTTATTCTGTTCCTCCCCTGGGGTACCAGCCCATACAGCAGGTGAAAACCTTTTTCCCTTAAACCAAGCAGCCTCATGCTCCCTAGCATAAATTATTTCTCCCTTTGGGCCTCCAAGTGAGGCTGTGGTAGCCTTAATTCTTGTAATGACGGGAAGGAAGGCTTCAGAAACCTGCCAGAACAAATCAACACAAGGATTAATGGATGTAAACAAAAACATCTATAAAGTAATGAACAGGAGAGTCACAACTTAAACTGCAACTAAATATTCTTCTAAGAGGAAAAATCACTGAATCATATATACGAGTATACGCATGTATAGAAAGGACCAAAGAAATATTTTTATGAACTACATATACGTATGAATAAATATTTACAAAGTTTTGTGCCTCCGAATTTCAACCGAGGAACCTTTATTTAGCGAACTCCATAACGTTTCAATGTGACTTGCAGCTAGGTGAAGAATTTGTTTGGAATTAGGAATGGGGAAATGCAAGATGGTGACACGATTTTCCAGGAGGGGGAAACGGGAAGGTTGTGCAAACTCGTAGAGTTCGAAGAGTTGATAACTAAATACAGAATGACTAGCCACTTGCAGATTGTTGTGGATGCAAGTTGCTACTATCATCCACTCTTCAATTTTTTAGGGTTTTTTTTCCCAAAGAATTAAAATGACAATAACATGACGAACATCACATGTAAACGTTTTCACGTTGCATAGATGATACAATACTCAATATAAGTTGAAACTTGAATTAAATTATTGAACGACGGAAAGCGAAGAAGGACAGGATGGTTATAGCCCTTAACTTGCTAAAGAAATGCGCTTAGTACAAAAAACAATGCAAATTCAGGTAAAGCAATTTTCTCTCCAACATTTATCAAGCCAAGTACTGAGATGAGCAACTGTAAAGGAGAAAAAATTTCCGAAGACTCACCGCTGGACTTAAAGCCTCAGCTGCCCTTTCCACTTCAGAAAATTCTTCCTTTATATGGACCTTCTTGACACGACCTTTCCATGAGGACTCCACATCCTCAAAGAAATCATTAGGAATAATAGAAGAGGAACTGATTTTTTGATCACTCTCACCATCTAAAGATATCATTTCACCAATTTTATCTGAAGTCCATTCACATTCATTAATCTGGAAAATAGAAGACGATTACAATTTTATGATGAAGATTATAAATGGAAGTATCAGAAAAACCACAAACAAGAAATGATTACAAATCATTTGTTTTCTTTCTTTTTTTCTTTGTGTGCGTGTGTACGCATGCTCATGCATAAGACACTAGCAGACACTAACTAGAATTTAACAAAATCATGAATTGAATATTGTAAAATTGTAAAAGCATGAATTAAAAGAAGCTTACTAATGTCTCAAAATCAATTTTCAAGCCAGTGGCCACCCACGTAGGTTCCATCAATAACTTCAGGATTTCAATGAGCTCTGCATATTTAGTCATATTTAGAACCTTGTTTGAATTAAACTCATTAGCAAGCGTAGCATAGAACCTTTGCGGGTGAAACACAGGTAAACTCCGGAATTGAGCAAGTTACGTTGCTCATAAGTCTGCACTTTGCTGCACTAATGAAAAATTATACTTAAAATGCTTCATAAACTTAAATGAAAAGCAAGACAGCATTTCAAGTTACCAACAAGTGTAAAAGTTAAAAGCATAAAATCCATATCTCCAAGATGCATCAAACATTCAACCATCACAATAATATGCTAACTCATAGTGGGATAAATATAACAAATCGTAATAATATAAAGAGATCTCTAATCATGTGGAAAACCTTGGAATAAGATGGTCTTGGGACAATGTTAAATATATTGGAGAGCTATGAAAGCCTATAAGATGGTCTTTTTAAACCACAATAAGTTCGATTTTCTCATTTATTCTTTTTGGTTCATTTACTACATATGCTCTTAACATACCATCTATGTAAAGTTCCAACAATTACACAACATTAGCCAATGTCCCAGGGTCAAATTAAATTAATTATCCTTTTTTTTGTGTGTGTTTGTGTGAGAAACGGACGACACATGAATACTCCTCATCCTCATCAAACTACAATAACTTTTAACATCAACATGCCACATAGTTCCAAACAGTTGAATAATATTTTCTTATAAATACAAAAATTCATCGGTGACTACACAAGACCACTAGTAGCCTAAAGATACAATATTTTTGGACAAATGTCGTATTTCCCAAAAAAGCATATAAATTCACTAGCAAAGTCTTCGAACATCACTGGCACCGACAATATTGTCGGAGGCCAGCAAATACCATATTTCAATAAACATATTATATTTTTATGTAAATACAAAAATTTACCTATGACATTACAAACATCACCGGCATCGTTGTTGATGGCTGGAAAATACTACATTTATTTGGAAATTCAATATTTTTATTTACATACAAAAATTTACTGATGACGTCGTTGGACACCATTGGGACCGTGATGTCACTGGTGGCTTGGAAATACTATATTTCCATGTTAGTATTGTATTTGCCTGTCAATGCTATATTTCCTAATATATATACATATTTATCGGAACAACACTGGCAATGACCGACAACATCACTAGCCATTAAATACCAACCATAATCATAAATAAAAGAACTCAGATAAAAAATCGAATAAAAAAGTGCACTGGTTGGGATTTTCTTACCTAGAACACCCGAGCAACCTTGGAAGTGAAAAGATGGGACGATGGGACCAATGAATGCATTCCAAGTAGGTCTCCAAGATAAGCCACTCTTATCGCTTGCCTACGACCAGCCGAGCACATTTCTCCAAGTAGTTAAAGCGATAGATGCTCAGTAGCTGAACCTCTCGGTTATCTACAAAGTTGATGAGATCTTCCTGACCGATGAGGAAGTGAAATCATTAGCAAAACTAGGGCCCTGACTACCCATAAAGGAGGCTCAAACAACACCCATTGAGGACCTCTAACCATTCCATTTGGACCCTGAGCACCCAGCTTGAATGGTCATGCTTGAGTCCTAACAAAGGTCAAAGATCAGTGCACAACTAGATAAGATCCTTAAGGAATACCAAGATATTTTTGCATGGTCCCATAAGGACATCTCCACGATAGATCCGAACATCATTTGTCACCACTTGCATGTAAATCCCAATTATAAACCAGTCATCTAGAAGATAAGAGCTCTTAGTCCAAAGCACTACACGATGATAAACCAAGAGGTCTATAAGTTGATGGATTCCAAGTTTATTCTAGAAGTGAAGTATCCTTAGTGGTTGGCCAATATGGTCATGGTCAAAAAGGCAAATAGAAAATGGCGGGCCTATATAGACTTCACCAACCTAAATATTGCATGCCCGAAGACTATTGCATGCTCCTGATGATCAACCAATTGGTTGATGCATCTAATGTGCACAAACTCCTTAGCTTCATGGACGCTTATTTTGGCTATAACAAGATTGTGATGGCCAAAGCCAACTAGGAAAATACAACATATACAACTAATAGGTTCCAAAGAAGTACCATATTAAACCTCATTAAAAATATAGTTGTTGTTGAGTAAAGTGGCAAGGAAGGGTCATTCCTAGAGAGGATTGATTATAATTAATTAGTTACTAGCTCTAAAACCTAAGAAACACTTAAACTAGACACAAAAAGAAATTACAGTAAAAGAAAAGATTGCAAAACAGTGATAATAAAATTAGTTAAAAGATTATTCTCTCCACTAGATAGTAACTATTAAATCAATTATAGAAATTATCTCGAATTCTAACTACCAGCTATAAATAACAACAAGCTCTTATATCTCAATCTTTTCTTATTATACTATTTAACAAAACAAGCTCTTTATTGAATCTACCTAAAACAAGCTTTCAAGATTTAGTTCAACAAAAAAACATTGGGATAAGAAAGATAGTTTGATTTAAGTAACAAATATACAAGCTCGGCTCATTCATTTTAGGTTATGTTCTACATCGCAATCAAACAAAAGCCTCCTACAATTATTGACCATAATTTGCTAGTTATGATTAGAACACAAGACAATTATAAATTAAGAATTCTAATCTAGTAATAGATTAATCTAAATCCTATCTAGTTGCGCACCTAAATAAAACAAGAAAATAATTATAGACAATTATTATAGAAGAACATAAAGAATTTCAATTGGAAAATTAGAAAATAATATCTAACAATCAATTACACAACCATGTCTAGGAATTTTAAGTAACCCTCAACAAAAAATAAACCTAAACTAACAACATAGAAAAAGAAAAGAAAGAAGGGAGAAGAAGAAGAAGAATGGTAATGGTGTTGAAAAGTCTTCTAAGCAGATGATTCTCTATTAGCCACGACCTAAGCCTCTTTCGTCTGTTCTTTTGGTCTCCTAAATTATGAAAAGGGACACTTTGTAATGCTCTAAGATTACGTATTTATAGACTTACAAAGGTAGGTTTAAAACAGGAGAGTGTGGAATCTTTTGGACCAAAATTTAGGTAAGAACTTGTCCATACGAGTTGGAGCTTCAAAAGATGGCGTTGGGGCACGTGTTTTCTTTGCCAACTCAAATTTTCCTCTGAATTTTGTGTTATTTTGATTTCTTCTTTTAGTATAGTTTTTAATTTTACCATTTTTTTATTTGATTGCCTAAATAAAACCAAGTTATTCTAATTATGGTAATTAATGAAAATTTAGGAATCAATCCTTAAGGAAACGATACTTCACTCACACGCTTAGTACTTGTAGCGACCCATGCACTTGCAAAAGGAAACACACACACAAACAAGTTTTTTGTACCGTTGCTAGGGATTGTTGTACGTTTTTAAATTTTTGCTTATATTGTGACCAAGTGACCTGATTTTAATTTATGCATTTTCTTTGTTTTTAATTTTGCTAAACTTGGTATTTGTTGTCTTTAATAGTTTATGTAAAGAGCTTGAAGCTCAAAATTATTGCCTATTGATCTTGAAGTTGAATGAACTCTTCGAAGGTAAGAAGGGATAAGAGCAAAAAAGCTCAAGCTATGGCCGAGGGGAATAACAACCAATAATGGGCCTTATAGGACTACTTCAAGCCTGTTGTGAATGACAATTATTCGGGGATCCAAAGGCCTACCATAAAGGCTAACAACTTTGAATTGAAGCCCGCTTTCATCAACATGCTATAATAAAGCCAATGTAAGGGGTTCCAAATGAAGACCCAATATCTATTTGTGGGCTTTTCTTTAGATTTATGACACCATGAAGATGAATAGTGTTAGAAAAACAATACGTAACAAAAATTTTAAAATGTTTAATCAAAGTATTTTTTAAAATACAAGTTTGACATGCTATATGCATAAATTAATCAGATCTTATTAACCTTGTATACCGAAGAGCTCTTGCAATCTGTGTAAAGAAGAACGTTCTAGAAGAGCATTAACCAATTGGTCTTATTTGCTATTCTCTATTCACAATCAGAGTATGTGTGGGCACACCTCATACAGCTCTTCCTTAGTGACTCTCCTTCCAACCAATTGAGAAAAAACCAAAATTACCGTTCATGATTTGTGAACAATAACTCTTCAGGGGAGTTTTAGAGACTCACATATGGAGTGCTCACTCTTGATCTCTTAATTGATCAAAATAATCGTGAAGTCTCGCTCCCTATTTATAGAGGTTGGACCCAAGAGATAGTCCTTATTAGATAAGGCCTCAAAAATTCAAATCTGGATCAATATATGATAAAATCAGGTAAAAACGCGTGATCAAATTAAGTTTGGTTGGTAGGCTGAACTAGCAGATTGGTCTGCCGAACTTACTCCATCGGTAGGCCAAACCTGGAGATCGGCTTGCCGAACTTACGATAAATGATCCCTATAAATCTTTTATTTTCCACCCAAGATTCTTTAGATAAAGCCTCAGTTTTAAGTCAAATAACCCAATAGAGAAGTTATCTAATCAAAATAACCATATCTAGATAATCTTTACCAAAATAAATATTCCGGATAATTCAACAAGTTTATCTTGAATTAATTTGTTCACAAAAATAATTCAACCGATAAATAGACATGAATTATTTGATCTTATCGAATTTTAGACAATCTTATAATTGAACATAAGCCACAATTTATTAGAAAAGCATGCGTATCATTACAGGATTTATTATGAGCTAGCAAAGGAAACCTGATGGACTTACATAGTTCAAGCTCCTAATAATTATGAAACCCAATATCCTAGATATATATATTTTATAATTATCAACTCAAACGCTACTCCACTAAAAGCTTATAGCTATACTCTCGAACTACATAAAATTACGAAGCTCGAATAGCTAAGTCTCTATGATATATCATAATGTATTGTATCCATATAGAATTATCTATAATCGGCTTAAGGATAAATTCTGTCTTACCTTCCTGATTATTTTTCTCTATCTCCCAGGAAATGATTTCAACACCCTTTTCAGGTCATTCTCAAGCTTTTATGAGATACTTGAGAAAGAAAAGGGAAGTGATTTTGGTCCATGCTTCATAGCAGGAATGCCTGGGAGTTTCTATGGGAGGCTTTTTCCTGACTGTTTTCTTCATTTTGTCCATTCTTCTTACAGTCTTCACTGGCGTTCTCAGGTTAATAAATTTGGCAATCTCCTTTTATTTTATTTTTTTTCCCCCTCAAGACGTAGCTTCTTGTGAAAAATTGTAAATTCTTTTTGTGTGTTAATGTAAAAAATAGTGTCAAGTGTCAACATTTCCTTGTCACACGTCCCAATTAAGCTGATAATCTAGAAGATTACTTTTCCCTAACAAGCAAATCCAGCTAGTTATTAACTAAATGAAGAAAAAAAATACAAAGTCATAAAGAATAAGTGATGGCTTCCTCGGCATAGAATTACAGGTCCCTGAAGGCCTTGTGAGTAAATCAGGAATTCCACTAAACAAAGGGAACATCTACGTCGCAAAAACGAGCCCTGACGGCGTGTTTACGGCATACCTGAATCTCTTTGAGAAGGGTTTTACTTCGTTTTTGAGATCAAGATCGCAAGAGATGACCTCTGGTGGTCAAATGTTCCTCACCATGATTGGCAGTGACAAGAAAGCTTATTCTGGGAATCACATTGACACCAATACATGGGACTTAATAGGAATGGCCCTAAACGACATGGTCCAAGAGGTACGTAGAATAACAACAATACTACTCTTCCTCATCCCTTTGGTGGATATAATCAATGCAATACTAATTTTTCATGCAAATCCGAAATTTCGATATTTTATATGAAAATCATTATGCAATGCTATTCTTAGTAACAAAATTGACACCAAATATGCACACAAGTCAAATTATATATAGCATTTGATTGTTTTTTAGTTACTGTGTTGATTTTTCACTTAATAATTACAAAATTTATTTGTTATTTTAAAAAATAATGAAAAACTTTTCCTTCGTAAGTTTTAAAGCTTGCAATTTATGACAAAAAATACATATAGCATTTGAAATAATTTATAGCTTAGAGCATAAAATACAACAGCATATATTAAATGTCATTATATATAAATATATATATATTTTTTGAAGTGTGTGTATATATATATTGTGTGCTTAATATTGTCATTTGCTGCCATATATATATATATATCATTGTCACATTGATATTTGGATTATAGATGCTTCTGTTCAATTTCACACCATTATACTTATATAGTTAGTTTTTCACACTGAAAATTTGTGTTTTGAACTTAGGGTTTGGTGGAAGAGAAGAAACTTGACTCTTTCAATGTGCCCTATTATGCACCAGCAGAAGAAGTCAGACGTGTAATCGAAATAGAAGGGTCTTTCGAAATCCGACGATTCGAAATAATAAAAGTGGATTGGGATGCAAATTTTGATATGGACAAGGATGACAAAAGTTAGTAAGGTTTGATAGACACAAAAGAGGAAAATAAGTTGCAATGAGCATAAGAGCGGTCACACAGTCAATTCTGGCAAGTCATTTTGGAGAAGAAATTATGGATAATCTTTTTGAAAGGTTTGCCATAAAGACGGGGGAATATTTGGACGTTGAAAAGGGGGAGTATAGTAGTATGGCTGTTTCGCTGAGAAAGAAATTAGCAGCTTCAACTGGACTCTTTCAAGGAGGAAGATAGGAAATAACAAATTTTTGAAACTTTTTTAAAATAAATAACAGGTTTTAAAAATATTTATTGTAAATAAAAAATTTATGATATAAATGACTTATTTATTATATAAATAAGAGTTATTTACATTGTAAAAAGAGTTTAAATAAATTATTTTATCTTAGATATAAAAAAATTATTTACATCATAAATTTGATTTTTGCTATAAATATTTTCAAAACTTATTATTTATTAGAATTAGTTCTGAAAAAGTGTTATTTACTACAATTTTCACTCTCCTTTTTTTCTTTTTTCAATGTGGACTCTATTTCGAACTTTTATGCATGTATCAAGCTCTTTCAATTATGCATACTTGTTATTTTAACGTGATTTTGATCTAATCTATCATTCAAAAACATACACTCATAGAATATCCTACTGTAAAAATGATCTCCAATAATTAAATAGTTATTTGACAATAAATTATTATTTTAATGAAATCCTAGTTGAAACATGTCCTCCACGCATGCCGGCCTCCAGTATATTACATTTTTTATTCAAATTATTAATTTTAAAAAAAATAGCTTGTTTTTTATTCATCTAAAAAGGTATTAGAAAATATTTTAATTAACAAAAGCTATGTATTTGTGTACTTTTGAGAGATTTCACCCTAAAAAAATCAAAAGTTAGCATAAACATCACTTTTTCAAAACTAATTGCAGTATATATTAAGTTTTGAAAATTTTTATAGTAAATAGCATATCTATAGTGTAAATAATTTATTTACTCATTATTTATAGTGTAAATAATTCTTATTTATATAGTAAAGAGATTTGAGGTGTAAATAATTTATCTACCCCTTGTTTACAGTGTAAAAAATTCTTATTTACACAATAAAATAAACTATTTACATTGTAGATCGTAGATATGTTATTTACTATAAATATATTCAAAACATGTTATTCACTTCAAAAAGTTTCAAAAATCTGTTATTTTCTTCATTCTTGTAAAAATAGATAAAGAAATTTATGAAAAGAAATTATGTTATTGGGACAATTAGGGAAAAAATTTATGAGGACACATTAAAAAAAGAGGGGTGTGGGGAAATTGGCAATAATGGGGGAAAAAAGACCCCAAAAAAAGTGTGTCATGAAAATGAGTAAAGAAGGAAAGCAAAAAAATAAAATAAAGATAATACAACTTAGAGCATAAAAAGGAAAAAAAGACAAAACAAAACCAAAAAAAAATGTTTTGATGCTTCATAATGTGGGAGCAAATATGGTGATATATTTTCTCCATTATATATATGTATGTGAAGATAAAAGATTTAAACAAAGACAAATTAAAAAAAAAACAATTTAATAAATTGGATACGAAAATGATCAAGACATTAGTAGGGCAAGCAACAAAAAAATAATAAGAAAATGTAAAAAAAAATGAATGACAAAAAGATATATAAAAAAAAGGAGAACTAAGAAACTAAAACAAAAAAAAAAAAAAAGCAAAGAGATTTCCCAAACAAAAAAAAAAAACAAACAAAGAGCAAAAACAACTCGTTTTGTCTTCTGAGAGGTCTATTGAAAAACGAATTCTCTTTGTATATGTATGTTAAATATACATGTTGAATACGAAAGGATTTCTCGAAGAAAAAAAAAGTGTTTAGGTAGGAAGATTTATGAAAATATATTGTTTTAGTGGGATATTTAAGAAAAAATTATTTATGGGAATTAAAATTGAAAAGTAGCTTAAGGAACAATAATTGAAAGGAGAATAAGGAAAACCTTAGAAATTGAAATGTCAAAACGGGTCGGGCCTAGTGGGTCGGCACGAGCAAGGCATAGCACGACACGATTATTATCCCACTTATTAAATAGGCTGGGCTTGATGAAACTTTTAGACATGAAGTATATTAAGGGCATGGCACGGTAAGAGCCTAGCACGAACACGAGCACAAAGGACATTAAAAGCACAATTGGGATCTAATTATAAGCACGATCAAAATATGTAATTTAAAACTAATTTTACTAATATATTTTATATTTTTATAAATATTTTTTTATAAAGAAACTCTAAATTTTTAATCGACTTGATTGAAAAAAGAAAAAAGATCAAATAGACTCTTTCTTATTGGTAAATTATCAATTGTCAATATATATTTACCCTCTTTGATTTATACGAAAAACTAAATAATAGAAATCACACCGTACAAGATTCTATAATATTGTTGTCCTCAGAAAAAGATTTTTTTAATCAATAATGCACTTTCTTTTGAAATGATTTAGTGTTTTCATTTTTTTTTTTATAAATTTAACATTAGATAGGAGAAAGACATATTAAGAACTAAAAGTATAACAAAAAGCATGAACATCGATACGGGCACGAGTACGGCCCAAGCACTTTATGTGCACGGTCCATTAATAAATGAGCCATGGGCTGGCTTAATACTGCAAAAATTAACTGAGTCGGGCCTAGTATGATACATAAATAAATGAGTAGGCCTAGGTATGATACGAGTCATACTTGGGCCTAAATTAAATAGGTTGGACCGAGCCAAGCCAGCCCATTTGACATCTCTTGTTAGAAAGGATTTCTGAAATGAAAAAAAAAAAAGAAGTGTTTAGATAGGAAGATTTATGAAAAAAAAAAATTATTTTAGTGGGATATTTAAAAAAAAAATTATTTATGAGAATTAAAATTGAAAAAATAGCATGGGGGACAATAATTGAAAGGAAAACAAGGAAAATTTTAGATTTGAGAATACTAATCAAAACAATAACAGGTGCAAAAAAAAAAAAGGCGTTTAGCAAATATAGGATCATCATTCTACACATACAAAATGTCAAAATGCCCAAACTCATAAAATCTTTCCTTCTTTTTTTTTTTTTCACTCTCTCCCTCCTGTCCAAGACCTCTCCTCTCTATGCTCCGATACGAAGTCGCTCTCGGGGCGAGACCTTCGCAACTCCGACTTCACAAATGAAAAAAGATGATCTCGTCAATTCAACGATTTAACGTTGAGACTTCACTATCTCATTATTGCTCAAGCTGACAAAGATCATCTCGTTGTCGGCCGGTGGGAGTGTTGATAATGCAATGGCAATGGGAAGAACATTGCTTTCATTGGAGAGGACAAGAATGCGACGACAACGATGACAAGAGAGCTTCGCCTGTGACGACTTGAAGATGACGAAAAGAGAGATAGGGTGTGCAAAAAGAGAGAGAGTGCAAAGAGAGAGGAGAGAGGGAAATGTGGGAGAAAGAAGGGAGGAGAGAGAGAGAAATAGGGGAGAAAAACCCTAGATTAATTGAGGGTATCTTAAAGCCAGTTTGGTTCGGGTATTTGAATAGAGTATTTGAATGAAGATTAAAATTTTTGTGAGAGAAAATACTGTAGCAAAATGATTCGAACCGTGATTCGAACCACGAAACAAATGCACCCTTAGTCTACCCAATATTTTAACTTGAACAATTAAATTAATTGTCGAGATTTCCTAATATCCTAAATTATACTTGACATATAATACTATGACATTTTGTTGCAATTTCTCATAATAGAATAAATGAGGAAGGATTAAAAGAAAAAAGAAACAAAAGGAAAAAAAATGAAAAAAAAAACCCAAAACATTTTTGTCTTTTCAAATTTAGGGCCCATTTGTTTTGATACTTGAATCTCGGTTTGAATCATTTTACAGTATTTTCTCTCATAAAAATTTAAATCTTTATTTAAATACTCTATTTAAATACTTAAACCAAACGGGCCTTAAAGATTCGCGCTTAATTGGTTGGTAAAGATAGAGATAAAAGACATATATTGCAGACGTACGCTCCATACATTCAGGCATGTCCAATCTTGATGGGAGCAACTGGAACCTGCATTGGTCCAATAAAGTATATATCATCTTCTTTGACTACACAAGTCCAATTTAATGGAAATCAATCAAATTTAGACGCATTTATGATTACGCTAGAGACCCATTCGGCATCTTATCCAACAGCCAAAAGCAATATATAGCAGGACTTTGCTTAAATATCTGTTCAGTTTTTCAATTGGCAAGATTTGGTGTTATGAGATTACAAATGATTTGATCAGTTATATATATATATATATATATATAATATATATATCTTTCTTCCTCTCTCTCCTCTCGCTGAAAAAATTACCTTTTCTTTTTTTTTTTTTTGTTCTTTGGTGAAACCAAGGGGACAAAAGTTTCTTGGTGCTTGCACAAAGATCTTAGCATGATAGTTAGACTGTTTTTATTGTAACATATAAAAATTTTACGCTTTAATAATTTTTTTTTTTTACTATAGCATATAAAAACTTTACACTAACAGTTAGTATTCAACTCGTTATTGGAATCTCATATACGTGCCGCAATTTTAATAGGATTTGACCAAAGCCTAAACAAACATATATATTACGTGGAAAAAAAACCGCACACACGTATATAAATGAGCTTGTATGATGAAAGTTGGAATAATTACCCGTTATTAATCTCTCAAGAGGGGGAACTGTAAGCTAATTATCTTAATTTATAACATTAATATTAAAAAAGGTCATTAGCAACTTGTAAATAATGAGTTAAGTGTTGTACTGTATGCTAAAATTGAAAGGGCATAGAGGAAAAAGGACACAAAGGAAGGGGAAAAACAAAAACTAAACTAAACTAAAAAAGGAAAGAAGAAAAAAGCCAGCTTTGATTCTTCCCTCGTTATCGAGATCTTCATGGATATATGCTATTGATATTGTCGGTATTAAAATAACTGAAAAAAAAAAAAGATAAAGAAGGGTAAAAAAAAAGAGAGTTGCCGATGAAAAACGTAGAGCATCTAGTCTGCATAAAGGCAGGAGATGGAGAAACTAGATATGCCACAAACTCCTTAATCCAGTTATCTCTACTCTTTCATTAATCAATTACTTCAATTCTCTCAGAGACATGACAATAGATTAATAAAAGCCAAAATTAAAAACTTTCCGTATTCTATATGGGTTTTAAAAGGATCATAATTTGCATTTTGCAGCCTCCACTATTTGCTTCTTCAAATTGTTGTTATACATGTGTTGGAAAGCTATATTTGTGTCATAAATGTAATATATATTTGCAGAAAGAGGTGATGTTCAAAGCAAAACCTGTATAAGAAGAGAGCCTGAGAGAGCTCTAGTTGAGCACCTTTCGTAATTGCCTATGAGTAGCAGACATTGGATGTTCCTCAGGATCAAACACTCTTCAATTTGTTTCTGAGATAGTTGATGTGATCCATTTTACATGCCAAAACTTGAACCTCAAGGAACCCCATGTTCCACGTGTTTCTAAATGATCTCCCAGGAAAAGATTTCGACACCATTTTTGGGTCATTCCCAAGCTTTTATGAGAAACTTGAAAAAGAGAAAGGAAGTGATTTAGGTCCATGCTTCATAGCAGGAATGCCTTGCAAATTCTATGGGAGGCTCTTTCCTGACCATTTTCTCCACTTTGCTCATTCTTGCTGCAGTCTCCAATGGCAATCTCGGGTTAGTAAACACCGTCATGTCCTCTTTTACCTCTTGAGAGAACTTCCCCTTATAATGGAATTGCAGAGACACATTGTCTAGTCATCCAACGGCTGAAATTGTATTGCAAGATACATCAGAAAGAAAATAGAATGTACTGTAGCTTCTTCCACTTTTTTGCAATATCTTGGTGATACGTACAGGTCCCTGAAGGACTTGTGAGTGAATCAGGCATTCCACGAAACAGAGGCGATATACACATTGCAAAAACAAGCCCCATTGCCATCCTTGCGACATATTCGGAAATTTTCGAGAGGGATTTCACATTGTTTCTGAGATCACGTTCACAAGAGATAATCCATGGTGGTCACATGGTCCTCACCATGATTGACAGTGACAAAAAAGATTATTCTACTGAAGGTTGCAGCTGCAGTATGTGGGAGTTATTAGGAATCACCCTGATTGACATGGTCCAAGAGGTACATTGACATATTCATGAAATTTCCGTTAATCTATGGTTATATTCTCTTATATTTGTGTTAAATTTGTGTTCTGTGAATTTAGGGATTAATATAAGAGAAGAAACTGAACTCATTCAACCTGCCATATTATGCTGCAGCTCCAGAAGAAGTCAGGCATGTAATTGAAACAGAAGGGTCTTTTAACATCCAAAGGTTTGAAACTTTTAAAGTAGATTGGGATGCTAATATGGACAAGGGTAACAAAAACTTAATGTCTGGTAAACACTACAGAGGCAACTATGTAGCAATGAGCACAAGAGTGGTTGTTCAGTCCATCCTGGCAAGTCATTTCAGAGAAGAAATCATCGATAATTTGTTCGATAGGCATGCGATAAAGTTAGAGGAATACCTAGCGGTTGAGAAAGGCGAGTATACAAATATGGTCATTTCCACAAGAAAGAAGTAACTTGTTAGTGTATTTCAAATAATGTGGATTTTATTCTGCAGTCTAGCTTCATGTATATCATAACTTGTTTCTTTGTTCTCTTGTTTCACTTTTTTTCTTTCCTTTTTAACATGGAAGAGGAAAAGTAACAAGAATGAGCCGCACAGAATTCCATCTGTCCCATGCTACTTGGGTTGAAGCTAAGGCAGAGATTCTTTTAGTTACTGGACTCTCGTCATCTAGGGTGCAGCACGCCTAACACGACGCTTGTATTGCTCTTCCACAATCATGCTTTCACGATCTGCACCATCGGTAGCATTTGGAATGTTTAGATTCAAAGATTCCCTGCGGCAGATAATAAGAAATGGAAATTAGAAAGCCTGCAAGCTCAAAGTTGACGCCTTTCATCAGCTGAATTTGGCTCTTACCAAGGCATAGTTCTCTAAGAACTGAAAGTCACAATCATGAACTCCAAATGTTTGTAACGAGAAAATATTAATTGAGGATTGTTCTATTTCTTCTTTTTTTTTTTTTTTTTGTTTCAGCTTTAGTTATTAATAGGTGTGGCCCTCCTAGTAGAAAATCACGTATGAGTTAAATTTTTCTATGTTAAAGAGTTTAATCAGAGTTAATACTATTAGGTAGTAAATCCAAAATCCATTGACAATCATCAAATAAAGAAAAGAAAATAGTCACAATAATAAGGAATTTTTGGCTCTGTTATTCCTCAAACTATTAACATTATGGCTTTTTTTAATTTTTTTTACGGATTTGCCGTTGAACTTTTTTTCTTTACTTTTTGCTTTTTTTTTCTCCAACGGATTTTAAGAAATAAATTTATATAATCATGTATTTATTGCATGATGACTTAGGCCTCGTTTGTTTCGATACTTAAATCACGATTCGAATCATTTTGCTACAGTATTTTCTCTCATAAAAATTTAAATCTTCATTCAAATACTCGAACCAAACGGGCCTTAAAGCATAACCAAAAAATAAATCCAAACCATAAACGGTACAATTCCCAGATTAAAGAGCCAAAACAAATTTTAAAAAATGACCAAAAAAATGCAAGCATATTTTTTGCCAGGGAAATGTCAAGCATGTCATGTCGACAAAACAATGACCACTACTAATTTTCAAAAAATAATAATAATAATAATAAAAGGTCCAGCAGAAGCTCTTCAGTCATGGTCAAGCACGACTTCAGAAAGTCGTCCCAGAAATTATCAGGAAAGTGACACATACCAAACAGGAGTGACCATTTTCGTAAAGCTTGGGACGAAACAAATTCTTCTCCAGTATTTGGTCCTTTCTTTACGATCATCGACCAGTCACCAAAAATTCTCGTATTCTCAGATTTCACTCTTCCTTTTTTTTTTTGAAAAGAATCCAAAGTCATTTTCGGTATTCTATTAAGTCAATACAGACGAATCTGAACTACAGAAAAAACTGAAAATGGGTGCCAATTCAGAATTTCTTGGACAAACCCAATAATAAAAAATAAACTCAGATAGTTTATCTTCAAATTCTCCAAAACCCATCTCAGAAATCCCCATTTCAAGACTCTTCCTTAAACCCTCCTAGAACCCAATCAAAAGAACAAAAAGAAAAAAACCAACGCAATCCCAGTTGAACAATGTTCCTCCCAACGCCGTCAGCTAAGACGGTAATCTCCGCCGCCGCCTCCTTCGCTGCCACGGCCATGATCATCCGGTCACTCTACCGTGACTACGTTCCCCTTGAGATCCAAAACTCGGTCCTGTCAAACCTCAAAACCTTCATGAAATCCTTCTCTTCTCAACTGACTTTGGTCATCGACGAATTTGACAACGGCTTCAAACATAACCACCTCTTCAAAGCCGCCAAGATCTATCTCCGACCAACGGTCTCCCCCGACACCACGAGATTCCGAGTCTCACAACCAAAAAAACAGAACAACATTTTGGTCACCATGGAAAAGAACGAAGAGATCTTTGACTTCTTCAACGGGATCAAACTCAAATGGAAGTTCATCTCATTGCCTAAATCCGGGCTCCATCGGTTTGAGTTGAGCTTCCACAGAAAGCACAAAGACATTGTCTTGAGCTCATACTTGCCATATGTGTTGGAGAAGTCCAAGGAAATGAAGGAAGAGATAAAGAATTTGAAGCTTTTGACATTGAGGTGCTGTAGAATTTTTAGGCCAAGATTAGCAATGAACATGTGGGAATCTGTGAATCTTGACCACCCTTCGACGTTCGAGACTTTGGCAATGGATTTAGAGGCCAAGAAGGCGATAATGGAGGATCTTGAGAGGTTTGTGAAGAGGAGAGAGTATTATAGGAAAGTTGGGACGGCATGGAAAAGAGGGTACTTGTTGTTCGGGCCTCCGGGGACGGGGAAGTCTAGCTTGGTTGCTGCCATGGCGAATTACTTAAAGTTTGATGTGTATGATTTGGAGTTGACGAGTGTTTGGAGTAATAGTCAGCTTAAGAGGCTGATAATTTCGACGGCAAACAGATCAATTCTTGTTGTTGAGGATGTCGATTGCTCCATCCAACTGCAAAACAGGCGCAGAAGTGCTAGGGTTAGACGGAATTTCCGTCCATATAATCAAATGAACCATGAGGTAATTGACATTGTCGGTTTCCATACGAGCATGTCCCAAGTCCTTTTGTGTTTCTGCTAAAATTGCTCGGAGATCCAAGAGTATTTTCTGGGATTTGTGTATATATGTTGATAATTTGTTATTAATATTTCTTTGTAGACAAATTAGTTGTTAAATGTTTGAACCGCCTTGCAGGGCGCATGAAGTTTCATAGGCAAGAAATCCTTGCTATTAATTCTAATTTGTGCAAAAATTTTATTAGTTTCTCAGCATATTTTGCTTTCCTTACTATCAGGTGACTTTGTCAGGTTTTCTCAACTTCATAGATGGACTATGGTCAAGCTGCGGGGATGAGCGGATCATTGTGCTCACAACTAACCACAAGGACCGTCTGGACCCTGCTCTACTCCGCCCTGGTCGCATGGACGTTCACGTCCATTTGTCTTTCTGCACCCCATGCGGGTTCAGAATGCTTGCTCATAACTATCTTGGGATCACCGAACACCCGCTTTTTGCAAACATAGAAAAGCTGATGGAGACAACAAAGGTTACTCCCGCGAAAGTAGGAGAGCAATTGCTGAAGATTGAGGAGCCTGAAGCTTCACTTAGAGGCCTAATCGAGTTCCTCGAAAGTAAGAAAGGATATGAAACTCAAAGCGCCGAGTTTAGCAACACAGAGATGGGAAATCCATTAGGACCAGAAAGTGGAGAAGCAGGAGGGAAAACAGAGCAGAGAAGCGAGGAAATATGGGAATTATAATGGTTGAGTCAAGCTTGTGGGTTATTTCTCAACTAAATAATGGTAGCAGCTAGTCAGATGGTAAACTTGGAAAGTTTATTACGACTTAAGGATCAAAATTTGAATGGTATCATAAAATGAAAGCTAGATATAAACTTTTGAATCATGTATGAGCTGTTGATAGTAGAATCATATTCCCCTTCGCTAATTACTAGTAATCCCCGAAGATTGAAAATGATAGGGAACAATATCTAGTAAATATTTCATCTATGGAACTTTATAATACTAAAGGGTAATTTATCTTTTTATACTGTATTTTAGGTTTATTTAAACAAAATACTTCAATTTTTGACCTCATTAAATTTATACATTCAAGTGAAATTTAATACACAAATATATACTTTTTTAATCAATTTTTAATTTTAACCTAACAAATTACCCAAAATACCTTCAAATTAAAAAAAAAATAAAAACTTAAAAAAAAACTCTATATTAAGATGTTTGCCTTTAAAAATATATAAAATACCTTCAAAATAGGTGTTTTAACTTTTTTTTTTTACTTGAGAATAGTTTGGTTATTTTAGAAGTAAAAATCAATTATAACTAAAGTAAGATATAGGTTTGTATATTAAATCTAATCTGAAGGTATAGATTCAATGAATTTCCCATATTAGATACAATCCAGTATTTTTTAAAAAAAAATACAATCCAATATAATTTTAATTTTTAGAGGTTTGTTCCAACATGACTTCCTGAATGCTGTTTTTTTGTGTTCTCTTTTCTTTTTTTTTTTGTAAATTATTTCGTATGTTGCTTCTGAGAAAATGTGGAACTTAGAAGAAGAAGTAGAAGAAGAAGAAGAGTTATAATAACAATAATAATAATAATAATAATAATAATAATAAGATAGATCCTTCAGATGAGGCAGCAAATGCTTACCACTCAGACATTCGTCCACCAATTGCATTTTCTTGTGACATAGTAAGCCAAAGTATTTTTGTAGTAACTAATAAAAAGGGCTCCCATGTCAAAACCAAAGACACTCAAGAAAGAAAGCACAGCAAACTAAATCACCTCAGAACCACCAAGCCAACTGTGGCACTAAAGGATTGTCACTACATTTTGCAAAAGCTTGTAAGTATACCCACGTAGCTGTTCCTTGCTTGTGTTAACTCTGTAATAAAACTTCCACTTGCTATTCCTGAAACATTATAGAAAACGAAACCTTGATTATACGACAATATTTTGTGAAATGAAAGGAAGTACATATTCCAAACATAACAGCAAAAATTATTCTTCTAACTTGTCTATTAATAAGTATGTAATCGGGGCACAAGCAAGATTCAACTAAGATGCAATGAATCTTCAAGAAAAGGAAAAGGCAGGGGTAGTAATATGTATACTTGCCTCAAAACTAAGAGCAAGTGTTGTCTGAATATATAAACTAGAGTCTCTCCGTTCTCCTTAATAACACTCAAGCGCGCTCTATACAGCCATTTTCATTTCTATTTTCTGGTGTGGATCATAACCAATGAGTTTGAAATCATCGGCCACAAAAGAATCTATGTCCATTTTCTCAGGATTGATCTTCAAAATCTGCATTAGTATCAGGTAAACAGATGTTAAAGAGATTTCAATCACAAGTTGAAGGGAGTTCAAATACGAAGAGCAATGGTTATAACCAGTAAAGAACAAATATAGGTTTTGCTAAACATTCTGTGCTTACAGGAAACGGCTTTGGCTCTTTCTGTAGCTGCTCCTGCAGAGGCCTGACATGATTGCGGTAAACATGAGCATCCCCAATAACATGAATGAAATCACCTGGAACTAAACCTGCACAAGATCAAAGGCTATGATTAAGGACAACCTCCACAGGCATACAAAGCGGAAACATTAAAATCCATCAGTGAAAAAGGATAACGCACACTTTGTTTATATTTCTAACGCCCCCCCATCTTTAACTACCTGCCCCCTCCTGTAAAACAATAGAACAAAGGACTTGCACAATGAACCATAACATTGCAAATATTTTTAGCCTTGCCATTTAGAACCGAATGGAAAACAACAAACAAAAATGTCTATTTTTCTCCACGTTTTCCTCTTCTTTATTGCTTTTTACTTTTTTTTTAAAAACTTTATAAATAAAGAATTCAAATGAAAGAAATGAGAGGAAGGGAAGAAATTTATAAAAACGCAATATATAAGACAAAACCGCCAAACATGATTCCAGTAAATTCATATGCCTAAAATTGAAAAGTAATATTCTTGGAGAATAACATACCACAAACATGAGCAATCATGCATGTCAGAAGCGCATACGAAGCAATGTTAAATGGCACGCCCAGGCCCATGTCAGCAGATCTCTGGTACATCTGACATGACAACTCCCCATTGGCTACATAAAACTGCAGAAACAAGTCAAAGGATGTGCTCCTTTCAAAGAGAAACTACAAACAAAAAGAAAGGAGAACTATTTCAACTCTTACCTGAGCAAACATGTGGCAAGGTGGGAGTGCCATCAATTTGAGATCAGAAGGATTCCATGCTGAAAGTATTATACGTCGATCATCTGGATGGTTCTTTATCTTGTTGATAACATCCAACAGCTGATCAAACCCTTGGCCAGTGTAGTCAGTATGCATGTCAGTGTACCTGTGCAAATGGAACAGTATAAGAAGATAGCTTGAAACTCGGCTTCATCACTACTTGGAATTACAAGTAAACCTGTTAACTCAAATAAGCAAAATCCACTAACCTGGCACCAAAGTGTCTCCACTGAAACCCATAAACGGGCCCCAAGTCACCCTCTTCCCTGTCTGTCAAACCAATGCTGAAATGGAAGATAAAAATAATAGTTAAAGACTCAAAAGTTCATAAAATGTGTCATATTAATTGGCCATCTAGTACTTACCCATTTAAGTAGTCTCTAGATGCATTTCCATCCCATATATGAATACCTTTCTCCTGTAGGACCTGTCACCATCACATGTCTTAACGTGTAATTCATTTTTCATAATTTATCTATTATCAAATTAATCAAGGGATGATATAAGTATCATCTTACTAGGTTTAACAAAAGATTTAAGAATAATTTCAATATTTAAAAAGGAAATCGTTGCCAGATTAGACAAGAAACACAAAGCAACGTACTTTTTAACTCTTTGCAAAAGCTACAGCTAAAAGCAATAATCTTCTAAAGCAATTAAAAGGATTCATTTGCGCGTACAAGCACTATTGTTCACAAAAGAAAACAAATTTCATTACCATTGAAAAGAATTTGCTGTAGAAGTGTTTTATTGCGGATAACATTACCTTAGCACTTGTTGAACCACTTATGAACCACAGAAGTTCTTCAACGACCCCTCGCCAGAATACTTTCTGAGAAAAATAATAATAATAACAGATGTTGGCCCCTATCTTAAAACGAGTAAGAGATATGTCCATATTTGAGATATGAACCTTGAGAAGAGAGACATTCAAAAAGTCAACCAAGAGAGAGATGTACGCACAGATGAATTAAAATCATTGAATCAATCGCTAATGCAGCTAAACACAAATCTGAAAAGAGAAATACTCATGCCTTAGTTGTAAGAAGCGGGAAATTCTTTCGCAAATTGAACCGCATCTGGAGGGATGCAGAGGACAAGAGGAGTTAGTGCTTTCAATCATTTAAAAAAAATTAAAAAGAAAAAAAAGTTTAGTAAACTACGAGATTAATATTACCTGGCAACCAAATGTAGACAAAGTACCAGTCCCTGTCCTGTCATCCTTAGAGATCCCATCCGAGATGATATCTTGAACAAGTCTTAAATATCGGTACTCCTGATGTCTGTCAAAAATCATCTTGGGCAGGAAAGAGAACTTCTTTACCTCAAATTTACTGAAAGCCAGATTGTTAACTGCCAAATCACCATTCTCATTTGGGGATTCAATGGCAGGAATTCTCACACGGACATAAGTAGTGAAGGAAAAACGGATGTGATTTTCCACCACAGGGAACGATGAATACCATGGCTGAAATGCGGAAGAATCAATGGCAGGGATGAAAGTATCACATTCAATGCGGGTCTCAATTTCAGTAATGTGGACCCCATCGCAGCTAGACGCGTTCAGAGCTTCCCTGCAAAGTGCAATAAAAGAAAACATAAACGAAAGCAGCAAGGAAACTAAATAGGAATAAAGGACAAACAGCAACAACGTTGAAGCCAAACCTAAGAATTTGGCCACCGCCAATGACAAACACTCTCTCAATGGACAAACAGTATGGGGAAGCGGCTAACAACTCCAAAGCAGAAGCCATGCTGCCACATATCAACACATTTTCCGCAGTGGCGATGTCAAAACTCCCAGAACGTGTCAGAACAACATTGAGGCGACCAGGCAGAGGCCGGTGCTCAAGAGGAATGCTCTCCCATGTTTTCCTACCCATTAAAACAGCATTCTTTTTCCCAGGATCCGAAGTGGTCATGGTGATTTCCTTGAAGAACTTAAGATCAGAGGGCAATCTCCAAGGCAGTTTTCCATCCTTACCAATACCCATATCCCGGGTTGCAGCCACAACAACTTGGTACGTCCTCTGCGGATTAGCTTGCACATTTCCATTCCCAGTCCCATTAGCACTTGTCAAATTTTCACCAGCCATGTTGGAAACCAAAGGCCCAAAGAAATTTAAATATGGAAGATTAAGCAGGGAACCGCACAGCCAATTTCCCTGGAAGTGCGGCAGAACCAAAACCGTTTACAGAAAAAAAAAATAAAAACCCTTTTCTAAGGAAAATGAAAAAGATATATATATATATATATATATATATATATTAACTTGAGAAAATAACAAATGTATTCCTACATAGTAGTTTGACATGAAAAAGTTCTGACAGAAACTCACATTTTAAAAGGCAAACAAAATGGAAAAAGGTTCGGAAAAGATATGCATCCACGCCTAAAAAGGAATTGAGAATAACGAGAACACGCCAAACTAAAAACATTCTCACTAGGCAAGTTCATCAAAATTCAAGAAATTTATAACCCACAGCAAAAACCCATAAATTATGATTGTTCAGAACGCCATTTACAATCAAAATACATCAAATTTTGCATGAAGAATTTCTTAATAAACTTAAGACCCAAAAAACAACACAAACAAAAAAAAAAAAAAAGCAATGACAGAAAGCACATGCAAAGTGAAAATAATCCAAAAGACTGACAGCCAAAAATTAACCCGCAAAAAAAAAAGATCTCAAGCAACATTCTACACGGTTCAGACAAACAACAAGAACAGAACTCATAAAACATAAAATAAGAGGAAGAACAAAAATAGAACCAAAATGAGAAATGCAGAAGAGTTGTTACTGACCGATCTCAAGAGGGAACCCCAAATATCTGAAGTGGTCGAAAGTCCAGAATTTCGGCAAATGCGAGAGCGAATTAGGGTTGACTATGACAGAGAGAGAGATTATGGAGGTCAAGTCAGAATATAGTGAAAAAAAGAGGGAAAATAGTGAAAATAATAGAATTAAAAAAAAAAACTGACAAAATAAATAGTTAAATAAAATGCAGGAACTGACTGTGAGAGTGAGACCTGAGAAACGCGAAACCGGAGAAAGTAGGGGAACGAGGAGAGAAAAGGAAAAGCGATTGTGGAGAAGAAACCGGAGAGAGAGAGAGAGAGAGAGAGAGAGAGAGAGAGAGAGAGAGAGAGAGAGAGAGGTTGTATACAAAAATTGTTTACGGCCCTTTTGATTTGGCTATTTAAATCACAGTTTAAATTATTTTATTACAGTATTTTCTCTTATAAAAATTTAAATTTTTATTCAAATACTTAAACCAAACGGATCTTTAGAATTTTTCCCTCTATTGGGGTGTTTGACAGTGGTAGAAACTTCAGTTATGAATAGTATAAACTCTTACATGCTACAATAACAATAAAAAAAATATACTATAATGTAAAACTCTCAAATATTACAGTAAAAATAGTTTCCATCGCCGGCCTCCACAGCCTTTTCAAACACCCTATATGAGTGCACCATGCGCGTTGTAGTCTAGGACAAGTCTGAAGTCTTTTGTGAACTGCCTGAACTGTCCCTCTTTGTGTCCATATTTACTAAACATGTACAACTCCTCATTTTATCTTAAATTCCAATTAAAAAAACAGATTTTAATTAGTAATGAAAAGGGAGCTCCTAACTAACTACTATTTTAACCGTTGGTCTTTTAATGGTTTGATATACGAGCATACACATTAAAAATTATTCGATGAGCAAAATATAACCGCTTTTGATCATACATCAGATTTTTGAAAAACTAATCTAACAATTACAGTTTGCATCAATAAGAAAAAGGCTTGTCCTCTTATTAATTTTTTTTTATAAAAATTCTTGGTAAATAGTTGAGAAGGTCTCTAACCTTTTAAGCAAGCGATGATTTGGTTCTTATTTTTTTTGTTTTTTAATAGATTGAACTAGTCGCTTTAATAGATTGAACTAGTCGCTTGTAACAAATGCTTCCCTCAATATTCAAAACATTATGTGTAATGTTAACCAAAAAAACTCCCTCTGGCGGAATTTTTAATGAAACGTAACATTTGGTTTGCTAAGATACTAGATTGGTGTTTAAGAAAGTGGCGTGAACTTTAGAGTTCTAACAGAAAAACAGTAAAAAAGCTCTTATATATTATAGTCTAAAGCAAAATTATTATACGAACTTCAATACACATATGTTTTACCCCAACCTATTATTCGTCTCTAGCTTTCGTTCTTCTATCAAATTCCATTAATTTTTTAACAGAAAAAGTTGAGTTGTCAATTTTTTTATAAGTTAGGTACGATATTTTGGTTTTAATAAATGCCCTTTCCTGCTAAAACATTAGTTAGGTGCTAAACTCGTCTACTTTAGTTTTTTTCAAGCTGGTAAGAATCAAGAAAAAGGGAAGAAAGTTAAAAAAAAATCAATGAGAAACTCATTAAAAATCCGCACGTAAGTTTAAATTTACTTCATACTTAGAAAGTTATTAACAAAAAATGTTCATCAAGAAAAAAAATTAACAAAAATGTTTATCAACAAAAAATGTTCATCATTAAGAAACTCATTAACAAGTTCATTAAGAATCCACTCTCAGATCCAAATTTATTTTGGAATGACAAACAAACCCAAAAATTGTTCCAAAAAACACTAAATATAAAATGTAAGCATGAATCTATCTTTGCATTAACAAAGCTTATTAACTTTTTCTTTTAATATTTTTGTTTTTGATGAACTTTTTTTTTTTTTTGGTTCGTGGACATTTTAACAAGCTTGCTAACTAATGTTGAACATTTGTTGTTGATGAACAATTTTTGCAAATATTTTTGTTTTTTAATGAACAATTTTTGTTGTTAATGAGTTTCTCAATTTTTTTTTTTTTACTTTTTCCCTCTTTCTTTCTTTTTACCCTCTTTAAGAAAATAGAATATATGAGTTTTAGTACCTAACTAATGTTTTGGGAAGGACTAACATTTAATAAAATCAAAATATCATACCTAACTTGTAAAAATTGACACATCAACTTTTTTTTGTTAAAAAACTAACGGAATTTAATAAAAGTGGGAAAGTTAGAGATAGAAAATAGATCAGAGATGGGGGCAAAACAGATACAATAGATTGGAGATGGGGGCAAAACAGGTACTTTTAAAGTTGGAGGGCATGTTAACATAAATGATATAGTTCAATGAGAATTTTTTAAATTATCAGAGCACTTTAAGACTAATAAAGAAGAAATTAATAGAAAAAGAAAATGATTTTTTTTTTTTTTTTATCAATGCCACCTCTCTTCTTCCTCCTGCCAGTTTTTCTGAGAAAACCTTGTCTCTTTTCTATGTCAATATCAAAGCTGGACCAAGTAAAGGGAAAAGAGAAACTATTGGCAATTGAAGAAACGACAATCTCATCGAGGAAAGGAGACCAAACCCAGCGATTAACAGGAGACGCATTGAACTTTCTTCTTGCACCAGAGGTGGTTACCAGAATCCCAAACTTCGTGGTCGTTGGTTGCCAATGTGCGTGGCAGATGGGCCAAGCACACGACGTTGTCTCGAAGGGAGAGGGAGCATACAATTTCAATGGGGTCATGGGGGACTTGCATTGTGGAAGGACCGAGGAATTTTTTGTTTTTATTTTTCTTTTTTGTTTTTATTTTTATTTTTATTTTTTGTTTTTATTACTTTCTATTAAATTAAAAAAATTAGTTTTGTTCTGGGCATAATCTATCTGTATTTCTACACTTAAATTCTACAACAACGTGCAGCAGAGCATGTCATAATACGATAACAAAAAATTAATGTTTTTTAGTATTCCAATGTTTAGTTTGTTTTACGAATTTATTGAGTGTTTGAAAACCTTGGTCTAAACTGATTGATTCAAAACACTACAACAATAAATAACTTTACTTTACAGTTCACTTTTGTTTTATACTGTAGCAATAAAGAGTTTTATCTTTCAGGAGTTCAAACTAATTAGTTTGAATCAATTTTCTAAACACATGTTAAGTTTTTAAATTGCTAGAGCTTGAATTTTGTTTTCGATTTATTTTCATGAAACGTTCATGATTATGTTATTAAATTTTACAACCAACTCATAGGAATTAGCTTTGAGCTTCAACAATGTCAGAATATTTTCCAAAATGAGTAAATAGCTAGGGTACAAGAATAGTTCTCTTGATAGGGACTTCTCGACTTTGGCAAATTATAAAGGCCAAAAGAGACGAGGGTATGGGGCTGAGGGCTTCAATCATGTCCCTTCTTGATTGTTGTCATCCTTAAGCTACCTATAAATGACCCGCATGTCCTTAATTAACAACTCATATACGCGTCGTATATTAGATGCTATAAAAAGAAAAATCTCCGTCATCAATTGGTATATTTTACAGCATTTTTCTAAATTCAAGAGGCTAATCCAGAAAAAGAAAAAAAATCTAGGAGCACATTGCTAATGAGTGACAACTTCAAGGGGCGATGATGTAAATAAGCATTTTGTTTTTCATAAATCACAGAATTTTTTCTCTCTTCTTTTTCGCTGAAAGGCAAAAAAGAAATTCAACCCGAAACATGTAGAAAATGCGTGAAGAAAAAGGTATGGCCATGATTCAATTCATATTTACCATCTACGACGAAAGAGAGCGACACAAGCGGAAGTAAGGTTATTTTTGCTATTAGAAGCAACATCGGAGGGTAATCAGGGCATTAAAATAATTTTGGCAGAGAATTTTATCCATAAAACCAAGCAGGCCGACTGAGAAAAAAAGGATATTTCAAGATAACTTAAAAAAACGTATATTAAGATAATAAATAAATAAAGGCGGGAAACGGGCCACAAAGCGTTTCACTAGATTAAATCTAGGTCGTCCACTTGGCGCTGATCTGAAAGATTTAGGCCTTTTGGTTGGTGTTACGTGGCCGTCTCAATTTCTCCAGCAGGAATGAATTATAAGCTAAAAGCTCGAGGAATGTGATCTCAGCCGTCCATGTCATTCTCAATTATTAAGATCGTACCATGTTGTGGTAAAATTAATTTGTTTGTTTTATTTTATTTTTCGTAGATCATGCAAGATATCTTTTACTGTTGCACTTTGAGGACATGTTATTGACTAATGGTGGGTCATGTCCTTAATTAAAAAAAAGATAGACCATGTCAAAGGTATGGCTTCATCATTTAGCTTTCCATTAAAAATAATTTAGCTTTAACTTAAAATTGTCGCCTAAGTTAAAAAAAATAAAAAAAGAAAAGAAATAACATGAGTCGGAAGAAGAACAAATTATATTAAACAACGCATAAATATCCCACCAAAACCACCCGCTACACTATCAAAATAAGGCCATGTCACCACTTGTTTATGTTAGACAGCAGGTGACAGTAATTTCTTCTTATTATTATTATTATTATTATTTTTTGCTAGCAAGTTGAACCAACTCTTCTATTTAAAAAAAAAAAAAAAACTTTCCTTCATATAATTAGTTATGTTGAAAATGTGTTTTGTTTTTATCGATTATGTTGATGCTGGAATTTAATCAATAATAGTTACTCTCACCGATCACTCATGATGCTCACTGGTTAACGTGGTAAAAAGCGTGAAAAATAGAGGACACATAGACTTATAACGGTTCACTCTTAAAATAAGCTACATCTACTGTAGTTTTGTTCTTATTAAGTGTTTGTTTACAATATATGGGTTTCCCAAAAATGAAAGGAAAATGTTTCAGAGAAGGGAGAGCTTTCTGTTTTCCTCAGGTTGCTTTAATCTGGAATCCAACCCTCTTCCTCGTCTCAATCTTTCCCCTTTATAGCATTGATATATTATGAGGGTGATTAAAATATTAATAGCAGGGGCAGGAATCTCCATGCCAGCTCATATTATTCACGCATGGTGTCTCTACACATGTACAAAGTACATCGAGTTTTATGCTAGTAGCCTTAATTTCAGGCACACTATCTCAAATGTCAGCCACACCCATCTCTCTTTGGAAGTAGGGTGTGCCAATGGGTGGAGTGTTGGACATGTATGCCCTAAGGAGTAAAAACGTAATATATTTTTAGAGACATTTGTATCAATAAAGAATTTATTCATTATTAATATATAAAATCTTGTCATCTTTACGTTCATATTTGTTGAATGTATATTAAGCAAACAATAGTCTAAGACTGTCAGTCTAAACCTTTAAGAATTAGACATATGATGGACAGATTATGTAGAATACACGATTCTTAAGGTGATGGTCTAAATCATAAGATCCACAATCGAAGGAATAAAGTTGAGCGCTTTATTCATATAAAGATTGTTATGTTGTCTATATCTCTATTGAGAGATGGTTTATCTTGATCATCAGAGGTGAACTCCGTGAATAGAAACATTGGCACGTTGTCATAGGTGACAATGTGTTGGATCAGGACATAAAGTGAATTGATTTGGATTAATAATTCTGTCTCGGCAAATCGATTCACTTTAGACAATCATTTGTATTGTATCTTAATCTTGAGATAAATGATGGGCCCGTTGTCTTGACTTGTGTCTTTTGATGTAGCAAAGGGTGACACCCACATCTTAATAGTGGTATACATGCCGGTACGTTGGAGGCATGACTCTTGATAGCGTAGACCTATTATTCATAGATATGGAATCCATAGCTCCTCTTTAGGAGTAGTGATATCCTCTTATATGCGTTATCTTGTAATTAAAAAATTGAAGCGCTCAACCATTTGGATACATAGGTGTAACCGAATGATATACTATCTTTGGATGGTAAGTTTTCCAATGGTGAGATAATGGAACGTAAGATAAAAATAATCGAGAAGGTAAGACAAGACTTGTCCTTAAGTCGGTTATGGATAATCCTATGAGGATATGATACATTATGATATGTCATGGAGACTTAGCTATACGGGCTTCGTAATTCTATGTACTTTAAGAGTGCAGCTCCAAGCTTTTAGTGGAGTAGCGTTGGAGTTGATAATTATGAAATATATATCTGGGATATTGGGTTTCATAATTATCGGGAGCTAGAACTATATAAGTCCATTTAGTCCCCTTTGCTAGCTCACAACATCCTGTAATGATACGGCATGCTTTTCTAACAATTTGTGACTTATGTCAAATTTATCAGATTGGTTAAAATTTGGAAGAATCAGATAATTCATGTCTGTTTATCGGTTGAATTAATTTTGTGATAAAATTGATTCAAGATAAACTTGTTGAATTATCGGGATCAGATAATTATTGTCTGTTTATCGGTTGATTTAATTTTTGAATAAATTAGATCTAGATAAACTTGTCGAATTATTGGAAATTCATTTATTTTCCCAGAGATTATCTAGATAAAGTTGTTTTAATTAGATAACTTTTTATTGGATTATTTGAATTAAACCTGAGACTTTATCCTATAAAATTTCAGGTAGAAAATAAAAGATTCGCTGAGATTTTATTCAACAGTTTGGCATGCTGATGGAGCATGTTTGGCCTGCCGATTAGGTAGATCGGCCTACCGATGTGCGAAGGATAAGATCACACGTTTTACGCGGATTTTATCAAATATTGATTCGAATTTTTGAGACCTAATTTGATAAGAACTAACCCTAGACCCAACCTTTATAAATAAGGAGTAAGTCTTAAAAGTTACTCAGATCAGTTGAGAGATTAAGAGTAATACTCTATTGGTAAGAATCTAAAAACTCCCCGAGAGCTCTTGTTCACAAATCACAAACACTACCTTTGGGTTCTCTCGATTGGTTGGAATGAGAGTCACTTGGTGGAAGAATTGTACGTGTGAGCCCACACTCGCTCCGATCATGGATAGAGAATAGCAAAGAAGACCAGTTGGTTGAGGCTCTTCTGAAACTTTACTTCTCTTCACGGATTACAGGAGTTCTTTGACATTCAAATGTTAGTAAGATCTGGTTCATTTATGCATATAGCATGTCAAACTTGTGTTTTAGAAAATACTCTGATATAAAATTTTAAAATTTCGCTGCGTACTATTTTCCAACAATTGGTATCAGAGCCATAGTTTTTACATAAATTTACGAGTTTGTGATCATGTTATACGTATGAATTTTGTGATCTTAATCTTTCCTATGCTTGAATTTAATTTTATAGAGAGTTGGCACTCTAAGTTTCTATATATTTTATATGTTGTTATGGATTATATGGTGAATGTTTATTAATTAATTATGGTTGATTAAATTGTATTTTTTAATTAATTATTTTATGCTGGTTATGGTTCCTTAGATATTAGAATGTGTATTTAGGTTTTCATGTAATTAGATGGCGGACTATCATCTCCGTCTAAGAATTATTATTTAATTTTAAATTTGTAAGAATTTTATAATTAAATAATCATTTGAAGAAGACGTATCTAGAAGGGGGATCTAGAAGATGGATGATGTTGTGCCCAAGTATTTCTTGAGTCTCTAATTTTATGTTTTTGAATTGTTGAAAATAAAATTTATGAATTGCATTAAAAATTGTATTTTCTAAAATTGGTGATTACTGCTCAGTCGGCATGCCAAACCCTCCAGTTCAGCAGGCTAATGGTAGCAGGTCGGCAGGCTGGACGTGAGGTTCGGCAAGCCGAGAGCAGGGCAGAAATGAAGAGGCTCTGGCGACAGGCTGAACTTTTAGTTTGGCAGGCCGATATGTGAGGATCGACAGGCTGATGGGTCATGACCGGCAGGCCGATCACCCAGATCGGCTTGTCGACCGAGAGTTGGAAATTTTTCTTAAAAAAGGTGTAGTTTTTTAATGCAGTTTTAATTGTGTTTTTGGGACAATTCTGAGAAACATTATATTTGGATACGACTGGAAATATAAAGTATTCGATTCATGCGGGATTGAACACTTGAAGATGGACATTACACGTAGAAGGATACAACTTCGAGATTCAAGGATGAAGAATCAATAATATGTTTCGATTATTCTCTTGTAATCTTTGATTTCTATTCTCTAGGGTGGAATCATAATATTATGGTTATTTATTATTTTGCTTGTAGCTATGCTTGATTGCTTTGCTTGTCTGCATTATAATATGATTTGTCATATATATTTATAATATGTCATATAGAATAAGGAGTGTCACTCATATAAAAATTGTTCATGCATATTCTTAAAATAAAACCTTGATTTCAAAAGATTGAGTGGGAGAAGGTTTTCGAAGAGAGGACTTAAGGCCTCTATCATTGGTCCATAGGCAGAACATGGTGGTCCCGACCCCTAGGAAGGGATTTCTATTATGTACCAGATTGGATCTCTGAGAGGATAATGTATTTTAGCATGATTTATGGTTGCACACCCCTAGGTGGTTGTTGTAAATCATGGATAAAAAATATTGAAACGATGGTTACACACTCACGTTAGATTTATTATTAACCTCCCCTAGGAGCTCTATTAATAGAATTATTGGCCAAAGAAACGATTATTAATATATGGTGGATCATACGGGCCTTGGATGACATATATTAATCAGGAGGGAATCCGTGTTCCTAATTGAGTTTGGCATGACTCCCCTAGGAGCTTGTTGAATTCTGAGTTAGGAATTATCGTTGTAAGGTTGTGATATTTTCAAGGTTTTGACACATAAACACATTTGTATGTTTTTACATGATTGTGTTACCTTACTAAATAATTATTATATGTTTGTTTATGTTTGGTATATGATTCTTTATTGTAGATTAAAAATGTCTAAAAACGCTTTATCTTTGATATTTGACAAAAACCTATTAACCGGAGAGAATTATAATGATTGGAAATGGAACGTGGATATCGTCCTCTCCTTTAAGAAATTGAAATTTGTGCTGACAACCCCTTATCCTCCTGATGAGACTGTAAAAGTGTACATTTTTTAAGGCTTAAATAATTTATTTATGCTTTTATTTCTCATTAAATCCTCTAATTAATAGCATTTTGTGTTAATAAGTATTTTTGTGTCTTAGTGTGTAAATATGTTTAGAAATGTATTTTTAGTGTGTTTTTATGTTTAATAGAATTTTTAGTAATTTCTATAGTCATTTCGGTGTGTTAAATAAGTGTCTAGTTTGTAAATAGTCAAAACCGTAAAAGTAATGCAGTTATTTTATTTTGAGTTTTAGTGCATTTGATAGTTTGTTTTAAGTTTGTAAAGATGTCTTATTATATTTTTAGTAATTTTTAAAAATATTTCCAAGTCATAAAAATTATATCTGTGTCAAATCATAAGAGACTGGAAAATTTTAGGAGTTTTTATTTATTTTTAGGTGTATTAATGTAAAATAAATATTTAAATATTTTTGTAAATATTATGTTTGTAAAATAATTAATTTTAATGTTTTTGTGATTTTTAGATTTGAAATCTGGAGGGAAAACGGAGCAAAACGACACCAAAACGGATAAAATCGGACATCAAATGCATCAAAAATCTTTGAAAAATTCAAAATTCAAAAGGTAGAGGACACGTGGCATCATGGGAGCCGCCAGATTTACTACCAAATCAATCTCAGCCGTCCGTGGAAGAGACACGTGTCAACGCGTCATCCGGTGCGTCAACGGAATCTCAGGTACAGTCCACGTGTCACTTTCTGATTGGCGCGTGCATTACACGCGCCGACAAAGCTGCAGACGCGTCAGAGGGAATCTCAGACAGCTTGGAATCTCGTGCGATAGACTCTACGTGTATCTGTTTTTCTACTTGTTAGATCAACTAAGGAAGACCAATCTGATGGTCCAAAATTACGTTCTACTGGTCCCACCTGGGCCCATTCTTGAACGCCTCTGCCAGCCATTGGATCACGCATTCAACGGGTCAGATTGCGCCTGTTTCGTGTTGCCCTGACCTGCGAAGCACAGGATCCCAAACTAAAATTCGCATATCGACGAGCAAATCTCAGAGTGGAAGTGGAGATAAAATCGGATCTAATGATCCGATTCTTCAAATAGTGAATTCCTTTCACTATAAATAGGGGCTCTCCCCCCTCATTCAGGACACACCTCAAGGTCTTCGGGCCTTCCTTCCCTTCTTCTCCAAATTTTTTCCTTTTTCTTCTTTTTACCTCTTTTTACTCTTTAGATAAAAAAAATATATATATATATATATATATATGTTTAATTTAGTGTAGAGAGTCTGGTGAGACAGAGAGATGATCTTATATGCGTAGTACTCTGGTATGGGTTTTAACTCTATATTTGTGTTGTAATACTTATATTTTTATGGAATAAATTATATCTTTATATTTTCAATAATTATTGTTACTGTTGTTATGCTGTCAATTTTTGCATAAATTCAGCCATGCTTTTTTATGTAATTTAATTGTGTTGCATAATTAATATTAATAATACTAAAGTCATGCTCGTTTATTAAGTTGAGTTTTTACTACATTATAGACATAGACTGGCATGGTAAATGCTTGGTAATTCTTGATTTATTGTAGACAGAGGATGGCATAGTGTATTCTTAAACCATTTAATAAGTCGAGGTGCTGCCGAATTTAACGTAATAATTTATTCCATGAAAATATATTAATTTTGATTCGTTATTATCTTTTCTATCTTAAAATTATGTTAATTATAATTGAGTGACAGAGGTTATAATTTTCATAATTAGTGCATTAAATCATTAGTGACAGATGATTATTTTTGCTAGTTTTTATAGGAAAACCCTTACTGCATTATGGCTTGCTATATTGTCGCTTTAGGTTGACTTATATAATTAGTAAAAAGTGCTCGCAATTAATGAGAAAAGATATAATAAATCAAATACTTTAGATAATTATTATTTAGAGTTAAAATTCCATATCAGTTGCGAAACATACAAGGGATTCTCAAAGCTTCACCATTTTAATTTTATGCTTTAAATTTTGAGTAAAAAGAAAAATCACAAAAATATTTCTTTGCTTTCAAAAAATTGCTTGCCTCTTTGACCGTTTATTTTTAACAATTTCTCGAGTTACAAATTTTCACCTCCCTGTGGATACGACAATCTTTCTATACTACATACGTCCGCCGTTTATTATTAAGAAGATAAACATTTCATTTGGGGCGTGAACCACCTCCCGAGCCTACGGGAGATTCCACTAATGAGCAATTTCAAGCATACAATCACTGGAAAGATGCAAACGATCAGGCCCGTTGCTATGTTATGGCTAGCATGAATAACATGCTACAGGCTCAACATCAGGATTATGAGACTACGAAGCAAATCTTGGATAATCTTGAAGACATGTTTGGAGGCCAAGCCATAACAAAGTGACAAGGGGCACTTCAAAAACTTCTTAACTGTAAGCAAAGGCCGGGGACATCTGTAAAAGAGCACATGATGTTGGTCATGGGTTACCTCGCTGTGGCTCAAACTAATGGAGCTGACATCGATGTTGAAACTTAGATGACTATGGTCTTTGAGACTCTGTCAAAGGAAATTATTCCATTTACAGCTACTTTTAATTTAAGCAATAAGCGGGATATGACCTTAACAGAATTAATGAGACAGTTACAAGAGTTCGAACTGCTGATCAGGGAGTCTCCTGTGGATCGAGAGGCCAACATGGTAGTTGCTTTTGGTTCCAATTCCAACCCTGGGAATGGAAAGAAGCAGCGGGCCAAGAACGAAAAGTCTTTTATTCCTGCTAGCACCAAGAAGAAGAAGAAGAAGAAGAAGAAGAAGAACCAGCAGAAGCTTAAGTGCTTCTTCTACAGGAAGATCGGACACATAAAGAAGCATTGTAAGGACTTCCTTTCCAAAGGAGGTAGGTGTGATCTTCTGTATTTAGAAACTTGTTTAGTTAAGGAATCCAGTGACATTTGGGTCATAGATTCTGGTGCAACTAATAATGTTTATGCTTCTCTGCAGGGGTTCAAAGAAACAAGAAGTCTACTACATAAAGACTTCACGCTTCGGATGGGCGATGGATCCTTGGTCTTAGTAGAAGCAGTGAGAGACGTCCATCTTTATTTTGATAATTATAAGAATTTAATTTTACAAGATTGTTTTTATGTTCCTAAATTTAAAAGGAATTTAATTTCTATAGCTTGTTTATTTAAAGACTCCTATTTGGTTTCTTTTAATGATAAAGTGGTGATTCGTAAAAACAAATCTTTTATCTGTTCTGGATAGATGCAAAATAATCTATATTTTATCAAACCTAAGATGGACTTATTGCTTAATGCTGAGATGAATGATAATAAATCTAAAAGACTTAAAACTTCTCACTCTAATAAGACTTATCTTTGGCATTTGTGCCTTGGTCATATTAACCTGAATAGGATTCAAAGACTGGTAACAAATGGACCTTTAAGTCACTTAAATGTAGAATCTATACCTCAATGTGAATCTTGTTTAGAAGGTAAAATGACCAAAAGACCATTCGGGTCTAAGGGCAATAGGGTTGAAAGGGTTCTAGAACTTGTTCATAGTAATGTTTACGGACCGATGAACATCTAGGCACGAGGAGGGTATGAGTACTTTGTTACTTTATTGACGATTACTCAAGATATGGGTATGTGTACCTGATGCACCACAAAAGCGAAACTTTTGATAAGTTCAAGGAGTTTCAGGCTGAAGTATAAAAGCAATTGGATAGACCCATAAAGGCACTTCGATCTGATCGAGGTGGAGAATACCTTTCTGATGAGTTCTTGGGACACTTATTAGAGAATGAGATTTTATTCTATTTGACTACGTTGGGCACTCCACAACAAAATGGCGTAGCAGAGAGAAGGAATAGGACTTTATTGGACATGGTCAAGTCCATGATAAGTTATTTATCATTGCCTTTATCCTTTTGGGGATATGCATTACAAACTGTATGTTATCTTTTGAACAATGTGCCTTCAAAATCGGTCCCTAAAACTCCTCACAAGTTGTGGACGGACAGGAAGACATCCTTAAATCATATTCGCATTTGGGGATGTCTGGCTCATGTCCTGTTTAAGAATCCGAATAAGTTGAAAGTATGTTTGAAAGTTTGTGTGTTTGTAGTATATCCAAAAGAGACTAAAGGGGTTATTTTTATAACCCAAAGGAAAATAAAGTCGTGATTTCAACTAATGCAACTTTCCTTGAGGAGAGTTACATGGATGACTTTAAACCTCAAAGCAAAGTGGTGCTTAAGGAGTTAAGGAATGATCCGAACACTCCAGAGCTTCCAAATGAAACCATTCCAATCAGTGTAGAAAAACCAAACAAACCTGAGCAACAACCTAAGGGGCTTCAGCGTAGTGGGAGGATCAGGTATTAACTTGAGAGGTATATGTTCAATAGAGAGGTCTTCTTAGCTGAACCGGATGACATGACAGGGATTCTTATACTTATGCAGAGGCTATGGATGTTGATTCAAAACTCTGGACAGAGGCCGTGAACATAGAGATGAGGTCTATGGAGGCTAATCAGGTCTACGAGCTTGTGGATCTTCCCGAAGAGGTAAAACCCATAAGGTGTGTAAGTGGATCTACAAGAGGAAAAGAGAAGTGAATGGAAAAGTCGAAACCTTTAAGGCTAGACAGGTAGCTAAGGGTTACACGCAAAAGGAAGGAATCGATAATGAGGAGACCTTTTGGCCTGTAGCCATGCTTAAGTCCATCCAGATTCCCTTGTCCATAGCTGCCACTCTCAACTACAAGATTTGGCAAATGGATGTCAATACGAATTTTCTGAATGGCTATCTTGATGAGTCCATTTATATGGAACAAGCAGAAAGGTTCAAGGTAAAGGGTCAAAAGGGTAAGGTTTGTAAGCTGTTAAAGTCAATTTATGGACTTAAGCAGGCTTCTCATTCTTGGAATATAAGATTTGATCAGGTAATCAAGACTTATAGGTTCTCACAAAATGTGGATGAGCCATGTGTTTACAAACACATTAAGGATGGGAAGGTGGTTTTTCTACTGCTCTATGTAGATGACATTCTGTTAATTGGCAATAACATTGGGGCATTGTCATCGGTCAAATTATGGTTGACTAAGCAGTTTGACATGAAGGACTTGGGTGAGGCTAATTTTGTTCTTGGTATCTAGATCTTTTGGGATAGGAAGAACAAAATGATAGCTTTATCCTAAGCTGGCTACATAGATAAAATTCTTAAGAGGTTTGCAATGCAGGATTCCAAGAAAGGTAGACAACCATCTAGGTTTGGAATTACTCTTTATAAGAAAGACTCTCTAAAGTCTGAGGAAGAAAGAGAATACATGAAGAAGGTATCTTATGCTTCGGTAGTAGGTAGTCTCATGTATGCCACGCTTTGCACACGACCGGATATTTGTTATGCTGTCGGGATTGTAAGTCGATTTTAGGCGGATCTATGACTGAACCACTGGATTGCAGTTAAGCATATTTTCAAGTACCTGAGAAGGACTCGAGGGTATATGCTTGTGTATTCGGGTGGGGACTTGACTCCTCTAAGATATACTAACTCAGATTTTCAATCATGTCTGGATTCTAAGAAATCAACTTTGGGTTTTGTGTTTACTCTAGGTGACGGTGCCATCAGTTGGAGAAGTGTGAAGCAAGATTACACTTCGGATTCAACGATGGAGGCCAAGTATGTGGCAGCTAGTGATGCTTCAAAAGAAGCAGTGTGGCTTCGCAAGTTCATTGGGATCTTGAGGTAGTTCCTAGAATGGATAAGACGGTATCACTGTACTATGATAACAGTGTGGTGGTAGCTAATTCTAAGGAACCAAAATTTCACAAGAAGAGTAAGCATATTGATCGGAAGTATCATGTGATAAAGGATTTCGTTGAAGGCGGGTATGCCACGGAGTGTAAAATCATGTTAGAGGACAATTTAACTTATCCATTTATGAAGACACTTATTAGGAGAGTCTTCGAGAGACATGTGGAAGGTATGGGGATGCGAGATTTGTTATATTTACTCACTTAGTGCAAGTGGGAGATTGTTGGACATGTATACCCTAAGGAGTAAAAATGTAATATTTTTTAGAGATATTTTTATTAATAAAGAATTTATTCATTATTAATATACCAAATCATGTCCTCTTTACGTTCATATTTGTTGAATGTATGTTAAGCAAACAATAGTCTGAGATTGTCAATCTAAACCTTTAAGAATTGGGCATATGATGGACAGATTATGCGAAAGACACGATTCTTAAGGTGACGGTCTAAATCATAAGATCCACAATCGAGGGAATAAAGTTGGGCGCTTTATTCATGTAAAGATTGTTATGTTGTCTATATCCCTATTGGGAGAAGGTTTGTCTTGACCATCAGAGGTGGACTCCGTGAATAGAAACATTGGCACATTGTCATAGGTGACAATGTGTTGGATCGGGACATCAAGTGAATTAATTTGGATTAATAATTCTATCTTGGCAAATCCATCACTTTAAACAATCATTTATATTGTATCTTAATCCTGAGATAAATAATGGACCCGTTGTGTTGACTTGTGTCTTTTGATGTATCAAAGGGTGACACCTACATCTTAATAGTGGTATGCATGCCGGTACGTTGGAGGCATGACTCTTAATAGCGTAGACCTGTTATTCATTGATATGAAATCCATAGCTCCTTTTTAAGACTAGTGATATCTTCTTATATGCGTCATCCTGTAATTGAAAAATTAGAGCGCTCAACCATTTAGATACATAGGTGTAACCGAATGGTATACTGTCTTTGGATGGTATGTTTTCTAATAGTGAGATAATGAAACATAAGATAAAAATAATCAAGAAGGAAAGACAGAACTTGTCCTTAAGCCAGTTATAGATAATCCTATGAGGATATGATACATTATGATATGTCATGGAGACTTAGCTATACGGGCTTAATAATTCTATGTAGTTGGAGAGTGCAGCTCCAAGATTTTAGTGTAGTAACATTGGAGTTGATAATTATGAAATATATATTTGAGATATTGAGTTTCATAATTATCGGGAGCTTGAATTATATAGGCCCATTTGGTCCCCTTTGCTAGCTCACAACATCCTATAACGATACGGCATGCTTTTCCAATAATTGGTGACTTATGTCAGATTTGTCAAATTGGTTAAAATTTGAAAGAATCATATAATTCATGTCTGTTTATTGGTTGAATTAATTTTGTGATAAAATTGATTTAAGATAAACTTGTAGAATTATTGGGAATTTATTTATTTCCTGAAGATTATCTAGATAAAGTTGTTTTAATTAGATAAATTTTCTATTGGATTATTCGAATTAAAACTAAGACTTTATCCTATAAAATCTCGGGTGAAAAAGTAAAAGTTTCATCAAGATTTTATTCGACAGTTTGGCATGCCGATCTTGGAGTTCGGCCTGCCGATAGAGCATGTTCGGCCTGCAAATTAGGCAGATTGGTCTGTCGATGTACGAAGGATAAGATCACACGTTTTACGTGGATTTTATCAGATATTGATCCAAATTTGATTTTGATTCAAATTTTTGAGACCTAATCTAATAAAGACTAACCCCAGAACCAACCTCTATAAATAAGGAGTAAGTCTTGAGAGTTACTCAGATCAGTTGAGAGATTAAGAGTGATACTCTATTAGTGAGAATCTGAAAACTCCATGAGAGCTCTTGTTCACAAATCACGAACACTAGCTTTAGGTTCTCTCAATTGGTTGGAAGGAGAGTCACATAGTGGAAGAACTATATGTGTGAGCCCACACTCACTCAGATCGTGGATAGAGAATAGCAAAGAAGACTAGTTGGTTGAGGCTCTTTTGGAACGTTACTTCTCTTCACGGATTGCAGGAGCTCTTCGGCATTCAAAGGTTAGCAAGATCTGGTTTATTTATGCATATAGCATGCCAAACTTGTGTTTTAGAAAAAACTCTGATATAAAATTTTAAAATTTCGATGCGTACTATTTTCCAACATGGAGAACTCGAGATCTTTTTAAGTTCGACTTCACCCTAGAGTGGTGAGCTTTAGGGTTATCTTGACCTTTATTAAAGATTAATGGGCTGAGTTGAGCCATCAAGATGTCCTACAACAATTTCCCCCAAGCGTGGAGTGACTTGAATTATTACTTCTCTTTGGCAATTGAGGATGTGGTAGTCTCTTGTTGTCTTGGAGCTGAGGATGTGTCCCTTCGGATGGTTTCCTGAAGAAGCCTTTGACCAAAGTCTTACATCTGAATTGAATTCCTCGAGCAACAAAATAGTAACATCTACTCGGACACATGTTTCATCCTTGCAGAAGGCATCACATTATTTTAGGGAGATCTCAATCTAGTTGTTGGATCACTAGGGAGTTTTCCCACCTAAGCTCAAAGCCATTGGATGGCGACCTTTCGTTGCTCTAATCCCTAACCATTGGATCAAAGGTTTCCATGTTTCAACAATTGAGATCTCTCCTCTGTGAAGATATTAAAGGTCTCGAGGCCTCCTTTGCCTTATTACAACGGTTTTCAGAGCACTTTTCTTAGAATTCTCAAACTCTTTCTATCTAAGCTCTTAGATTCCTCAACTTCCTAAATCTCCTTTTCTTAAAATCTTCTTCTATAGAACCCAGATCTTCTTCGAACTATACATCCACTTTTGCTTTTTTCTTTTTTAAATCCATTTCTTCACAAGCCTACCAAAGGTCTTCATGTTTGCTTCACCACTGACCATTGTCACTAACCTTCTAACTCTGAGGATTTCAAGCTCCCAACTTGCTCCTTCACAATCAGTAAGTTCCTTGGGCTCTTGAACTTTTTAAGTTTCCCGAGTTCTTTGAATTTTGTTGAACTGCTTTTTAGACTTTCAACTGCTTCTTTAAGATTCCTTAATTTCTGGGTTTAATTTTTGCAAAACATAGATTAGTTTTAAGGCAAATATTATGGAAATAAAGCGTACTTATATTTAGGCTATCTTTTAGTCTCTCTAAGTTTGTTGTTATTTTCTAGAATTACCAGATGACTCTGGTTGATTCTAGGTTTTCTAGAGATAAGTCGACTGTCATACTCATAGTAGCTTTATGTCGACCGCCTAATTCATATTTTCTTTGTGTCGACTACTTGGTTCATACTTGATTATGGACCAAGCAAATTTGCCTTAGCTGTTATCGATTTAGGATATCTGTTTAACACTTTGTTTCCTTTACCAGATCATGTCTTCTCCTAGTAGCCATTGAGACATCAAGACTTCATCACACGTTTACCTCGATGCTATCAAGACCGCTGAGATAGTGCGACTTCATGAAGAGATGATCCTATCTTCAGGGACATTGACAACTTTGACACTATCCCTTCCATGAATAGTGTCGACAAGCTGGTGGATAACGTTCCTATTTCTCTATCCATGATTGTTCCAAATCCAAACTATCCTCGCTTGATGACGATACATTCCATGCTCCAACGCTCATCTTCTATCAATACAGCTATGCCACGAGATGAGCCATTGGTGGCATGCACGGGAAAGGTTATTTCTTTAAAGGCTAGGGAGACCATATCCCATTGTCGGGGCTTTGATGTACATAGAGCCTTTGCACAAGGAAAGGTTGACAGGTGATATTTTGAGTTCGTAGTTCCAAACAAACATCAACACACCAACGCTGTACCGCGTAGACAACTCGTTGTTTATGCTAGGTGCATCACAGCTGAATAACCCTTCCCTCTTCACCCCTTCGTTAAAAGTTATATTGTGCGTTTGGGATCTAGCCAACATAGCTCTCCCCTAATTTTTGGTACATTTTCCCAGGGATGTGGATCCCATAGCATCTCCACCTTGAGTCTCCCTTCTACCTAGACAAGTTTTTGTACTGTTATTGTCATCGTCCAAGGGGTATTATTATGCGGGGGCCTATAATGGAGATAAGGATAAGGTCCCCGATCTTTCTAGAGCTTCCTTCTTTCAACCACGGCTAGAGGAAGATGTTTTTCATGTTGAGAGGGGATTTCAACACTCATCCTTTGACGGGCAACAAAGGTATAGCCTGAAGAAGTACCAGGTCGACACTATGTGGAGGATTGCTAGTAAGTCCCTAGGATCCCACAACTTTGATATTTAGACATTGTCTTCCCTTAGATCTTGTTGGCTTATTTTGTCTTCCTTTATCTTTGTTTCTTGTAGAGCTTGTCGATCGTCCTATTCTTATGAAGTAGATAAGGGATAAAATAAGGCAAATCTTATCTCTCCTTTAGGTGGAGAGGCAAATACTAAACCTCCTAATAGAGGAAAATAAACGGAGGTCAATGTTGATTTTAATTCTCCTTGACCCTTCCTACATCATCAGTAATCAACCCCTTAGTGGGATTTTTGAAGGTATAATATTTTTTTGTCAACTTATCTGTTTGATAGCCTTTAGTCGACTTAAGTTTGTTTTGTTGCTTTCTTGTGCAGAGATGTTGAATATTAGGCCATCCCCTAAGAAGTCTTAGGCCTCTGCAAGGGGCTCTTCATCTAGAGGTGCTCCTCCGAAGAAACCAAGTGGCTTGAACGATACGAGCCACTGCCCTGATCTCCCATAGTCCAAAAGGCAACAGGTTGATGATAGCATGTTGTCACCCTTATGTCAAAAAAAGAGGGTTATGGTCGAGATTCTGGACCTTCCCTCTCTACCCCTTGAGAAAGAAATCACCCTCCTACCCAGTAGCTGAGTTTAGGACAAGAATTTTATAGTGGGCGACCTATCAACATGTCGTCGTGGTTTAACCTCGCCTTCCAGGCGATTTATGAATTATTTTTTAATAAGGATTAGGCAATGACAGAGAGGTTTCCTCTCCTAGAGTGGCATAAGGAACTTATCTGTAGCTAGTGAACGTATGTATTCTCTCAACTTTCCTTTGTTTGTTTCCTTTTCACTTACTTAGTTTTTCTAACCTCGTCTCTTATGCACAGACTCTAATGATGGCTTGATCTCCTATGGGAGATTGAGAAGCATGTGAATGATTTGGCCAACCCTCGTAAAGAGGTAGAGATATTGAAAGCTCTACATAATAAGGAGAAACGGGCAGCCAAGGATGTCAAAAATAAAGAGAATAAGATCCAGCTTCTCCTCAATAAGGAGCGCAAAGATCAACTAAGCCCGACGTAATAATCATTGAGCTTTTTGCTGAAATTGAGGACCTAAAGAAACAGGCAGGTCAGGCTAAAGAGGACCACATGAAGAAGATTCAAGCTACATGACGTGAAAAAGAAGACAGTTGAGAAGTTTAAGGCATTGGAGGAATATGAGGAGCTTATGAATCAAATTTACCAATCGACGAGCAAGCAAGTGGTTAAATTGATTTGGGCTGCTCATCTTGACTTGGATTTGTCATTCTTGTGTGTTTATGAGGCCTCGCTTTAACGGGACAACTCGGTTGCTACTGATCAAGAGGCCTCGGTTACGAAGAAGGAAGCCCCAACTGTAGATAAGGGAGTCTCGAGGGCAAAGAATAGACTTCTTTTTTTTTTTTTTTTTTGAAGTTTGTAAAGACTTTTTACTTTTTTCCTTCAATCAATATAACTAGTATTTTGCCCTCTTACTTTGTGCTTTGCCATTTTTCCTTGTGGTCTCTTACATTTCATATTAAACATATAGATAATTGCCCGACTAACTTAACTTTGACTTAGTAACTCGTAAAAAATACATTGTCTTTTACCTTGTGCAAGGATTCTGCCTAGTATATAGGCCTCTATTTAGACATAGAAATAACTAGCTAGCTTGTGTAAAATTTCATAACCTACCGGCTCAAGGAAATATGCTAAGGCTTTTATCTTGTGCAAAGATTTTGCCTTGAGCAAAAGGTCTCTATTAAATCCATAGGCCATCTTGTGGGACTTTATTAGGCACAAAGCTTTTTGGGCTTCTTTCTTCCTTATGCGAACCCTTTTATCGTAGAGTTTAAGGCTTTGCCTTGTGAACCCTTTTTAAGCCATCATGGGTGCAGAGCCTTTTGGGCTTTTTTCCTCGTGTTATCCCTTTTGGGCACAAAGATTAAGGCTTTCCTTTTGAAGCCATCTTGGGAGTACAGGATCTACAGCAATCTTGGCTCTTGCCATAAGTAGATTTTAGGGGTAAAGCTTTTGGGTCTTTTGCCTTTTGTCTTAGATTATGACTTTTAAGCCTCCTTGGCTCTCTTGTCTCCTATGTTAAACATAGAGTAACTAGTGTTTGACACTGACTAATTTAGATAAAGAGACCAATTATTGGGAAATAACTCATATGGAATTCTATTTTATTAAAGGGATGTTTACATTACTAGTAATAAGGTCGTAGATGCTTGGCATTCCATGGATGCTCAACATGTTGACCCTTTATTGATTCTAGCATATAGGTCCCTGGTCTTATGATGTCTCAAACTCTATAAGGACCTTCCCAATTTGGGCCCAAAGTTCCAACATTCCTCAATTTCATGCCAGGAGTCACCTTTCTCAAGACTAAGTCTCCAATGGCGTATCTTCTTTCCTTGATCTTTTAGTTGTAATATCTCGCCATTCTGTGTTGGTAGATGGCGAGGTGTGTTTGAGAGTCAAACATTTGTTCCTCTAACAGGTCAAGTTTGATGTCTAAGAGTCTAGGGTTTTCTTGCCCATTGTACCCCATAATTTGACCGGTTGGGGTGATCTTCTCTATTGGCAGAACTGCTTCAATTCCATAAGTGAAGGAGAACAGAGTCTCACATGTTGTAATCCTACTTGTAGTTCTATAAGCCCATTATGCCTTAGGCAATTCTTCTGCCCATCACCCTTCTAGGTTATCTAGGTGTTTCTTCAGCGTGTGTTTGATGATCTTGTTGACTGCCTTGACCTGTTCATTTGCTTGAGGATAGATGACGGCCGAGAAGTTTTTATGGATGCCAAGGTCTTCGTAGAACTTCTTTGTCTTGGCATTGTCGAATTGCTTACCCTTGTCGAAGACGATAGAATAGGGGATACCAAAGCAGCAAATAATATGAGATCAGATGAAACTTGTGCAATGTGTCTTAGTGATTATGGCAAATGCTTTGGCCTTCACCCACTTTGTGTAGTAGTCGAAGGTGACTAATGCAAACTTAAGCCCTCCTAGGGCTGTAACAAATGGACTAATTATATCGGTTCCTTATTTTGCAAATGGCCATAGGCTTAAGATCGACATTAGGTTTTTGGGGTAAGATCTCGACACATTAGTATAACGCTGATATTTGTCACATTTTTAGGTGTACTTGTGGGCATCTTTTCTCAGAGTAGGCCAGTAGTATCCTTGTCTTTGTGTCTTATGGGCCAATGACTGTCCTCCAATATGGTTTTCACATAGACCTTCATGTATCTCTGCTAGCACTTGCAACCCTTCATCCTTAGTAAGGCAGCATAGAAGAAGGGTAGAATTACCTCGATGATATAGCATGTTGTCATGCAACAAATAGCATGCCGACCTATAACGGGTCTTCTTGGCCTTTAAGGGATCAGCTGATAGCTCTCTATTTAAGAGATATGAGATTATAGGAGTCATCTAGTTTTCCTTTCGGTCTACCATCCTTGCAGAATTTTCCTCATCGGCCACTCATAGTCTCGCCGGTTCCTACAGGGTTACCTCGTCGGCCACCATTTTGGCTAGCAACTGGCTGCCTTCGGTCTTCTGGGCCATCACTTGAAGGGCTACCAGTCTTCCTATTGGATGGTGGGAAATTCAAAAATTTCTACAAAAACAACTCTAAGCTGGTCCAAGTCCTTGGATATGGCCAAGGGCTAACATATCCGTATTGCTATTTTTAGTTCGAGGTATTTGTTTAATTTCCCAAGATTGGAACTTTGAAAGTTTTTCTTTGACATTGTGTAGGTATTTAAGCATTTCATCTTTTAGCATATACTTTTCTAAGACCTGATTCATGACGAGCTGTGAATCACTATGAATCCTCAAAGGATCGGCCTTCAGATGGTGGGCAAGCCTTAATCCTGCGAGCAATGCTTCATGCTCTGCCTCATTATTGGAGGCTTTAAATTTGAATCTCACCGCTGTTATAATCTTATGGATTTTAGGGCTTACCAATGCCTGTATCGTGCTCATTTAAAGAGCCGTCGATGTGTAATTCCCATTTTTGCTTATTTCCTTCTGCTTCTTCTTTAGGTCCTTCTAGTGGAGTTATGAACTCAGCTACAAAATTAGCCAAGGTCTTGCCCTTTGATAGTTGTTCTAGGCTTGTATTTAATATCATATTGGCTTAGCTTGACTGACCATTTCAATAATCGCCTCGAGCTTTTTGGCTTTTATAATGCTTGCCTTACGGGGTTAGTTTGTTAATACTAACCAAGGCCAGGGCAAGCTTTTCTTTCCTAGGATACCTCATCTCTACATCAAGTAATTGTTTACTTATGTAATAGACTGGCAGTTAGGTCCTTCCATCCTATCTGAACAGAATAGAACTGAACTTATCATATGAGGTGAGATAACTAGATAGATCTGCAAGTTTTCTCTTGATAGGGCTTTAGAAAACAAAGAAGGTTCTCCTAAATAGGCTTTCAGGCTTTTGAATGCTTCATCGCATTCCTTTGTCTATTTGAAAGTTTTCCTCCCTTTTAAGACTTCGAAGAATGGCACACACTTATCGGTCGCTCTAGAGATAATGCGGTTAAGTGCTGCCACTCAACTTGTAAGCTTCCATACCTCCTTCGGCTTTTGGTGAGCCTCCATATCTAATAAGGCTTGGATTTTTTTAGGTTTAGCCTCTATTCCTTACCTATTAACAATGAATCATAGGAACTTCCTTGATGCCACACCGAATGCACATTTCAGAGGTTGAGCTTCATCTTATATTTCCTCAAGATGTTGAATGTCTCATCTAGATAAGAAATGTGGAAGCTCACCTTTACAGACGTCACCAACATGTTGTCTATGTACACCTTCATTGTTTTCCTAATTTGTTTGGCAAATATTTTATTTACCAGATGCTGATATAGCGCCTGGTGTTTTTCAATCCAAAGGGCATGACGAGGGAAGAGTGCAACCCAAATCAGCAATCAAAGAGGTGTGCTCTTGGTCTCGTAGATGCATGGGGATTTAGTTGTAGCCCGAATAAATATCCATGAAGCTTAATAGCTTATGCCCTATAGTGACATCGACTAGTTGATCTATTTAGGGTAGTTAGAAGCTATCTTTTAGACATGCCTTTTTCAAATCATTGAAGTCTATGCATGTTCTCCATTTCTCATTAAGTTTTCAAACAAGGACAGGATTTGAGATCCAATCACGGTAGTGTGACTCCCTAATAAATCCATTCTTTTCTAGCTTATCAACCTCCTTTCTAAGCACCTTATACTGTTATGGGTTCAGAGGTTGCCTCTTTTGCCTCTTTGGAGAATAACTGGGGTTGACGTTAAGGCGATGGTAGACAACCTCTAGGTCTATCCCTTCTATGTCTTCATGAGTCTATGCAAATACATCGAGATTCTTGCTAAGGAATTTTTTTAGTTCATTTGCTTCTTTATAGTTTAATCCTGACCGATCCTAATAACTTTGGAGGGGTCTCTTTCATCTAAGGCTACCTACATCAGATCCTCGATGGGTTTGATGCTGGATACCTCTACTTCTAACCTTAGGTCTAAGTCTTCCTCTATTTACCATTCTCATTTCCATCCTTCTAGGGTTGGTTTAAGTGTGGATGGCGTTAGAGTAGGTTTGTCTGGACTCGTATTGGTTTCCCCTTAATTCGCCCACTTCATAGGGAGTGGGAAACTTCACTTTTTGGGGATAAATGGAAGTCATGGCCTTCAAGGCCTTCCATATTGGCCTCCCTATCACTTTGTTGTACTGATCTTTACCTTTTATTACTAGGAAGTTAGACATAATTGTTGTTGTCCTCAGCTTCTCTCCTACTGTAATTGAAAGTGTAATTGTTCCTTTGGGTATTACTCTATCCCCAGTGAACCCATACAGTGGTCGAGAATTTGGCGTTGTCTAGTCTTAGGAGATTCCCATTTTGTTTAAGCAATCTAAGTAGATGATGTCGACAAAGCTGCCATTATCCACCAAGATTCGGCACACAATGTAATTTCCAACCATATCCTTAACCACCAAGGCGTCATTGTGAGGAAAATGGACCCTATGGGCATTTGCCTTTGAGAATATAATTTTTGTTCCCTCATACCTTGGCATTTTAACAGGTTTGATTGTTGAGACATTCCAACATCTATCCTTCGAGCTCTCCTTTACCTCTTAGGCGTAGTTTTTCTAGGACATGCATGAATCACCACCTGGATATGGGTCACCATAGATTGTTTGGATTAGACCTGTGGGTGTGTTACCTTCATTTAGTCGCTGGTCTCCCTCACACTGATGAATCCCATTTCTCTTGTTGTTTGGGCAACAGTTTCCCCTTTTGTTCCTCCTTCTCCTATCTACCCTATACTCCTGTAGTCGACCTTCCCTTATTAGCTTCCCTATCTTGTCCTTTAGGCTCGTTCATTCACTAGTTTAGTATCCCACATCACTGTAAAGCCTGCAATACTTGGCCTGATTTCGCTTGTCTAGGTTTGACCTCGTCGGTAGAGGAGATAGGACTGATCACTATTTTGGTGGTAGATTTAATCATTTGGAACAGTGAGGTTGTAATAATTGTCGTATCTTTGTTGAGGTTGACCTTTATTGCCTTCTTGTCTCTGTTGTTTGTTATTATCCAATATAACAACTCGATTTGAAGGGATCAGTAGGGGTCATAGTCAGGTAACTTTGAGCTATCATGTCCTTGAGGGTTAACTCTCCTTTTACCTCCATCCCTTGGAGCCTAAGCGTTACTACTGCCTCTCATTGCTTTCTAAAGGCCAAACCTTTGACCTCTTCTTGATTGATGTAGCCTCTGGCCCTTTCTAGGAACTCTCGGTGTGTCCCGGGTCCCTTGCAATCGAGATCATCCCTGAAGGGAATGTCTATTTGCATGCTACTTAGGGCCCCCATAAGGGCGACATCTTCCAAGACTCCACCCATTGTAGCCACTTCTCTAGACTTCAAGGATTTATTTGGCCCTTGAGTGAGGAAACTTACTTTCTCTTTGGCTGGTGGTAAGGATCTCACCCCACAAATTGATTGAGGAAAGCTACCTTTAAGTCCTGAAAGCAAGTTACGTTCCTAAGAAGTCCAATCTAGTATACCGCAGGTGGTGAGAAATCTTCCTCGAGGTTGATGTCACTTGGTTTAACATATAGAACAACAATAGAGACTGTAGGTCCTAACTAAAAACCCTCTCCCACTTAATATTTCAAAACCGGCAATATATATATATATATATATAAGACATGCATAAACAATTTTATGAGTGGAACTCTCTATTCTACATAACGTATTAAACATATGGCAAATCACATCATAAAGCATACAAGCATAGCAACATAGCACAACAAAAACAATATGTACACCTGAGCGTGATATTACAGTTTCACCCTAAAGCCAAAAAATAAAAGACTACAAATATAAACTAAAACATATATAAGTATTCATTCCTACATCTTGTACTTGTATCCATCTTCATGTGTTCCAATTTCTTGAATTAATCTTTCCAATAAAATTCTCAAAATTTTATTAAGGTTTTTCTACATTTCATTTGACCACTACTCTGTCCAATTAATTTTCTAAATCCTAAATAATTTTAGTCATAATTTTCCTCCAATTTGAAAAATTAATAAAACTATTTATAAAATAATAACATTATAATTTTCCATTATTTAAAATTATTATCATATATAACAATATATTTAAATATATTATTATATTAAATTATTTATAAATATTTAAAATAATATATCATATATACTATCTAATATATATTATATTATAAAATATATACAAAGGGTTGGCCAAAAACAAACCTATGTCTAAACTTTAATGCCCCTACTTTACGCACGGGCTTTTCTTCAGCGTGGGCCAGTAGCTGGCCTACTTTACTTGCAATCAACACCCAAAAAAGGCTTTGTCCTCTTACCTCCATGGCCAGAGGCCACGAATTCGCATAGCGATCAAATTGATAGCTCCTTGTATTTTTCCAAGCAAAGAAAAATAAATATAAATAACCTAATGTAGTCTCATATTAGTTACAGAGTAATATACAACATAATTTGCAATTTTAACAATATATATTAAATATAATTTTTGAACCCAAAAAATTATAGAAAATTTTCACAAAATAAATTGTGAATTCTTCAATAGAATGCTCCATTTTTATGTCCCTTTTTTTGTAGAAGTAATTACATAAAAAAACCTAACTGTTTCCAATTTACGTAATTCTAAGAAAGTAATAAATTCTAAGCGATGATGATAGACCACATCTATTATAATTACAATTCCATAAATAAATCTTAAATATAATTTTCTAATCTATAAGGAACCACAACCGACAGTAATTAAAATCAAATAAATAATAATTATTATCATTCACCATAAATTCCATGATAACAAAATTAATATAAAACCCTACGCGTATTAATTTTCACATTAAAAAACCTAGTGCCAACTCTCTAAAATATCAATTCAATGCATAAGAGAAGTTAATTAGATCATATAATTTATGTTTATAGTATAGTCATGAATAGGCTCTGATACCAATTATTAGAAAAATTGATTCCGTGAAGTAGCAAAATTTTAAGAATTTTTATCAATCACCTAGAATCATACTCACGTTGGTACAAAACAATAAATGGAATTGTAATCTCAACCTTTGAATCTTCAACGTTATGACTTTTCCTTCTAGTTGTTGTTGTGTGTGTGTGTGGGGCATAACTCAGCAGAAACTTACCACAGACTTTCTCTTATTTTTTTTCTCTCTTTGTAAATTAGAAGCACAATGGCAGTCTTTTTTCTCATAAAATAAATTAGGAATAAAGGCTTTTATTTATGGAGTTGGTTGGAGGTAAAAGTCTATGAGGAATAAGAGAGAATTTTATGTCCTCCCCTTACCGCATGCACTAATCAAAAGGGCCCATTGTCATTGTGCACGCCTATCATCTAAGGAGGGGAATCCAAATCCCAACCAATCACAGTGTAGGATTTTGTAATTAATTGCATCATCCAAAATAATTCCCACGCCAATCACAATGTAGGGTTCTAGCATCTTTTCTCCTCCCCTTGACTCACACGCCAATCATAAAGGGCCCACTGTCATTGTGCATGCCTATCATTTAAGGAGGGGAATCCAAATCCTAGCTAATCATGGTGTAGGGTTTTGTAACTAACTACATCATCCAAGATAATTCCAATTCAAATAATTCTATTTAAATTAGAATTCAATTATTTAACATAATTATCTAATCTATATAATTATGAATAATTATCCTTTATTCAAATTCAAATACATTTACGATTTAAAGTAATTATTCAAATTCAAATAATTGATTATCACAAAATCCCAATAATTAAATTTGAATAAATATTATTTTAAAAATTAATGAATTAAATAATTAATTTACTAATTTCTAGAACAACCCCTATTGTAGGTGCCCACAACCTAGTAGGATTGGGCCAAGTGCTGCACACAGTCCAACTAGACTGTTGGGCTTGCACATTGACAGGTCTAATAACCCGTTTGGTGCAACCTCTTGTATTATCTGTGGTAAACTGTATTATACACAACTAGTCAACGAATTCGCGAGCTAGCATTAAAACTCGATGGACACATATTTATCAAGCTCTAATAATAATAGATAAATTAATCTTCGATTAATTATCTATTTAATTATTAACTTTGATGTCACTCTACTAAAAAACCAAAGCTACATTCTTGATAATATATCGCATTACGATACTTATATAGTCTTATCCATAACCTCTCATGTTTATGTGCATCCCCATAGGTTATCCATAATTGGATGAAAGATTTAGTTTTATTTTAACTTTTGTTTATTTTATCTCAAAGTTCTATTATTTCACTTATTTGGAAAATTTCATTTGTAACAAATACAAATGGAAAATCATTCGATCACCATGAGTATCCAGATAACTAAGGCCTTGTTCTTTTTCAAATTTTCAAATAATGCCTTTGTGAGCAACATAGGTTGTATCTCTAACATACAGACAAAAAGAGCCTTCATTCATCGAAACTCCCGTCTTTGGCATATCAAAAGATACAAGCTACAAACATAGAATTATGAATCTACTTCAGGATTAAGATTACACATAGATGATTGTCAAAGTGAATTGATTTAAGATAAATAGAATTATTATTAAATCAATTACACTTTATGTCCAGTCTAGTGTACGACCACCATTAAGTCTACCACACTAATATATCTACAGTGGAGTTAATCTGCTTCAACAACCTAGATAAACCGTCTTCTTAAGTGGTGATAAGACCGTAAAAGTGTACATTTTACAAGGCTTAAATCATTTATTTATGCTTTTATTTCTCATTAAATCCTCTAATTAATAACATTTTTGTATTAATAAGTATTTTTGCGTCTTAGTGTGAAAATCTATTTAAAAATGTATTTTTAGTGTGTTTTCATGTTTAATAATATTTTTAGTGTTGTTTCAATATGTTAAATATGTGTCTAGTTTATAAATAATCAAAACTATAAAATATTATTATGTGATTTTATTTTGAGTCTTAAAATGTTTGCAAAATAATTAATTTTTGTTTGTTTATTTTATTTTAGATTTGAAATCTGGAGGAAAAACGAAGCAAAACGGCTCAAAAACAGACAAAATTGGACATCAAATGCATAAAAACCTAACAAAAATCTGAATTCATCTAAAAGGAGCCACGTGGCACAATTTTGTCCGTCGAATTTGTTGCCAAATTGATCCAGATCGTCCAATCGAGGGACGTGTGTCAATGCGTCATCAGCTGCTTAGCCGCGTCTCAACAGTGGAGTCTGTGTGTCCTCACTTGATTGGCACGTGCATGCACACACAGACAAACTTCACGCGCATCAGAAAGATTCTTGGGCAGCATTGGATCTTGTGTGAGCAGCATTACAAGTGCTCATCTTTGCAATTGTTGGATGCCCATACCAGGACTGATGGAACGGCCCTCAATCTTGGTCCCATTAGTCCCACCTGACCCCATTTTTCTCTGCTCTTTCATTTGTTAGATCGCGTAATGAACGAGCTAGATCGCGCCTATTTGATACTGCTAGCCGCCGCACAGTAGCTGATCCCAAACGAAAATTTTCATTTTCCAGCTCCCAGAGTCGCATTGAAAAATGGAGGAGAATCATCATTTCAGTTGCAAATTTCTCAATAGAGCTATAGTGAAAAAAATTAAAAATGACATATTCTCTTGAATTTTCAATGATTGCTAGAGTAAAAAAAATAAAAAAAAATTAAATGGTGTTTTTTTTTAGGCTTATAAATACCGGGGGAGAGTTCCCTAGTTCCTCACCCCCTCAACGGGCCTTCTGGCCCCAAACTTCCTTTCTCTCTTTTTTGTTTTTCTTTTCTATCCCCTTAGGTGAAAAATAATAAAATAATGTCTAAAATAATGTAGAGAGTCTAGTGAGGTAGAGAGATAATCTTGTATGCATAATACTCTGGTATAGATTTTATCTCTATATTTGTTTTGTAATGCTTATATGTTGTGGAATAAATTATATTTCTATGTTTTTAATTATTCTTATTAATGTTATTATGCTATCCAATTCATACATAAATTCAGTCATACTTTCTTTATGTAATTTAATTATGTTGCATTATTAATATTAATAATACTAAAGTCGTGCTCGTTTATTAAGTTGAGTTTCTATTGCATTATAGACATGGATTGGCATAGTAAATGCTTAGTAATTCTTAATTTATTGTAGACAGAGGATAGCATAGTGTATTCTTAAACCAATAATAAAACGAGGTGCTGCTGGAATTAATACAATAAATTATTCCATTAAAATATAATAATTTTGGTTTGTTATTATCTTTTCTATCTTAAAATTATGTTAATTATAATTGTAATGACGGTGGTTTTAATTTTCATAATTAGGGCACCTAATCATTAGTGAAAGAAGATTATTTTACTATTTTTATAGGAAGACCCTTATTGCATTATGGCTTGCTATATTGTCATTTTCAGTTGACTTATAAAAATAATAAAAGTGCTTGCAATTAACGAGAAAAGCTATAATAAATCAAATGCTTAAGATAATTATTAATTAGAGTTAAAATTCCATATCAGTTGTGAAACATACATGGTATTCTTAAAGCTTCGCTGTTTTAATTTTATGTTTAAAATTTTAAATAAAAAAATTACAAAAAAATATTTATTTTATTTTAAACATTGTCTTAAAAAACTGCTTGCCTTTTTGAACATTTATTTTTATCAATTTGCCAAGTTATAAATTTTCATCTCTCTGTGGATACGATAACTTTTTTATACTACAAACGTCCGCCGTTTAAAAGACACATTTTGGGCCGTTACCAAGTGGATATAGATCCTATTACAGTCTTGTTATGTATAAAGTACCCAGCTAAATAAATAGAATGTGGACTATATAATTTAAACTATTAATCTTGATCTCATATATATCTATACCGCATATAAACTCTATATATGCTAGATCCCAAGATTTGGTTATAATAGTCATGGAACACATGTTTGCTTAATTGCTTAAACATAATGATAAAAGCAATATGAGGACCATAATTAACACATGAAATATTTGCATTATTTATTTATTTATATAATTCAAAATAAATAAAATATTTGTTCTTAAGGACACCAATCCTAAAATAAAATTCAGATTTTGTGGTCTTTTCATCGAAGGAGTTGAAGATGTAGAATCCGATCCTCCCGTTGATGTAGAAGATGAGGCAGATGTTGAGGATATCCTGGAGGAACAAGTCGAGGGAGATTTGGCCCGTTACTTGTTGTTTGGCTTAGTTGCTTGACTCCAAAGGTAGCAAACAACTCATGGCTATGCACTAGTCTTTTTCATTCCACCTATATGGTAAATGGAAATGTTTGTCGTTTCATTATAGATTCAGGTAGTTACGAGATTGTCATCTTCGAAGATGCCATAAAGAAACTAGCTCTAAACATGGAGCACCACCCTATACCTTACAAGCTTGCATAGTTAAAGCACGGTTCGGAGATTCGTCTTTCGCCAGGCTCTCGTTTCTTTTTCTATGGAGTCAACGTATCGGGACAAAATTTATCATGGTGTTGTTCCTATGGATACATGTCATATTCTTTTGGGCCAGCCTTGGCAGTATGATCAACATGTCATTCATAAGGAAAAAACTAATACACATATCTTTTGTTTCTGGGATGCAAAGATCACCCTTCTTCCGTCGAAGGAACCACCAAGGGATATGACTACCATTGCCCCAATCAACTGCCCCTCTTATTGCCTGTCGACCGCCTTATCAGACCTGACTAAACCTATGCCAAGCCTGTCCTATTTCTCACCCGCTCTATGTTCGACGCCACGATGTAGGAAACGGGCATTGTTTATACATTAGTGAGGATTTCACGGTCTCCATCCATCTCATCATCAAATAAAAGCGTGCCACTCGAAATTCAATGTCTTCTCCAGGAGTTTTCATATGTTTTTCTAGAAAGCCTTCCTGAGGGTTTACCTTCGTTACAAGATATTTAGCACCACATTGATCTTGTTCCTAGAGCCATACTTCCAAACAAGCTACATTATCGGATAAGTCCTAGTGAACATGAAGAGCTTCATCGTCAAGTCAAAGAATTACTGGCTAAAGGTTATTTGCAGGAAAGACTTAGTCCGTGTGCAGTCCCCACACTTCTTGTCCGAAAAAGGATGGCTCGTGGCGTATGTATATGGACAGCAACACCATTAATAAGATCATAGTTTCCTACCATTTCCCGATTTTGTGCCTTGATGATTTCTTGACTAGTTAAGCAGCGCCACGATTTTCACCAAATTAGATCTCAAGAGTGATTACCACCAGATTCGAATTTGCCCCGTTGATGAGTGGCAGATAGCCCATGGGGGACTATATGAGTGGTTGGTCATGCCTTTTGGTCTCTCTAATGCTCCGAGCACCTTCATGTGTATAATGAGTCAAGATTTTTATTTGTTTATTGATAAATTCATTATCATTTATTTTGACGATATACTTGTCTATAGTGCTAATATGGACGCCTATCTCCTCCATCTACGAGAACTTATTCTTCCATCACAATGGGATAAATTTTATGCCATTCCAAAAAATATGAGTTCGATACCGAACATGTTTTGTTTCTTGGATATGTCATGTCGAAGGCAGGACTAGCTGTGGATTAAGCCAAAATTGAATCCATCTGTTCGTGGGCTACACTCCGCACTGTGATTAAAGTAAAGAGCTTCCATGGATTGGCTTCTTTTTACCGCCAATTTATTCCCCATTTTAGCACCATCATGGCATCGATTGTATCCACGATGGCAAATTTGCTTGGACTCTAGCCGCCAGTGAAGCTTTTGATCTCATTAAACACAAGCTCACCACTACACCAATTCTAGTTTTACCAAACTTTTCTTTTTTTTTTTTTTTTGAATTGTATTGTGATGCATCAAAGTCAAAAGTGGCACTGTTCTTAATAAACAAGGCTGACCTGTCAACTACTTTACCGAGAAAATTTCTGGTTCACGCACTCATCATAATACTTATGATGTGGAAAACTATACGGCGGTTCAAGCTGTCAAACATTGGCGTCATTATCTCTTTTACAAGGCGTTTGTGCCTTATACCGACCAGGATGCCTTAAAACATCTTCGTAGTCAAGATAAGATTTCTGTTCGGCATGCTTCTTGGACGGCCTATTTGCAGCACTTTACCTTTGTTTTCAAGAACGAAACCGATTTTCTCAATCGGGTGGTTGATGTGCTTAACCGCTACCATTCCTTGCTTGTCGCCTTTCATATTTTTGTATAGGACTTCACCATGTTTCCTGAGTTGCATTCGTCTGATCCAGTCTTCTATCAGATCCTTGAAGCGTTTGTAATGGAGATCGTTCCAAGCATATATTGCAAGATGATTCTCTCTTTTTGGAAAACCTGCTTTGCATTCTAGATTGCAGCTTGCCTCTTCAGAACTTCATGGAGAGGGACATGTTGTTTAAGATTGGACTCTTCATCTTGTCTCTACTTTTTATTTTTGGTGACACTTCATTGGAATGTTGAGCAATTTATCGAACGTTGCCGAATATGTTAGACTTCCAAGGGGTGTGCCATCAACAACGATCTTTACATGCCGCTTCCCATGCAGCCGTGGATAGACATCAGTATAGACTTTGTTCTTCGCCTCCCGTGGTGGTGGATTGGTTTTCCAAGATGTCTCATTTCATTCCTTGCAAGCACACAGCCAATGCAGTACACATGGCTCGACTCTTTTTCAAAGAGGTATATTGCCTTCATAGACTTCCAACTCTATTGTCTCTGATTGCGACTCTCACTTTCTTAACCACTTCTAAAGTTCTCTTTGGTAGTTGGTTAATACTAGTTTAAATATGAGTCCGGTATGCCACCCCAGACCAATGGCCAAATTGTTAGAAAATAAGCACACAGCGGAATTTTAAATTTTTTTAAATCAAACTCTTTTCTATAAATGAATTAGACATGTTATATACAATAAAATAATAATAGATTTTTTCATACCTTATAAAATCGAAACCATACTTCGGATAGAAAATCGTTTGATAAAATTATTACTGAAAATCAGTTCGAAAAAATCTTAACTAATTGGTCTTCTTTACTACTCTCCATCCCACGACTAGAGTGCGAGTAGGCACACAACGTTTAATTCTCCTTTTTGTAATCCCTCTCTACAATCACAAGAGAATAAGAAATACTCTTTTAAATGTTGAACAATAATTCTTTAAAGTAATAGAATTCCTCTCTCTAAAGCTCTCAAAAGACTTTACTTAATGTTGAAAACTATAGGAATATGTTTCCTATTTATAGTGGTCGGATGGAGACGTATTCTTATTAGATAGGGTTTCAAATTTTGAGTTTAGATCAAATCTTAACACAAAAACACATGAGCCTTAGATTGCCAACTTGGTAAAGACAGTCGACTAGACTACATAAGGGCGGTCGACTGCAGCGTCGTGGCAAATTCATGTCACATGTTTTCCTACTTTCAAGAGTTATATGTTCAACTCGATTTAAGCCGATTAGATATATACTACTTTATTTGAACTGGGTATCTTTCATAGAACCTCAAGTATAATTCAAATAACTCAAAACAAAATTTATTTGATTAAAATAGTTATATCAGATAATCCTATATTCAAATAAAGTATATTTAAATGATTACATGTTTATCTTCAATTATTTTGCAAAAGTAATTTAACTAATAAACTAAACATGAATCACTAAAATCCAATTAACCGAATTTTAAGTCAATTTAAGAATTAATATAAGTTACTAATATGTAGGAAAAATACTATGACGTCCCATAAAGGGAGTCTGGGAGTTTTAAGTAAATAAGATGAAATAGACGAGGTAAATAATATATGAATAAATAATATATGTAGGAAGTAAATAAATATCATCAAAAATAAATAATATCATCGACTGTCACCGTTACGTGAATGCCACGAAGGTGGGGCCGAGATCCTATTCTCATTTACCATCACGTGGATGCTTACCACGAAGGTGGGTAGGTAATTAAAATACAATATCAATAATAATAATATAAAAATATTAAAAATCCTCGTCTCTAAGATAAATTAAAAATATACAATTGATAGAGACGAAAAAGACATTAACACCGGGACAAGTCGTACAATCAACGCATCGTAACACAGTTTTAGAGAAAATACCATTTCAATCCAAAGAGCCAGGTTTCGATCATGGGTCTATCCTTCCTTTCCAAACCTGGAAGGAGGATTTTAAAAACAGGAAAACGTGAGCGGAAGGCTTAGTAGGATAATTAGTTAAAATCAAGTTATTTAAAATATCATTCACAAATCATATTTACTACAAGAAGTCTCAAAAATTATTTATAAAGATTGCTAAATACTTACTTGAATAAATCTTGATAAAACATCACTATACGGGTTTTGAAAATCTGAAAGAAATATCAAAAATACAATTCTTCAAAATCAAAGACAGAAATCATTCTTAAAAGGGAACATTTAAGAAATAAACATTGGCCAAGACAATTTAAAAGGGGCTACCAAAGAAGGGGATAGTAATATCCTACCTCATTTGAAATTCCAATAACGTAAGCACCAATCAATATTCAAGAGCTTAAAACTGCATTTAAAATCAGAAATTACTTTCAACAAATATCGTTATGTTAACTTAATTATCAGTGTGTCTTTTGACTCAAAATAATCATAACCCAAAATTATAACCCTTTTTGAAACATTTCTAAATCATTAAACAGTGAAAACCAAAGTAAAAACATAATTTTTCAAGTCTACAGTCGACCTGCCGAACATCCTAGTCTGGCCTGCTGAACTGCATAGTTCGGCCTTCTGAACATCTAGACTGGCCTGCCGAACTTTTTCAGGTCCGGCCTGCCGATCAAATGAATCCGGCCTGCCGAACTCTTGAATCCGACATGCCGAAGATCAAGTTCGGCCTATCAAATTGGCAAAATTTAGGAACCCGAGACTTCTAGTCTCGAACTCCCTAAGCTCAAAATTCAAATTTAAAACATGTTTTCTCAATCCCAAAGCATAAAAATCACATAGAAAGCATAGGAAATCATAGTATAATAAATTTAAACCATTTTCTCAAATTTAAACTAAATTTCACCTTTGATTTAAAAATCAAAGAAAAATGTAAAAACTTGATTAAATCAATTTTTGTTCAAATAAAGCTTAAAATTCATGATAAAACAAGTCCTATAAGCTTAGATCAAACATTATCTAAGCTCACCAAACTTTAGATTGCAAAATGCATAAAAATTCAAATCAAAAATCAAAATTTTGGAGAGAAAAAGGGCTAACCTCAAATCAACCATTTTGAAGAGGATTTTTGGCTTCAGTCTTATTTCTTTGCTTCAAATCAACGAGAATAAAGCTCGGGATTTGAAAATTTTTGCAAAGAAGAGGGAGAGAGAGATTTGCATAGAGAGAGACACGAGAAGAGAGAAAAAAAGAGAGAGTGTGTGAAAGAAAAAGGAAAGGGAAAAGAAAAGAAAAGCCCCAAGGGCGTTTTTGTAAATATGTAGAAAATGTGAGATAAAAATGTCATTTGGTAGTTTAAAACTAAAAATCAAATTTTTAAATATGACAAAGGCAACGAAATTTTAAATAACTAAAAATTAACATCAAAAATTATACTAGCACACTTAATAATTAAACTTAACATAACTAACCTTACTTTAAAATTCAAGAGTGTTACAAATACACCGTATCGTTATGGGAAAATATGTGAACTGGCAAAGGAGCCCCGATGGACATATAAATCAATCTTTTATAATTATAGAATAATATATCCCTGATATGTATATTTTATAATTATCGACTCTAAAGCAATTCCACTAAAAGCTTAGCGCTATACTCTTGAACTATATATAAATTACGCTATTTAAATAAGTTAATCGTCTATGACATATCATAATGTGTCACATCCTCATAGGATATCCAAATTGACTTAAGGATAAATTCCACTTTACCTTCCCGATTATATTTATCTTATGTTCTATTATTTCACCATTGAAATACTTACTATTCATAACCAATACAAATAATATACCATTTGATTATACATATGTATCCAAATGGTTTAGAGCTTTAGTTTCCAATTACTGGATAATGCTTATAAGATAATATCATTAACTCAGCAAAAAGCTATAGATTTCATATCTATGAATAACAAGTCTACATAATTCGAGAGTCATATTTCAAATATACCGGTATGTGTACCTTCAATTAATTCAGGATGTCACCATTTGGTACAACAAAAGACACAATCTAAGAATACGAACTCATTGATCTATTTCAAGATTAAGGTGTAACTCATATGATTGTCTAAAGTGAATTGATTTGTTCAAATAGAATTATTAATTATATCAATTCATCTTTAGTTCTGATCCAATATATTATCACCAATGACAATATATCAAAGTCTCTACTCGCGAGTCCCACTCTGATGATCAAGAGAAGCTATCTCCCATTAGGAATGAAGACAATATAAAAATCTTAACATGAATAATGTGCCTAACTTCATTTCCTCGATTGCAAACTTTTATATTTAGACTATCACCTTAAGATTTATGTTTTTCGCATAATCTGTCCTTCATATACACGATTTTAAAGGTTTAAATTGACAATTATAGCACCTACTTTTGCTTCACCATAAGACATTTTTTTACAAGTCATATACAAGCGGTGTGATTCAAACCGTATACTTAATTTGTAAAAATTAATTTGAAGGACATATTTACAAAAATTTATGAAATTAGCATCAAATTATAATTTTTCAAAAAATGAGTGGTCAAAATATAATTTTATGTAATGGAAATATTTTTAGTGAATATATTTTTGCCCCTTCAACTTTAAAAATTACAATTTGACCGTAATTTTTAAAAAAAATGCAAAAAGTTCCCTATCTTAATAACATAACACCAAAAGGATTGAATTAGCTAAAATTTTATCTAATCCTTTCCTATTCATTTCAATTTAATTCTAAGATTATTCTATTCAACGTTGTTTTTTTTTATGCACCAAATGGGCCTTGAATAAGCAGTAAAATGTTATGTCCACAATAAAATATTCACTCTGATCCTTTCATGTACACCTCTTCATGGTTAAAACACAATAGTAGTCGGGGCTTAAAAAAAAACAAAATAACAAAATAATCTGTATTATTCAATGCTAAGTATCTATCTGAAATAGGTCTTAAAAGTTGTTTTAGCTTTTTAACCGGCACTTAAGAGCTGTAATAACTAAGGGAAGACGTTATCTTAGTCGTATAATCATTATTTTCCAATCATTAATCATTTAATTTGTGCGAATCTCACATGAGATCAAGCTATAGCCCATATTAGGAAACCATTTGTTGGAAAATGACCAGTTGTGTTAGTCACGATGATTTCATTCTCTCAAAAATACATGAAAATCTTCCCCCACAAAGTTGACATGATATTATTTTCTTGATGGTGGTGTTCAGGTATCCACAAATACAGGAAACGAAGCTAGAAAAAAAAAAAAGAAAATTTCTTAGGGGGAGAGGCTTGAGTTAAACTAAAATGTTAAACAAAATTAATTTTATGATAGAGTCTAATTACAAGTAAAAATTAAGGTTAAATGAAAAACTTTAAATATATAGCGCATAAAACTTACACCAAACTTAAGGGTATGAACAAAAGCTTTCAAAAGGTTTAGCGCAAAATTTAGAAAGAAAAAAGTTTAGAGGGGGCTAAATAAGAAATATGGGATAAAATAATAATTTCAAAAAAAAAATAGAAAAGAAATGAAGGAGTTAATACATAATTTACAGAGAACATGTATTCTTTCAAGTTTGAAAATATATAATTTATGGAAATCCGGCGCCTTATCAAAACCCAGCATCTATTCAAAAGTGCAGGTCAAAATGAACGTCTAGAAATTCGTTTCTTTAAAGAACATCATGATTTTGACAATGATTTAGGGAAAATACACAGACTTTAAAACCACACATGTAACTATTCCAAAGCTACGGTGGTGGATCTGCTTGTGAAGGTAATTTACGAAACATTGGATGATGCTCAAATCAATATTATATGTCCCACACGAGGCTGTCTAATGAATTTTGTGGACCTTTGACAAATTTAATAATTATTGAAAGAAAAAGAAGAATTAGTTGGATATTTAAGACTTGTAGATCAGATAATTAGAGCACTATTACATATTGAAGGACAAGAGTGACTCTACCTATGATATCTCTTAAAAAAAAAAAAAAAAAAAAAAAAAAAAAAAAAAAAAAAGAGGGATGGGGGCTGGGGCGAAGGGATTTCAGCTCATATTTAAAGCATCTTTTAATTTTTAATTATTTTTTTAACTTCTGACTTTGAGAATTGAGGTATTTTAAAAGGTGGTGGGAACCGTTGCTTAGAACCATTTTTACTCCAGCATGTAAGAGCTTTATGCTATAGCAATTTTTTTATTATTACTGCAATTTTTTTATGCTATAGCAATTTTTTTATTATTACTGCAACATGTGAGAGCTTTACACTGTTTATAACTGAGTTTGTGATGAAAACCCAGCCAAACAGTGGTAAAAATTGGGTTATCATTTTTTGTTCTCGTTCCCAAAAATTATTGCTGTTCTCCATTCCCTATATAATTTTTGACTGATCATTTTTTTATTTTGTGAAATTTTTTTTTTTTTACAAATGAAAAAAAAAAAGTTATTGAGGACCTTGTTTTGAGGTGGGATTTTAGGCAATTGCCTAAGTGGCGTGGGGGTTGAGCGTCTATGGACCCAAAAACAAATATTAGGCATCCATTTGTAATTTAACTATCATCATATGCCTGAAAAACATCTGCATATATATATAGACACACACACACATACATATATATATATATATATATTTGTCAACCATATACAGGACAAAAATGATTCATAAGTTGTCCTGCTCTAGCATAATGAAATGGTGACAAGTAAAAGGAAGTTGGTTTAGACATTTCCAAAGAAAGCAGGTAAAACCGTTGCATAAGTTGGTCAGATTTGATAAGCTAAAAAAAGAAAAACAAAAAACAAAAAAAAAGAGAGAATAATAATTTGGAGGGAGTGGCTTGCATTTCGTATAACTGACAACTCACAACAACTCTCTCTCTCCTTCTTTACCAATACAAAATTGTTAGACTGATTCATAACCTTCACGAGAAGACCATGTCAAAATGAAAAGGAAACAAAATCATCTCTAATTTTGTCCTTTAATATTTTTTTTTTCCTATTTCCTTTTTTTTCATTTCACTAAAATTAGTCATGTCATCCTCGTTGTCCCAAGGCAGGCCAACAGAGTTGAGAAATTAATTCGGAAAATATATAGCGCCTGCCTCTTTCTCTCTTCACCTTTTCCCTACATTCTTGTCAAAAAGGTATAATACCCAAATCTTCTTTTCTTGATTTCTTTCCCATCTTGATTCTGAATCTTCAGTTCTTTACAAGTTTTAGCTTCTGGGTTGTGTAGACTTTTTTGCGCTATATAGTAAATTTCTTTGTTCATATTTGGTTTTTCTGACTTTTTTGGTCTGGTTTTTTAGGACCATAAGGCATATCATATCCCCATTCAGGGGTTCTTAGTTTGGGCAGAGCAGACTTTTGAGGAGACTAATAATGTGTGACACAATGTCTGGACCTCTTGACCGCCCCATTAAGCCAGGTTTATATGTCTTTCAAGAATTGCATGTGTAGTTAGAAATGGCACAACTTCTTGATGATTGAGTCATGTGAATTATCTAGAATTTGATATTTCCAAGAAAAGCAATTGGAGTTTCTCTTTTAAAAGCTCACTACATTAATGAAATGAAAGTTTGAAAGCATGAGGATTTCTTTACTCCTATTATAATATATTATGTAGCAAGTATATGTAATTCTTTGGTATTATCTGCATATCAAATAGACATATCCTTTAATTTCTATTTCTATAGCTGGTATAATTATCAGGGACAAAATATCTTGAAAATGTTAAAATCATTAGATTTTCATGCATCAATATTTTTTTTGTCATAATCATGTTTCTTTAGATTTCCTTATTTTCTCTTTTCTTGAAGAAAATGTATAGATCTCATGAATAGTTTTCTATGTGTATTGTTTATGGAAATCCTTTTATTATTTTGTGAACTCTTCTGTTGGCAAGGAAAGTTATTTTGATTAATATGTCTAGGTGTTGAAGAACACTCTGAGGATGAGAAGAAGACGAGGCTCGGATCTCTCAAGAAAAAGGCGATCAATGCCTCCACCAAGTTTAGGAATTCATTGACAAAGAGAGGACGAAGGAACAGCCGGGTTATGTCCGTCACTTTTGAGGATGACATTGATGCTGAGGAGCTGCAAGCTGTGGATGCATTTCGCCAGGCGCTTATCTTGGAAGAGCTACTGCCCTCAAAACATGATGATCATCATATGATGCTAAGGTCATATATAATTTTTCTCATAATTAATATGCAATCTTCAATAGGTCAAATGAAATTAATGATTGATTGATCATCATAACATGATGCCATGGTCATATATATTTTTTTTCCGTATACTTCATGTGGAATTTTTAATAGATTCGAAATGACTAAAGACGTACTTTTCTCATACTTCACAGGGGATTTTTAATATAAATGAAATGATGATGATCATAACCTATTCTCATAATTCATGTGGCATTTTTCATTTGAAATGTAGTGACCTTCTGATGGTCATCATATGATGCCAAGGCCTTTTTTTTATGCATATTCCATGTGGGAATTTCAGTAGCAATGAAATGAGTGGTCAACCATCCAGTTATTGTGATCCGGATTTTTTATGATGCAGATTTTTAAGGGCCAGGAAATTTGACATTGAGAAGACAAAGCAAATGTGGGCTGATATGCTGCAGTGGAGAAAGGAATTTGGTGCTGACACTATCATGGAAGTAATACTATAGTTCTTTTAATCAAACCCTCCATTTTCTTGCGGGGTTCCTTACCTTGACGTGGTCTGTCTCTGACTTTTTTTTCTTTTTTTTTTTCCTTCTGTGTCTCTTGTCAAAGGACTTTGAATTCAAGGAAATAGATGAAGTCCTAAAATACTATCCTCAAGGACACCATGGAGTCGATAAGGATGGCCGACCTGTGTATATTGAAAGACTTGGTCAAGTTGATCCTAACAAGCTAATGCAAGTCACAACAATGGACCGCTATGTCAAGTACCACGTTCGAGAATTTGAGCGGACTTTCATTGTCAAGTTCCCCGCTTGTTCTATAGCAGCAAAGAAGCACATTGATCAGAGCACTACTATTTTGGATGTGCAAGGAGTGGTATGTTTGGATATTTATTTGTCCATAAAATGGTGCCTAAAACCTAAAATTGATTTGATTTTAGAAAAATGTAACACGTAAACAAATCTTTTAAGTGATGAAGGAATTATGGACAAGTGGAAATTATAGAAGAAGTTATGTTTTGAATTTTTTTTTTAAAAAAAAAGAGTTTTTAGTTGCTTACTAAAAGAGCTTACTCTTGATGCTTATTAACAGGGGCTCAAGAATTTCAACAAAGCTGCAAGGGATCTGATCCAGCGCCTCCAGAAGATCGATGGTGACAATTATCCTGAGGTACTTCTTTTATTCTATTAACTCAAGTTTTAATCTGACTTAGATTATCTGATTTAGATTTCTTCCTAGTTCTTCTCCATATTTCCAATGAATGATCTCTTGTTTACAGACGTTGAACCGCATGTTCATCATCAATGCTGGCTCTGGATTTAGGCTCTTATGGAACACAGTTAAATCATTCCTTGACCCCAAGACCACTTCAAAAATCCATGTAAACATTTTCTGTCTGTTTACCTTGTACTAATGGTGGCATTTTGATATGGTAATTTGGTACTAAATATGTAAATGCAATCATGAACCAGGTTCTCGGTAACAAATACCAGTGCAAGTTGCTTGAGATTATAGATGCTAGGTAAGCTCTCCCTGGCAGAAAATTTTCTTTTCCCCCCTCTCTATCCTTTAGATTTCCTTCTCTTTCATGCTCATGTTAAGCTTACTTTCAAAAATTCTTCGAATGATGTTTGCAATGAACGACACATGTAGTTGTGCTTGTTTTGATTACTTAATTATAGTGTTTATTCAAATATTGTCATAACATATTGCTTTGTTGTTCCACAAATTGTACCAGCGAACTGCCTGAGTTTTTGGGTGGTACTTGCACTTGTGCAGACAAGGGCGGATGCATGCGCTCGGATAAGGGTCCGTGGAATGATCCAGAAATACTTAAGGTGATTTGCTACTAATCCCTTTTTGGTTAATTTATAATAGTTCATCGGTTTAGTAGACAACAGGAATAGAAGGTCATGCATTTGTTATTTTGATGATTTAGATGGTTCAAAATGGTGAGGGCAGATGCTCAGGGAGAACATTAGCAGGCATTGAGGAGAAGACAATTTCTGAAGATGAGAAGGCAAACGCGAAGGTACTTCATGGCATAAATTTTCCTTTTTTCTTTTATTTTGGTTGTTGTGTGTCTGTGCTAGTGATCTCTTTTTGAACTTTCATCTATCCACTAACTTTTTATAATCATCAATTTCGCTTTTGTTTGGAAAAACATGAAGAGATGCAATTCTTTCAACTCAGAAACAAGTATAGATACTTCAGATGTGCAATGTCTCTCTTCAAGATTTCCAAGGGAGTATCTGGATCATCCAAAACTCTCTCCTGTTCCTGAAGTAAGTTCTCCATACTTCCTGTCAATTCCTAGAACATGTCACTAAATTACTAGAGCTATATGACATTAAATTTGGGAACTCATACTAAAAGTTAATCCTTTTTATGAAAGGGATTCTATTACTCTCTTGGCCTCCTGTTCAAAATATAGAAATCGTGAAGTCTCTCGTCTTTGTTATCCTTGCTTATCAAGTCCTCATTGCAGGCCTCTCCAGTATCCAAGGCCTACAAGGACGAAAACTTCGTCCCCATGATTGACAAGGCTGTGGATGCATCTTGGTATAAAGCAGCACTACAAAATGAAAAATACATCCTCACTAAAGGTATAATGACCTTTCACCAATGCAATTTTTCTCTTCAGAATTTGCATTACAGTAACAAATCTTCTCTCTTCCAAAACCCCAGATGTTTTCTCTGTTACCAACTCCTGCAAGACTCCAGAAGGTGTAAGCAACCAGCTGTTTTCTGGGATTGTGGCCTTTGTGATGGGAATCGTTGCCATGGTCCGCTTGACACGGAACATGCCAGGGAAATTAACCGAAGCAGCAGTCTATGCGAGCCCTGTTTGCTACAACGAGATGATGATCAAAAGCCATCACCAGTTGCCTGCACCTGCCATGATCTCCCATGCTGACTACATGACCATGATGAAGCGCATGGCGGAACTTGAAGAGAGAGTCACTATTCTCAGCATGAAACCGACAGTCATGCCAGCTGAGAAAGAGGAAATGCTTAATGCCACTATCAACAGGGTCAGTGCCCTAGAACAAGAGCTATCATCGGCCAAGAAGGTAATCACTAATTCCGACTAACTGACTTCAAAGTGTAAATTGGAATCTAATAGAGACATGTTACGCCTTTTTTGTACTAGGCGATTTAAAAAAAAACATGTAATGTTGAAAGGGATCATGTAGGTTGTAACGAAGTCTGTTTTTTTGTAACATTATTAGGTGGACAAAACGAAAAGAAAATCCAAAATTAGGAAGACATACTAATCTAGTTATTATTATTATTGTTATTATTTTCAGGCAGTTGAAGATGCTCTTGTTAGACAAGAGGAGCTTGTGGCCTACCTCGAGAAGAAAAAGAAGAAGAAGAAGAAGAAGGTATGCAGCTACACGTGGTTTATTAGTTTTTTCCCAGTTCTAATTGTGTCTTCATATCAGCTTACAAAGTGTATTTCACCTTGTAGTTTTTGGGAATTCTGTGAATGCGAAAACCATTCTGCTGGTGAATGATAGGCGTTGGAAGCCATCAAATGAAATTGCAAAAGAGTACCGAATGGTCCAGTGTTTGTTGAAGTTGGTGGCGATGTTGATTTTCAGCCCCACTAATGGCCTTTTTTTTTTTAAATGCTTTAGTCTATGTTTGCCTTTTTTTTATTTAGACAAAAGCTTCTGTACATTATTACTACTATTATACATTGTGCTGTTTCCTCACAAGTGCGTATATTTTGAGTTATATTTGGCACCATTTTTTTGTTTAGCGAAGATCCCAATGTCCTAATCCAATGAACCAAATGTGACAGACGGTTGAAAAAATCTGTCTTGGCGGAGATATCAACGCTTCAAATTTACAAATGTTGAAAAAGATTCATTCCAAGAAAATCCCCCAAAGGATGGTACCTCTTGATATTTTTAAAGAATGTTCAATAAATTATTCGGGACTGCAATGCTTAAATTGGAAGCTATATCTGAATGCTACTACACGTAGAAAAAGGAGCAAAAACAAGAGAGCAAGATCATCAGGACAACTAAATGTGGATAATAGATTTTATATATATCCTTACAGATATGAAAACTCATGGTTATGGTGTCCTCATGTTCACTCCTTCAAATCATCGACAGGCAAGGAAATATAACACAAATCAAACTGCACAATCGTTTGAGTTCGAGAAGGACCCAATACACATTTCATTGCAAGAAAGGTCGGGAATCCTCGTCGGCTAAGTTCGCATAATTTAGGATGATGGTGTCATATGTATGATCAATGCCGGTTTTGTCAAACACTCACTAAAATGAAATTAAAAAAAGCAAGAGATCTTCTTTGTGGTCACGCCTTCAACCACCATTTCACCAGCAAGACTTCTTTTTCTGATAGGAAAAAAAAGAGATAGAGGATAATCTGAGTTTCAAAAGTTCATCTATCAACCATAAAAGAACTACATTACTGCATCCGTTACATGCATACCTACATGTGCACAAACACACACACACACGTAGTGAATCTATGTTCTACTTACCCTCAGCCTAGCTTCTTCTTGTCTGTCGATGTACGCAAGCAGTTCTTCTTGCCTCATTAAAGCTTCGTAAAGAGCCTGCATCATAAGTACATACAAACACAGTGAGACAGACAGCCTCTAGAGAATGCAGAGAACGAAAATACACTACAAAACCAAGAATTGTGACAGAATTATGCCGGACTCAATATTAAAAACAGAGAAGAGTGCATAAGCCAGCAATCACTATCATAATTACACAAAGGAAAGAGAATTAAGTTGAAAAGTTCATTGCTAAACAACATGATGCACATGAGACGTTGCCTATTTTCTAGGTTCTCTAACCAAAAAGCAAATAAAGAGCATCGTACCTTTTTGGTAGCAATTAGCTCTGCTTCTAAGGCATCAACACGACAAACAGCCGCATTAAGCAATTCCTCTTTCTCAAAAGGCATCTGAGATGGCTTTGATTGAAGTGTATCAACCTTCTCCTCAAGCTCCCCTAGTCTTTTCACTACAGCAGACAGTACCTCTGCTTCCGTAAATGTTGGAGTTGGTGAAGGGGGATGATAGTCTTCCTTGTTTGCGTCGACATTACACTCAGTAGAATTTTTATCACAGTTAGGCAATGTGTCAGGAAGCTCTCTAGTAACACAACTTGTCAATGAACGGAAGAAGGTGGCAAAAGTCGTGAAGAATGCTGTAAGCAGAATAAAAACCCGCGCATGTAACCCTTCAGGAGTTTTTGGTGTATCGGGCAGGGGAAGCGTCCCTGAAATTGGAAAACCTATTTAATCTGAGTTTGCATCCAGAAGGCATGTATAAGAAAAGATGCACGTTAGAAGCATTAAACTCAAATACAGCATTAGAAAGACTGCACTTCTACGCATGAATATATGTTCAGTATTCCTATAATATTGGCTCAAGTTCTAAAAATTTAATGGGCTTATATTCACCCATTTTAAAGTGTATTATATTGAAAAGAGAAAGGCAACGACAAGGCAGTTTTGAAACCACAGAGAAGTTCTCCAGTTTATAAAAGTCCACCTAGCCTAGGAAGTAGGAACTACTCGTTGCTGAAGTTCTATTAATCTCCAAATTAACATCAGCAATAACTGTTAGAGTCTCCACGAACCACAGACTAGTAACGACCAAGTCCTTCTGAGTTAATCATTGAAGACACAACAAAGACGCAACATCTACCATCTCTAGCATGTGGTCTTGAAATACTCTAGTATGTTTTAATACTATCTCGTACCATGGTGAGTAATGGGTATGCAAAATACTACTAACATTATAGGTGGTGTATTATAGATATTCCCAGGTCCAATGTTGAGTGGGTAGAGTCATTTTTTCATCTCAAAGTGTCTTATTAAGGTTTTTAGACAAGTGTAACTTATGCAATATTGGTGAATTTAGAATTTTAGAAATTTCATGAAATTTCCTTGTTCTTAGCTAAATCCACGTTTTCCAAAATATCCGTCAACGTCAAGATTTCAATTTTATCCATAATTTAAAACGTCGACAACTACGTCAAAATCACATTTAATCCTTGGTTTCCATGTGTAAATTTATTGCTTAGGTTTTCATGGTAAATGACAATAATGTAAATTATAAACACCACGGCCATTAATCTATAGAGCATTTATCTATAGACAAAAGTAAACTTAAATCAAAAGAAATTCAACATGTGGCTTAAAAAAAGAATAAAACAAATAAATAAAAAAAACCTTGTAGCAGTCAAACTTGTAATCTATGACAGACCACTTAACTGTCATCAAGAAGGGCCTATAGAGAAATTTTTATATAGTAAATAAATAACACAGATAAATAAAAGAAATAAAAAAGGTGAAGAAAATGAAAAATTAAAATTCATATAGGGCAACCTTTGGAAGACTGTGATCGTTGAAGGCACACGTGCTTTTTCCATTCTGCATCAACAGCTTTGTCAACCATGGGTACATATTCATCATAACCAGCAAAGTTGACAGCATAGCCTGATTTTCCAACTACCTTAGCCTGCATATTCGCTAAAGCACATTAAAAAGAATAAAGAAACACCAGAACAGTGAGTCTACGAAGAAACATTTTCCCAGATGGCCGTTGTAAAGTACATATCTTTAACTTTCTCAACATATTTCTAAAGAATTCTAGGTAAGACTACCCACAAAACATTATATCATGATAAGGATAAAACAAGAATATCAATCTGCAAACAAGAACGAGAAACACGTTATTTCTGGAATCAAGAAGGCAGAAGAAACTCATATAAACAATTACTATTTTCAATTGATACTCGACAAATTTTTTCAAATACTTGTAAGAAGTTCTGACCATATACTGAAGCCAAAAAAGGAAGAAATGGGAATAGGAAAATGACACGGTTCTCAGTGACGTAAATCAATGTATGAATGGTAATAAATATTAACAACAAATTAAAAAAGAGAAACCTACTTCTTCACGAACAGGAGTCAACCGCAGATGTGAATAACTCTTTGTTGCTTTAGGGGAAGCAATATCTTCTGCTTCAGAGCCTGACTCCGCGGTAGATGTATCACTACCTTTTACCTGCTTGAACGCATAGAAAAACAATAGACATAACAACCTATGAAAAACTGAAGCGACTTGAAATTTGCTCCATTTCAAAACAAGCTGATGATAATTTATGAAGTTTATACCATTGGGTAATGTGGTTTAGCATAGGCAATAACCTTTCCTTCGCTGTTCAAAACTTTGACAATCTGCCGGGCACACCGTGCTTCGCCGTTAAGAATCATCTGTGCCAAAGTGCATAAGCAAGGATTGGTTTTAACGAACAAAAAGTACAACTGGTCTAACAAGTTTTTAATAAAAATAGAAACACACACGGACACACACACACTAAATCTGGCCTAACCTTCAATATTTCTGGGTTCTTCCATGGACCCTTATCAGATCGAAGGCAGCCTCCCTGATCTGCACAGGTACAGTTACCACCTAGAAAATCTGGCAACTCGCTGCAAAATTTAGAGAAATTTGATACCATTTAAAACAACCATTCCATAAAACATAAATGCCATCAAAGAACAACTACATGCGCCTGTTACCTAGCATCAATAATTTCAAGCAATTTGTTCTGGTATTTGTTTCCAAGAACCTGTGTTCCGAAAGAAAAAAGCAAGAGAAGAAAAAGACATAGTATGAGATGCAAGTGAACAAAGAGAGATTATATATCGTTTCCAAGACAAACAAAAGGAAGAAATTTTGCATACATGAATTTTGGAGGTCGTTCTGGGATCCAGAAAAGTCTTTACAGTGTTCCACAGTAGCCTAAATCCAGGACCAGCATTGATGATAAACATTTGGCACAGGGTCTGTATCAATTAAAGGACAAACTTCAGAATGATAATACTGAGATATAACATCCAGTGCCCATGATTAACATAGCTGTCTAGTTACTATAAAAACTAACACAATAGGGACTACATACCTCAGGGTAATTGTCACCATCAATCTTCTGCAAACGCATAATCAGTTCCCTGGCAGACTTAGTAAAATTCTTTAAGCCCTGATAACAAAATGTTGGAAAGGATGAATAAATGAAATTCTTATTTAGATTGGAGCAAATATTCTTAAAAAAATACAAGGAAAGATCATTACAGGCAACATACCACGCCTTGAACATCTAAGATTGTAGTGCTTGAATCTATGTGTCTCTTAGCAGCAATGGTGCAAGCTGGAAACTTAATTGCAAAGCTTTTCTCAAATTCTTGGACATGGTATTTTACATAGCGGTCCATAGTTGTAACTTGCATTAGTTTACTGGGATCCACTTTTCCCAATCTTTCAATATAAAGAGGTCTTCCCTCCTTATCCACACCATGATGCCCATGAGGGTAATAATTCAGAACTTCACTCAACTCTTTGAACTCAAAATCCTGAATGAAACATAGCAATGAGTGAGCCAATGAAACAGCACAAAATCAAAGCAAGGCAAATTCATAAAATTTTTTCAGCCGCATTTACCTCCATAATAGTGTCAGCACCAAAGTCCTTCCTCCATTGAAGCATATCGGACCACATATGCTTTGCTTTCTCAACGTCAAACTTCCTTGCCTTTAAGAACCTGTGCATATTAAAATCCTTAAGTACATCACCACAGAAACTATAGCAAACTAAACTTCTTCGTAAGTTAATACTGCTTTAAATTCAATAAACATGCAGGAAGAATTTGTACAGATACTTATATTAACAAAAAAGAAGAAAAGATTAAGAACCTCAGCATCATATGATAGTCATCATGTTTTACAGGCAGTAATTCATCTAACATTAGGGCTTGTCGAAATGCATCAACAGCCTGTAGCTCTTCAGCATCTCGAACATCCTCAATGGAGACAGAGCTGACTCGCCCATCGCTTTTTCGTCTACTGCTCTTTTTCTTGAGAGAATGCTTGAACTTAGTAGATGCATTTATTGCTTTCTTTTTCAGAGATCCAATTCTAGTTCTCCTCTCATCCTCAGAGTTTTCAAAATCAGACTTCCTTTCTCGTCTCTCATCACTACCAGAGAACCCTTCAAAGCCTGCATCATAACAAAATTTCCAATAGTTACAGAGTATTAAAGATATGCCAATGATTAATATGAGCATAAAATTAGTCAAAATACTTGAGCTTCTAGAATAACTATATGTGTTTAGATAATGCAGTTGTGGTCTCAAACTTCAAAGATAATATACCGTCTTCTTGTTATCTTACATGCTCCAAACCCAAAATAAAAATTTTATCTAATTTTCAATACTTGTCACATAACAGAAATTCCAAACAAAGATGTTGGGAAAATTGTGTCAGAATATGTAGATTTTTTTTTTTAGAATAAAAGATCCTTGATATGGACCTCTATCAACGGAACAATACGAACTCAAAACTTTTCCTTTTCCTTCAGCTCAGTTTTCTTGGCAACCAAACAGCAACCCTAGAACAAGAAAACTACACAAGCACAGCCACACTGAAACAAACCACACAGCCAAAACTGCACGAAACACAAGAAGAGAGAAAGAACATGAAACACTCACATGGCCTCGCAAACCGGTCCAACGGGCCCGACATTCTCGTCCGAAGCAGAAACCGAGGCAACCTCTCCTACTCTGATCAGGGAAATCGCGAAGCATCAAACAATGCACCTACCAAACCACCCCATTCCGATCAGAAACCCTAGAAACCTCGAACTCGAAACGTGAAACTCGAAAAAAAAAATTTTCCGGAAGATCAAACAATCAACAAAAATAACGGAAGTGATTTACTTTTTCCTTCTTTGGTTACCTTCGTCGTCGATCGTCGCGACTCACGAGGAAGATCGGTTCACATTAATGGCGACAAACCGATCCACAGAGCTCTTCTGCAACGGATCAACAGAAGAGCATTTAAGGTGAAAGAAAATAAATTAAAAAAATAATTTAGGCCGATTTTACGACAGCGCTAGTGTGGAGAGAGAGAGAGACAGAGTGAGGGAGTAGAAAAGAGGGTCATAAGTTTGTTGGAGCTCGGCTAGAGGAAGTGTGGGACCCAGTGAGTGGTTGATAGGTACGTGGCGAGACGTGAGGGACGGGTGCACTGAAGGAGGAATCTAGCCGGCGGTGCGTTTATTAAAACTGTAACGGTTGAATAGTGGATAGCAATAGGTGCGGGATTTCACGGTAATTGAGTAATCATTTGGTTCACCGCGGTAAGGACTACGTATTTTACGGTGTCGGTACGGTAACCCTCTCTTTGTGCACGTGGTGAGTTAAAGAACAATTAAGCAGAGGAACTAGCTTGCCATATTTGACTCTTTTTTTTCATATTATTATTATTTTATTAAAAAAATTAGGCTATATAGTCTTTTTAATTATCTTTTTAAAATAATTAATTATTTTTTAAATTAGATAAATAATTATTTATCAGTAATAAATTGTCTTTATCTGATAAATTATTTAAATTTATCAGTATTAAACTCGATAAATTTGAATTTATTCTTATAAACTCGATGAGTTTATCAGATAAACGCGTGTTTATCACTAATAAATGATCATTTGTCTAATTTATAAAATTTATGGTCATTTATTTTAAAAATACTTTTAAAAAAACCATTTATTTCTATATCCCTTATTATTATTATTATTATTATTATTATTATTATTATTTTATAAGAGCTATTGTAATAGAATATGTATTATTTAGCTTATCAATACTATTTTAATCATTGGATTAACTTTACAACAATCTGATTTGTAGGTCTTTATATTAAAACATTTACAACGCCCGATGTAAAAATATTTTTAGTGATAGATTATAGCGATAAAAAGTTAACCCAAAAGTTAGCATAACAGTAACAGGACCTATCATAAGTTTTCTCTTATTGATTTTGTTGTTGCAATTCTTCTTTTTAGTTTCAAATTTGTTTTTTTTTTTTTTTGTTAATTAGTCGAGTAGAGTAATTAATTGCTTCCACGTTCTCACACATGCGACATAGATCTTCCTCGTCCACCTCCTCCAAAATGTTGAGAAAAAAGAAAAACCAATCTTATACATCAATTTCAATAATAATAATAGCATAATGATTAATAAGTGAAATCTAATACGATCATGAATAATGATCTACGGTAATCCTGTGTGTTAAATACAGACAAATGCAAATGTAGGACTTTCTTTGTTCTATTTTGTAAGTTTTTGACATTTTTAAGGGGGGCCTTAATGTCAATACATTTTCACTTGTTGAAATTAAGAATGGTTTTAATATATACATATATATATATATTTGTATCTATTTTAAGAGAAAGTATCTTCGTTGTTGGGGGCTGAGCTGCCACTGTTATGGAATCACTGTTAAGGAAAAGAACGCTTGCAATCTTATGCAATAATAATCTAAACTTAAATATTTCGGCTTCCTTCAAGTTTCAAACACAGATTTCTTATCTTGAATGACCTACTGATTTCTTCCACTGACGTTTTTCATTTAAATTGCAAAAATAATAATTTTTAAGTCATTTCCTAATTTATACTAATTTTTTAACCGTTTAGCATTTGTTATATCTCTATTGAGATTGTTTAGCTTTTTGTATAAAGTATTTAATAAATATGATTAGAGCTAATTTTTTAGTTCAAAATACAGTAGCATATGAGAGCTTTAATTGTAGCAACTTTTTGCCTTTTATTGTAACATTGAGAGCTTTACATTATTCCCTAACTAAAAAGTCGGTTCTAACCAACATCGGCAAACACTCTATTCTCTTTTAACCACTGTTTAGTAAATTTATTAAGCAACAAATGTATTTTATTTTTACAAATATTTGTAACTACTAAAGTACACAACAGATGTATATTATTTGGCATTGTTGTGGTTCTTACGAAAGAAACATAATTGCATCATAACATCTAAAAATAAGAAGTATAACATGACAATTATTCAAAAGGTATAATACTAAGAAAAAATTATTTTTTTCAACTATTATTAGACCTTGCTAAGATTCATACTATCTTAACTAACTAAATTAAAGATGTAATGGTATCTTGAAATAACTAAATTTTTTGATGTTACGTCTTTTTAACATTTATGTTATGTTATACTATGTTTAAATAATGTTTGTATTATATTAGAATTGGACACATAATTTTGACGCTTACGAGATTACGTCAAATCTGATAAAAGAGGACCTTAATTATGGGCGGAAAGAACGGACCAAATAGCATTTGGGAGGGGCGACCATCAGAACACTATGGCTTTTTGCTTTTGGATCTTTTTGACCTCTTTTTTCTTTTCTTTTCTTTTTTAATTTGTACTATCAAAAGAAAACGTGTTAAATTTTAATGTTTTATAAAAAAGTAGTGTCTTTTGTTTAGAGTATTATAAAAGTATAGTTATTTGGGATTTTTTTTTTTTTTACTTGAGGTGAGAGATTTAAATTCTTTAATTTTTATAGCTAGATAATGCTGCAATCTTGGAGGATTTTTGAGATAAACTAAGAATATATACCTTATTGATGATGTAGAATGGTAGAGTAAAACCAAGTTATATATACAACAAAAAAAAAAAAAAAAAAAAAAACCCACACAAACTTGATGAAATTTGGTGAACCATTCTGCACACAAAGGAAAAAAAAAATGCAAACGCTAAAACTGATTGTTTGTATATATATACCACAGCTTTTTAAATTATTATTAAACATTCATAAAGTATTCCTCATGTCCTCTAGATTCAGCTAATAAAATCCATTTTTTTTTGTGTTTTTTGATTACTTAAAACTTAGCATAGATATCTATTCTTACTGCATTATTATATTTCTCATATTTCTCAACCCAAGCAAATGTTAATTAGATATCTTTTTATAAGAATTTATAAGAATTTTGTAATAGGATATGTGATAATAACCTATGGTGGACCGTCAATATTAATATTTGTTAGTTTCACGTACTTTTTTTTTTTCCTTCTTTGACATGATTTTGACAAGATCAAATATAGTAATAAGTTCCATTTTTTATACCTTACCAAAGAGTTCTATTTTTTTTTTTTTAATGAAAATTGGTATTCTCCTTTGCTCCAAAATATTTTCCATTAAAAAAAACAGCTATTATTTTCTCCTTATTTTTTCGCCCTTTGAATCCCCATATTTGACCGGCAGCCTGCAGAGATGCTCCACACACAAAAAGCTAAACAAATATATTACTTTTGTTTTCTTTTGCTTCCAGAGCTACCAACTTAGCAGCTAAGAGCAAACAAACAATATGTACTTTATTAGCCATTATTATGCTTAATCCGCGTTCCATAATGATGATTAAAAAAAAATTTCAAAAGTCAAATTTGTTTCCACGGTTAGAAACATTTCTATTGGATTAGAGATATCATCATTTTGCAGCATGAAACTTTTATCACGCTTTGTCTTAACGGTAGGATTTTTCCCACACAGAGTTGAAAGAAGGATGTTTGACAAATTCAATGCTAACCAAAAATTTTTAATTGTTATAGTGTAAAACTCTCATATGTTACAGTGTTTAGAAAAAATAAACTATAATATAAAACTCTCTCATGTTATCATTTTCAATGCCGCACTTTCCAAAAACGTTATTGTGTTTGGGAAAGTATTTGCTTGGCTCACACTCAATGTTTGGAAAAGTGGGAATTATTTGATTAGAAGTGACTTTTTCTTTTCTTTTTTCTTTTCCTCAAACTGCAAAAGGCTAAATGAAATGGTTATGCCCAAACCCAAAAGAAAGCATCAGATTCTCCATTTGGCAAAACAGCTCAATTATTTCTCGTGGGAATGAATTAGTCAAAAGGGTTGCCTTTGTACAGCTTCTTGTAACACATCCACAAACTAGCTGGCCAAACTGCAAGTGGTACTTTAGGGTTTAAAAATATTACCTTATTAAAAAAATATATTACGTTGCTTTGCACGCTAGAGCACGACTGTTAAACAGGGATTCTCTTGCAAGAAATGATGAGAAAAAGCTAACCACCATGCATTGCCCGTTACCTTGATAGATTTGTAATAAATATGTCTGGTTTAGTGGCTGACCTATAATACAAGTAAAACCCAAAAATAATAGTAGATAATCCCATTAGGGACTGTCATGTTATCCAAAGAGCAAGTACATTCCTTCCTTCCCTTAAAATTTAGAAATAAATAAATTAATTAACATAAGAGACTAAGGGATGTTTTTCTCTCCCTTTTGGGTTTAAAATGTCCAAAATAGTAGCTGATGGAGGAACAAAGAATTGGTGAGGTTAGAAACTAAGAATAAATATTTTCTAGGTTTTTGTCCCTAATAAATGTACTGCCCCCATCTATCCGGATCATCATCACTTTCATCAAACTTCAAAGAACTGTTATCAACTTCAGTAACATGTGTTTCTTGATCTTTAACGGCTTCATTGTCCCACTCGGATTTCGTCGCTCCTTCCTGCGAGCACAAAGACATATGGGTGCGGATATGTTAAGATCTTGACATACACAGATGTCATGTTTGTTTCTACAGATGACTATTCAAGACCTCGCTTGACAATTAAAACACAAATGCATGATCCTTTCATGCTTGTACGGCTTTGTGATTCACCTTTCAAAAGGTCTATAACATAAGGTGATGCACAACTCACGCAGGAAGATCAACTTGTATTTGTATTTATATGCAAAAGGGTCAATAACTAGCGACATTTGAAAAAAAAATAATAATAATCTCCATATTTGTATAGCATCTCAGATCAGCACATTAGCATCGTAGCAGAAGAGAACAATAAAGACAAAGAGCCATACATTAGTGCCATCAGCTACCTCCCCCACCTCTTCCTCCCCCATGACAGCAATCGAATCGTTTTCATCAGATTCCTGTTTTGCCTGAGCAGCAGCTTCTCGTAGCCGTTTGATCACAGACACAAAATGCGAATGATCTGAAAGCAAAAATTATATTGGTGAACAAAAATGCCATGCATGTTAAGCTCACAAAAGCATGCATGGAGAAGCATGAAACAAGAATAAAATAAATTATTTCCTCTTCATAAGCTTTTTTTCCAGCACAGGTGACGGAAATTAGAACATCCAGTTTTCTGGAGAAATATAATCAAAAAATAAAGTTAAAAAGAATTTGGATTTAAGATGGTGTCAATTGTTATGAGCTGTATGAACCATTTTCTTCTAACATAAAACAATAGCATGTATGTAGCCACTTTTCAGCAGCCGAAAGCATCGAGGTTGATGCATGACAGGACTCTAACCCATTCATTCATACAAGATAAAAAATGTATAACAAACAGTACATTTTGATCCGAGAGTTTGGAAATAATAAATGAGCCTTCGTTGACCAATATGCTAAAACTTTACAGGCCCCAGAGAGGAATTGGTCATCATACCCATTATCCGCTACAAGTAATAGCGGTACATGATTTAAAAGACTAAGAGTAAACCTCAGTGAAATAACAAAAGATTCAAACATTTACTTTTGCAGCATAGGATCAGAAGTATTCACTGTTGCTTTCCAATACATACAAGCCATAGGAATTAGATATCAGAAACTACCAAACTGTCTGATGAGTGAAGCTTGTTTTCCATGTCTTTGAATTAGAGTTTACAGCTGATAGAAATCAGCAATCTACCTTAAAAATAAATAAATAAATAAATTAATTAATTAAAATAAAATTTCAACAATGTAGCAACCTCATGATATAAAATTGCACAACAAATTTACGCTTCAAGCCAGCCTCAGTGAGAGGTGCTCAAATTTCTCATCGAGGCTTATGCCTCTTACAATTGAGGCTAGCCTCAAGGCGTAATCTGAGACTAAGGTCTCACTTTCTGTTGGTGTATAATTAGTTGGCGCAAGGTAAATTAGTGGCCAAGGCCTAGATAATAGGAATCAATTTAAATTGGGTCCAAAAATTGGATTTCTATAAAACTTGAATCTAGTAGGGTGTGACTTTTGAATCAGACGCCATAACTAGTTTATTTTAAGACTTGTTTATTTGAGACTTCTTGCTTATAAAACTTCATTTTAGACATCTTTTTTTTTATTTACAAATATGACTTTTTACAATGTTAAGTTATGATTTATAATTATTGCTTTTAAATGCTTGATTTTTCATATTCTTTGCATTATTATATGGTTTTATATTGAGGCGTAAGATGCCTCAAAAAGCTTTGAGACTTACGCCTCACCTCACAAAAGGAAAACGCCTCAATACCCAATTTCGCAATTTAAAACATTGAAGACAGGTGAGCAACAAAATAAGCATAAAACAAAGCTTTTATGAGCCTACGTATCCGGCAATGGTTTTTCTTTTTTATGTTAGATTCCACCAAGTTATCAATGCTTCAACTGAAAAAGTCAAAGCAACTTATGGTTCCAAAAAAGTCGAAGCAACTTATGGCCTCAAACACATCATTGGCTTGGAAGAAAAGAAGAGCGGCTCTATTATAGGCACTGCATCAACATAAAAATGCTGATGGACACACAAACACACACACACAGACCGCAGGCGTTAAAGCAGACATAGAAGCTATGAAAATGAAGCAAGAAGTGGATGAGAGGGGAGGGCGAAAAGGAGAAATAGAAATCAATTATCAAATTTCACCTTTTGAGCGGTTAGTTACAGCTTCAGAAAGCCGCAAGGGATGGTGAGACTCTTCCTTCTTATATTTCGACTTCACTTGACCGCGTGTTCGACCAGGAAAAAGAAGTTGTATCTGGGAAAAAACTGGCCCACACTGCCTAATAGCCTAAACCATGTGTTAAGGCAGATATAAGTCAAAATAGTATGTTGTTAAGTTGGTGATTTTGATAACTGACTAAAATACAAAATACTGAACAAAATTTACACCGTGCCAGCTGAAAAAATTGAGACATATACTAATTGATAGGGCTTCCGGTAAAAATTGACATTTTTTAATGAATTTACCATGGGATTACCTCATAGAAAAGTTCTGTCTCTTGTTTTGACCATCTTGCAGCACGTGTTTTGTTCATATATGACTGATGATTGTACAAGGCACTCGTCTGAATTTTGTAACTTGGTTGATCATCATCAGAATGTTGGCCCTGTTCTGAACCAAACGTCTCCTCTTCATTGTAGGAGGCATCTTCACGAAACGAATTCTCAGCACTGTTAAGGAAAGAATTGTAAAACCAAAACAGAAAAGTTCATCCGTTTACGATTTTGTATGGAATGTGTTTTGTTAATAGAATGCCATATAAACAACTTTAACTACTGTTCAAATCTAGCAAGTCTTGGTCGAATTCAAAGCTCCAAAATTTTTTAACTATATTAATTTAGGCAAAAGTAGTAACACACAATCAAACAGCTAAAAGAGCACAATATGAAAAGGTAAAAGAAAAAATCCAAAAGGAAAATTTGGCTTCAAAAAGATAAATCGTATCACATGGTAATAGCACAAAAACTCGATTGAAATAGGGAACAAGTGTAAAAAAACAGAGTTCAACTAAAGAATTCAGGCACCTTTGATTGGCCTGTGGTGTCTTTGGTTTTGCCACAGCTTTAATCTGCTCAAATGAATTCGAGACCAGCATCAAATAGATGTCATTGAACTTGCAACTACAAATAGATGTGCCATGAAGTGAAGAAAAAAAAAATTTAATGTGTTCCCATTAAGATAAAAACATTGCGTACCGCTATCCGCTCTCTATGTTCTGCAAGAAGAATAAGATCCCTAATAGGCAGTCTCTGAGGATCAATTTCATCTTCTGGGGTGTCAAGTAAAGCCTTGTCCACTAGAAAAGGGAAACTAATCAGCAACATAGTACAAAATATCATACTTCGCATTCTAAAGCATCCAAAAACATGTCATTACCACGCCTTTTGGTCCGGCGAGAGGAATGGGAGAACTTTGTGGGAGGTTCTTTGGTTGAGTCATTAGATGCTTCCTTTGTGCTCTTATGCTTCCGACCTGGTTTCTCATTTCCAGGTACAGGCTCTTTTACCTTTACAGGCTCTTTTACCTTTCTCGGAGCCTTTTTCTTCCTAGATGTACTATCCACTCTATATTCATCATCATTATCGTCGTCTTCATCTCTATTAGAAGTAGTGGGACGTTCACATGTGGAGTCATATACATCACAGGCTTCATCTAGTTGCTCATCAACAACCCGTCTTTTCCGCTTCCTCAGTTGCATTGATGATTTCCCACCCTCAACCCCCTGACTAGCTGTGGAAGATTTTTCATTTTTCCCCTGATGATTTTGTTCAGTGCAAGCTTCTTCCATCCTACTCTTGCCACCCTGAACAATCAAATGATATAAACAAAGACTGCCTAAGATTATTCACAATTACATTACATGACAAATAGAAACTATATGATCAAACTTTTTGGTTGAAAACGCTATCACCTTTCCCAGCACTCCCAGGTCATTTTCAGAATGCACATCAAAAACAGTGCCATCTGATTGGGTAGCTTGTGTAAGGTTTGTTGGTTCTGTATCCCCTTGAATTTCTGGGTTTGGCACCACACCAATGGAGTCGCTAAATCTTGCAGATGAGCAATCAAGAACGTCTTTATGCGGGAGTTCAGTAATAGAGTCCCCATGTACATATCCATTGTCAAAAGGAACACAAAGCAAATCTTCTGAAGGCAGAGCAGACCCAACTTCAGCTTGAGGGTTGCTTGTACCAGTTTTCGCTTTTCCTTTTCCCAATTTGGGTCTGGGTTGAAATTTTCCAGCACAGTTCCCTGAAAACACCAAAGTTTTATATCAAAAAGAATTAAGATCAATAAAGAAGTAAGGAGAAATAAAGAAGGCAGCTGCTTTCTTACTTACCAGAAGCAACAATGGCTTCGCACGATTCAAAATCAAATAACATCCCAGATACCTGGAAACCAATCACAAATTTATCGGTATACCAAAATATAAGATGTTTAAAAACATATTCTTATACCAAACAAATCTTATACCTTCGTTTCTGACCCCATTATTAATCTGAACTTCCTTGTGTTTGTCAGAAACAGCAGTTTCACTAAAGGTCACTGGATCATGGGTTCTATGATAATCAGAACAAGTCTGAGAAGGTGCAACATCACATATTGTGAATGCAGAAGGCTCAAGGGAGCCCTGTGTTGGTGCGCTAAAATTTTCCTCTAAACGAGTTGCCATTTCTGAAGGTGAAACAGAGCCTCCTAAATCATTATTAGCAGAATATGACGTTAAAAACTTATCCCCGTGTTGGACATCAATATCAACCTTACACCGTGACTTGTTTGCCTCACTCCCTGCTTCCACCAATACAGAATGCACAAAGGTCCACCATGTTATAAAAGACTAATGATGTGCTTGAGAGAGGAATCAAAATTTTACATTACACACCTGTAGCGCTTGCAGTTTGAGCAATAAAGTCATCAAGACATTCCAAACCGGAAAATATGTCTACATTCTGAGCGTAACAAAAATCACAAAACAATATCATTTTGCCGAACCAATTAAAAAAGGAAAGGGATTCAAAATTTACCTTTCCTAAAGATTTCCCAAAGCTAGAATGCCAATCTCCACTTGCATCAGGAACAGAAACCTCTGACTGCAAAGCATCTGGGGCATGCAATTGGGAAGAGTTACCTACTTCCAAGTTTCTAGTATTGTCAGGTACTGAAACATTTGAACAAGGATAACCATCATTTTCTGGCGGCTCTCTACTCCCAAGGATCTTCAGCGTAGCTAGAGCAGAATCGATGCATTCTAAGGGTGTACTATTTTCAGTGTCAATAGATTGAACAGACCGTACAGAGTCAACAACAGGTAACGTGGCAGGTCTTTCGATTGTATTTTGAAGAGCTGAGACAACTCCTCCAGTTGCTCCCTTTTGGGGCTGGGGCTTCATCTTGGGTCGAAACTTAAGACCAGCCCGAGCTGCAAAAAAACTTCCAAGTCATATTGGTTAAAGCAAGATGAGATTTCATAAATCGACCGGTACTCTACTTACTACTGCTCGTGGCCAACTCAGAAAGAATATCATTAAAAGGATCCACATCAAACTGCATTGAATCTACCTAAAGAAAACAAAACTCAAAATGATAAAAAATCAGGGATCATGTCTTGGCATTAGACTTTGAGAATAAAGAACTAAAAATTTTCACCTCGAATGCCACTTTTCCCACATCACTAGGCTGAACAGATGCTCCAATGTCCAAGGCATCCATGGGAAGTGTAACAAGCTTTTCCTCTATAGCAACGGGAAGAGTTGAAGAGGCTGATTTTTTATTTTCGCTACTTACCCTAACTGCCATACAATTCGTGAGTCCCTAAGTATAGAAAGAAATCACATAAAGAAGACAGTCATGCAATGCATCACTTACCACGATTCAAGGCAGGCTCTGCACCAGAGTCCATGATATGATCCCCATTGAGCCCAACCAAATCAACCTAAAATGAATACATGTATAGGCAATAAAAATTAGGCGTCATACTGTAGCAATTGACCAATACAATGAAAGAAACAGATAATAATTACTCTGTTTTCTGATGGTCTACAGCCAGAATGCCCATCACCACCACCAGGTACGCCACTGGTCGTTTCTATTCCACTCTCGTGATGAAAAACATCAGTAGAACCGCGGTCCTCTTTGGGGGCACCAACTTCAGCTGAGGGTTTTCCACTTGTTATACCCTCTGGTACTTCTGAAACTGAACCTTCATGCTTTTTCAAAGACTCCTCGGCCCCATTTACTCCCAGGGAAGATGAGCCCAAAGCAGTTGGGATATTTGATTTATCATCCGCCACAGCAGTAGGGACGACCGATTGCCCTGCATTCAAACTTGTGGAGGAAAGTCCACCAGTCCTTTTTTCTGAATCACTTGCGACCACTGAAGGAGCTGATGCAGATGCTTGTTTTCTCGGTCGGGGTTTGACCTTGGGTTGAAACTTCCCACCAACCCTTGCTGCAAATAGTCAAAACAATCAAATTAACTGCTAACAAACATGACAAACCTACAGAAATTTTGAGGGAAGTACTCTCTACCATGAGTGGCAGCAGGTGCAAAAAGGTCGTCAAAAGGGTCCATATTGACCGTCCAACCAAATTAATTGATAGCTGGACTTCAATGAAACAGATAAAAGAAAAGGAATAAGAATCAGTTTCAGTTTTAAACTCCAAATACTGATGTTGAAGTTATATCAACGTTGGAAACAATTAAAATGAAGCCATTTTCCATGGAAAAATTTCCACAGCATGAGTTGCTAATACCAAATAGATGCCCTTGTTCAATAGGAGAATAAACTAAATTTATAATCACACACAGATAACTCCTCAACAATATATATATATATATATTTTTTTTTTTTTTATTTTTTTTTTTCATTTGTTATAATCAAAATATCATAACTTGTATTTTGAATTATGTTACATTTGTACCCTCAAAATTTGGAATTTGTGCTGAATTCTTACCTTTTCTCAATCAACCATAAATTTTTACTACCAAAACACCTAAACGCCCTTGAAGAAAAAATTAAAAAAAATTCTGAAAATTTATTTGAAAACTTTAACAAATTCTTGAGGATATGCATTCTAGTTCCGTATTCTCTCTTTTAGTAATTAGTCCATAGTCCTTTGTCATCAAACTGGAAAGCTGTAGATGTTGTCATTAAAAAAAGAATTTACCATTCAATTCCAAACACTAAGATTAGCGTCCGCAAAGAAACCTATAGAACTTCCCTCAAAAGAAAAGAAAAAAATGCAAAAGGCACGAATCGTTACCCAATATCTCACTTCATTTGGGTAACTTCCACCCAATTTCAGACAAAAACAACTGCGGAATGAAAAACAAAAAAAGGTTTTTCTCGCACCGGATGAGGGATGGTTGCTGGGGTTACAAGACCCGAAGGGGAGGGGAGAATTTGTCGAAAGGGCCAAAAAAAAAAAAAAAAAATCCTAATTGAGAAAATGACTCCTTCTTTTTTTTAGCCGAAAAAAATACGTTTTTTTAAGCAGTTAAATTATTTCAATTTTTATCAAAAAAAAGACAAAAATAATTACAACGAGAAGATGAACCTCAACAAAGTAATAAGAAAAAAACTAGAACTGTTTTCATGTCAAAAAAACACGTTCAAAATTAGTTTTTCTTAAAGTTACTTTTCAAAATCCCTCGAAGGGGAGCTTACACATTGTCGTGGCGCATGCTGGCTGAGTTCGTCCTCCTCACGATAGGGGGCGGAGTGGGTCCTTGGTTTGTTGTCGTTGGGAGAGCGCACGCGGGGGCATTTAGACAAATGACTTTAAGAAAAAGTTATTTTAGACAAATGGCTTTTTTTGCAGTTTTTTGACGCAAAAAATATACTTTTTAGACATAAAAACTACTCTAGTTTTTTTTTCTTTCCACTCTGTTGAGGTTCCTCTACTCGTTATAGTTATTTTCGTCTTTTCTCTAAAAAAAATAAGACATTTTACCTGTCTAGAAAAATGTGTTTTTTTGTGTAAAAAAAAAGAGGTCATTTCCTCAATTAAGAATTTTTTTTCCCTTTTTTCAAATTCTTCCGCGCGCGCGGGTGGAGTTGAGTTGCCGTCGTGAATCATGATGGAGTGTGGGGATTATTCTCCCTTCTCTAGTTTGCCATCGTTAGTTTTAAAGGGGGTCCTGAGGAAGAATTTGGAGAAAGGGCCAAAAAATATTTTAAATTGAGGAAATAACTTATTTTTTTTAACCAAAAAATATGTTTTTTTGTGTAGGTAAATTGTCTTAGTTTTTTTCAAAAAAATAAGAAAAATGACTGTAGCAAGATAAAGAACCTCAACATGATAAAAAAAAAAACTAGAACCGTTTTGATGTATAAAAAGCCTTTTTTTTGCCAAAAACTGAAAAAAAAAAAAAAAAAAAAAAAAAAAAAAAAAAAAGTGTCGTTGACCAAAAAAATTTTTCCCAAAAATCATTTTTACAAATCCCACGAGTTCTAATGATGTTTTAACTAAAAAAAATTTGTGCTATTGTTTTGTAACGGCCCTTGTTTTTAACGTGTATTAATTCAATTATTAATTAGTCATTTTAAATTTTGTTGTATTTAAAATTTATATTACATTATTTATTCCGTCTATTTTTTATTTTTTTTAATTTTATTATATCTATTTTTTAAAATCATCAAAATGCGTTTAAAACTTTTATTTAATTACAAAAATACCATTTGGTATTATATGCATCACTCTCCAATGGAGACTCATTTCAGCTCTCCTTTTATTATTTTCCTATCATACTTAGATAACATCCCATATTCAAAGGGATGTTGAATGTTTTTTATTTTTAATTTTCTTTCTTCTTTTTATTCCTCCTTTTCTTCCCTCATCGTCACTTTTTCCTTCTTTTTTCTTTTACTTCTTTTCTCCACTTCTTCATTCTCCCTTCCACGGCAGTCATAACCGAGAAAAACCAAAAAACCAACATCAAAACTTCACTATTTTTCCACCCAAAGTCACAACAACGACCTCCCACAAACTCATAGATCAAGATAGCCTGGGGATTTTTAAGATCAAACAATGTTTTTGAACTAAGTTTTGATGTTAGATTTTTAAAACTCAAACTTTGATTCAATTTATGATTTGAGTGCAGAAATTGGTAAAAATTAGTTTATAATGATTGTAGATTTGTTTGTGCATATTTAGAATGTATTAATTACAAGGCATACTAATAAAACAAACTGACCTAATTATGGAGTTAATATTCAAGATAAATTTATGAACTTTATGCGTCTTAAGATTAAGGAGTGATTGGAGCTTAGGTGGTGAGCTGGTGTTATGAGTTAGAAGTTAGCAGTAGATTATTTTACTCGACTTTTGTAAGGTTTTGTTTGATTAAAAATTTGGTTCTCTATTCCGCAAGATAAATTATATATTATTTTGTTAACATTATTATATGAATATTACTTAAGATATAATACTACGGACTCGTCCTATAGTGCACAGCGAGGTTAAGTGATTTGATATGTTTTAGTATAATTTTTAGAAGCATGGTTAGATAACATGAACTATATAAACATTAGTAAGGATATAAGAGGATAGTGAGACGTGAAGAGGGTAACAGTTACGTCCTTAGGCACGTATACCCTAAAAAGTAAATAAGGGAAAGCGTCAGCCCTCCCTTACTCGAAAGTCCCAGAACGCACTATACAAAAAACGACTTGGTGAGGATCTAAGACTCAATATCCCCTCACCTGACAACTCTTAAACTATTATCTTTACGTTGTCAAGCACACCCTTCGGGATTACGTTGAGTAAAGAGATGTGATTCTCAATTTCGTTTCGGATACCGAAAAAAATTATATAATTATGAATTATATTATATGTTATAGAAACATGGTACGATTTATTATTGGGTATCCACCAGATTGAACATAATGGGATTGTTATAAAATAAATAATATTGTTCGGTAATAAACTAACCATACATGTATTAATACAGTAAATAATAAAACCTAAAGGTGAGTAATGGTTTTCCTATTGAGCACGTTAATGCTCATTCTCTATTAATTTACCTCTCAGGTGGAATTCAATGTAATTTATCTAACGAGGAATAGATAACAATGCCGCTTGTGACGTGTCAGAGTTTCTTTTAGCTTCATATATATTTCGTTTGATCATGTAAGAGAAATTGTAGTGTTGGCTGTGTTAAATTATCTAATGACTGGAAATGGTATAATGATTATAATGATTGTACTTTTAATATTTGGAGCTATACTAAACTGTAAATTGAAATTTTAATATATTCTAGTTCTGTTTTATTTCAAAGACCTATGGGCATTGTTTTAATGATTTGAAATAATATTATAAAATTTATTTATATTTACTAAATACTAGTAACCCCTGCTTAAGGGCATTACACATTTTTAATTCTTTTTTCTAAGGATATTTTTGTATTTTTACATTGAAATGAAAATTCATTTTTCGATGTGGAAAAGGTAGAAATTGAGCATATTTAGATTTAAAAGTGTAAATGTGATATGGTTAGAAATAAAGGGAATAAATTTTGATAACCTTAAAATACAGTGCATGAAAATGAAAAAAAAAACTATATGTTTTCCTCTGTTCAGTTATTGAAGAAGGCCATGAAGGAAAAATTTGTGTAGAAATTTAAAAATTAAAATGAAAGAAGAAACAAAAGATGAATCTCATACCACAACAAGGGACGACGAGGGGGGAAGAATTGCTCGTTGGGCATTGGACGTGCCTAGCAATATTTGGCAGTGCGGACCACCTCTTCTCCTATCTATCCTTTTTTAGGATTTTATTTCTTAAATGCCCCGAAGTATGTAATATACTTCAAAATGTTTTTTTAAAGCATCAGCTAAAATCAATGGCTGGCTAGTTCTGACACTAAATTGAAGCACCTAAAGCTTATTATGCTCCAAACAATGAAGAAAAACTCAGGATGAACAGACGGGGGGTTAGCGGTCTTGGGCACTTTCAATTTAGTTTTTTTGAAAGGCAGGTTGTTGGATAAGCAACCCACAGACCGCCTGTGGAACGACGGGTTGTTTTCAGTGGGTTGGGCTTCTACTATTGGATCAATATAATTTTTTGGCTTTTTTGCTCAAAAGAAAAATTGATAAAAATTCATGAAAAATTACAATTGCAAATACTTTGGATATATTTTAAAGTAGAGTAAGCCCTAAAATGAATTACTCTTGTTTATATTGAAACTTTCTAATTTGAATTCGTCCCCTTTTGTTGCTAAAACATCAAGTTCAACTGTTCAAGGATACACTAAATTCCTAAACTTAAAAAAAGTGAAAAGGATAAAGCCATATGGTTGTTGTGGATGTGCTAATTGCTAAGGGAAGTGAGGGTAGAGGTGGCAAAATCGTGTTCTTGCCGTGTTCGAGTTGGCACGTTTACAGCACGACACGTTTAGCTTGAACACGAACACATCACGATTAATAAACATGTCAGAAATGCAAACACGAACATGAACACGACACGCCTATGGCACGTGTAACACGATGTGACATGATTAACACGATTATTAAACGTGTCGTGACGGGTTGACACGATAACAGCACGCATATGTAATTGTATTTCATATTATTTACGTATTAATTTTTCTCCATATTAAATTAATCATAAAATAAAATTAACAATGTGGGACGTAAAAGAAATTTTTTTCGTTAATAGGTAATAAAAAAGAAAAATGTTTGTTAAAAAATAAGAAATTGAGAGAACAATAGAAAACAAATATTCTTTTGCGCCCTTTTGGCAAATTAAAAAAATAAAAAATAAAAAATAAAAAATGGTTTGGAATGAATACTGGAGACAATAATTCTGTTTCCATCATTCATATGTCCAATTTCATTGCAATTTGGCATCATATATCTTGCTCGGTTGGATTGGAGAGAAGCTCCAACAACAAATCCGCTTTTCCACACCATATTAGCGTAGGGTGGAGTCGCTCTAATGGACTCAGAAATATCAAACCAAGCCGAAGCATCACCAATGGGAGTTCTCTTAAAATCTGCCTACTTTATTGCTTTCTCATACATCGAGGGTTTCGTGCATTTTAAGATTTTTTATTTTTTATTTTTTTGGGGGTAGGGGGTAAGGGAGATTAAAATTTTATTGTTTGCCTTTTTTTATTAAAATCAAAATAATTTTGAATAATTAGAGATCTTTGTGTTAAAACAAAATATTGTGATGAAAACCATCATCACCTAGAGTCATTCATGTCAAATCACCGAAATAATTAATAAGATGCGAAAGCTAACTTAAATCCATATATGTGATGTGATTCCTTAGTTTGTAGGATGAGGATCTTTCAAGCCTAGAACGTAAGTCCTCCTTCAAAAAATGCCTCTATAATCTTTCTGTAGACGGGTGACAGAAAAATAACGTACGTACTGACTTGGGGACCACAACCCCTTTATATAACTATTAAACCCTAACAGTTATCCTTATTTAACAATTTAGCCTATCATAAAATCAGTAATTATATTTTTGGTCTCTACACATAGGAGGCCTATACTTAATGATGCATTAAAAGCCCAAAACCTAAATTAATCACTTTTAATCGGGCAACCTGATATGATAGCCTTTAATACACATTTCTTTAATATATTAGCCCATATGTATTGGATTTATTCAAACAATCTCCCACTTGGGCTATATATGAAATTTTATAACTGTGAATTATACCTTATGAGCTCATGAATTTTGCTATCAAAACCTTATGCAACTTAACAATCTTGTCCATTAACCATATCAATATAGGACCAAAGCGACTTTCGTTATATATGTCGTAACTAGACCCATCAATGATCACAGATACCAATACAACTAATGAGAAGATCAAGTATGAATGTGTAGCATGGAAAATTTCATGCAATATGATCTTAACATACCTATTTTCAACTGGTCTACCTTAAAACCTTAGTGAGATCAAACCATACCAAAATTAGAGTGTGAATAAACTGAAACTTTATTTCTGAAGAAAATAACCTCAAAATATCCATAAACTGAAATAAATGAAATTTTCTATATCATAAAAGCATCTAAAATTATAAACTCCCACTAAAACTGAATATCATGAAATGATATGACACCCATACAAGTAGTGTGCTCATGAAACATTTTAGGTGGTAATCCTTTAGTAAGCGGATCCATAATCATAGAGTTTGTACTGATGTGCTCTATAGACAACTGTCCACTCTGAACTCTTTCTTTCACAACCAGGAACTTGATGTCTATATGCTTCGACTTCGTCGAGCGCCTGTTGTTGTTGGAATATAGAACTGTCAACTTATTGTCACAAAATAACTTGAGTGATTTTTGAATACTGCCCACTATGCATAGCCCCATGTCAAAAATTCTACAGCCATATTCTATGATTGGACGCTTCATAACACGCTATGAATTTTGCCTCCATGGTAGAAGATGCTATAAGAGATTGTTTAGCACTTTTCCAAGAGATAGCACCTGCAGCCAGAAAGTAGACATAGCCCAATGTAGATTTCATCCTATCTTGGCATCCACCATAATCGGAGTCAATAGACCTAATGATCTCAAACTGTTTTGACGTCCGATACACGAGCATGTAGTTCTTTGTTCTTTGTAAATACCTTAAGACTTGTTTGGCTATTATCTAGCGATCTTTTTCTAGGGTTGCTTAAGTATCTGCCCAACATCCCTATAACGTACGTAATATCCAGACGCGTATAAACCTGAGCATACATCAGACTCCCTACTATTGACGCATAAGGAATCTTATGCATTTTCTGAATCTCAAAATCATTCTTAGGGCATTGATTGAGACTAAACTTGTCTCCCTTAGCCATAAGAGTATCACCTAGTTTACAATCCTGCGTGCCATATTTCCTAAGAACCTTTTTGATATAGCCCTTTTGTGATAATCCAAGAATACCCCGAGCGCGATCCCGATATATCTATATACCCAACACAAAAGAGGCATCACCAAGATCCTTCATCTTAAATTTTTTTGCTAGAAATATCTTGCTTTCATGCAATAAGCCTATATCATTGCTGGCAAGCAAAATATCATCGACATATAAAACCAAGAAAATATACTTACTCCTATTGAACTTGTGATATATAAATCATCAACCATATTCATCTCAAAACCAAACAAGATGATAACCTGATGAAATTTATAATACCACTGATGAGAAGATTGCTTAAGCCCATAGATGGATTTCTTTAATTTGCAAACCATCTTCTTTGCATCTCTTGATACAAAGTTTTCCGGTTGTACTATATAGATTGTTTCATCAATGTTGCCATTGAGAAATGTAGTCTTAACATCTATCTGATGAAGCTCAAGATCAAAATGCGCCATTAATGCCATTATAATCCTGAAAGAGTCTTTCAAAGATACCAGAGAAAAAGTCTCTTTATAGTTGATGCCTTTTTTCTATGTAAACCTTTAGTGATGAGACGAGCCTTGTACCTCTCTACATCGCCTTTCGAATTCATCTTGGTCTTAAATATCCATTTGCAACCAATAGGTTTTGCTCTTTCAGGCAATGGGACAAGATCCCAAACGTCATTGTCCTTAATAGACTTTATCTCCTCATTCATGGCATCAATCCACTCTTAAGATCTAAAACTTTTCATGGCTTGACGGAAGTTGATTAAATCATCTTCCATCACACCAATCTCATACTCATGTTCTTGGAGAAATACAATGTAATTATTTGGCACCGCACTTCTCTTTTCTCTAGTGGATCTCCTTAATGGTATAGGTTCTTGGGGTGATAAAGTTTGTTCTTTTGGAACAATTTCTAGGATAGAAGGTTCTTCGACATTGTCTTGATTTGGTTCTGCTTCTTGAACAATGTCAAGAATAAGAACCTGATCAATGTCAATAATAGCTATAGGAATATCAACATATTTCTCTTCAAAGACAAAGTCCTTAACCTTATCTCCCCCCTTAAACTCGACATCCTCAAAGAACCAGACATTTCCCGTCTCCAAAATCGACTCAGTCATGGGATCATAAAACTTGTACCCCTAGGATCTTTCAGAGTATTCGATAAAATAACAACTTACCATCCTTGAGTCTAATTTCTTTTCATTAAGCCTATAAGGTCTTGCCTCAGCTGGACATTCCCAAACATGCAAATGCTTTAAACTAGGCTTTTTGCCTGTCCAAAGTTCGTAAGGGTTCTTGGCAGTTGCTTTAGTTGGAACCTTGTTAAGGATATATGCTGCAGTCTTAAGCGCTCCCAGACTGATTTTAGTAAGGTAGAATGAGAAAACATGCTCCTCACCATGTCCTTAAGTGTCATGTTTCATCTTTTAACAACACTATTCATAGTGGGCGAACCCGGTATAATATACTGTGGGACGATACCTCTTTCCTCTAGGAACTTAGCAAACGGTCCTAGACGTTGTTCACCTGAACTGTCATATCTACCATAATACTCACCACCATAGTCAGATCTGATACTTTTAATCCTTTGGCTGAGTTGGTTTTCAACTTTCGCCTTATAATTTTTGAACACATCTAGCAATTTTGCCCTTTCATGAATGAAATATATGTAGCCATATCTGGAAAAATCGTCTATAAACGTTATAAAATATTGTTTATCATTCCAAGAAATGTTAGGGAATGGCCCATAAATATCTATATGTATAAGTTCTAAGACGTCCAAGGTCCTGTTGGCTTCAAATCTCCTTTTATTGGTTTGTTTCCCCTTTATACAGTCAACACAAATATCAAAATCTGTAAGGTCTAGGGGTCAAGAATTTCGTCTGACAGAAGTTTTTGTATTCTCTATGGAGGTATGACCTAATCTTTTGTGCCATAACGCAGCTGAATTTTCATTGGTTAATTTTCTCTTTATACCTCATGTACTTAATTGTAGGGATTCATTAAATGAAGCAATTGTATCAATTAAATAAATATTATCAAAACCTGATAAAGAATCAGATCCAACCAATTTTGAATCATGAAACAAATTGAATTTTCCATTTCTAAATGAATAAGAATAACCAGATTTGTCCAAAACAGAAATAGAAATCAAATTTCATCTAAAAGGCAGTATAATAAATGTCTCATCAAGATCCAAATAAAATCCAGTCTTTAACAATAATCTAAATTTTTCTATTGCTTCAACTTCAACCTTCTTGTCATCGCCTACGTAGATGTATCTTTCACCATCATTTGGCTTTTGGCATCTCAGACAAACCTGTATAGTCACACTAATGCGAGTGGTTGCCCCAGAATCTATCCACAAAGTATGCTTAGGTACCGAAGTTAAACTAACCTTAAAACAAACTAAATTAAGAAGTATACCTTTCCCAGCACGCCAAGCATGATAATTGGTACAATGCTTATTCTTATGTCCTGCAGCTCCATAGAAGAAACCATATATTCCGAATCATCTAGTATTTTTCGTTGTTTTTTTGGGGTACCGTAACTGTAGCTTCCTTATCCTTCTTTCTTTTCTTCCCTTCGTCTTTAGAAGTATTAACCAAGTGAGCATTTTCTGTCTTTTCCTGCTTCAACCTTTCCTCTTTTTGCACACAATGTGAGATGAGCTCACTAAGAGACCAAGTCTCTTTTTTGCAGTTATAGCTCACCTTAAACTAACTGAATTGTGCAGGAAGAGATATAAGAACCAAATGTACTAACAAGTTCTCAAATAGGTCAAGCTTAAGTGCTTTCAGTTTTGAAGCAAGATGAGACATCTCTATGATGTACTCCCTGGTGTTCCTTTTACCTCTATATCTTATTGAGATGAGGCCTGCCAAAAGTATACTTGTTTCAGCCTTTTTATTTTTGGCAAATCTCTTCTCAATGTCCTCAAGGAACTCTTTGGCTGTCTTTATCGTTTCTGATATAGTGCCCGTGAATGCTTTTGGAATGGCCTTCTTCATGATTATCATACACATGTGATTTGACTTCCCACCTTTCCATGTCTCTCTTTTCATCAGAGGAACTCTTATTTGTAAGAGGTGCAGGAGAAGGAACCCTTACCTCAAGGTCGAGATCCATGACTCTGAGAACTATAAGGAGATTCTCTTTCTATGATTTGAAGTTGCTACTAGGGGTGAACAACGGGCGGTTTGGCGGTTTTTGGACGGGTGCGGGTTGGTTTTTTTAAATGGCGGATTGGCGATTAACCAACCCACAAACCGCCCGTGGAATGGCGGGCGGTTTCAGTTTGGGGGCGGGCGGGTGCGGGTGGGTTGGGCGGGTTGAGTCTACACTAATGTACAATATAATTTTTTGAGCTCTTTTTTATTAAAAAAAAGTAAAGAAAATTTGTAGAAAATATAAGATGGTAATGTATGAAGCATTCTCAACAACAACCAAGTTTGACGCCTAAAGACAATGACCATATTCACAACAAATTAAGAAACATAATCATTCATTGCAACACGAAACATCAACTACAGATGAAGTGATGAACAAAGTCAAGAATTTTTGTTCTTCCATAAAACCTATTCATTGGGTTCGAAAATAATAGGATACTACAGATGAAATAATGAACAAAGTCAAGTATTCTTTTTCTTTTTAAAGAGTGAGGAGTGGGAGAAGTTTAGATTAAGATTTTTTTTTTTTTTTTAGAATTAGGCGGGCGGGTTCGGGTTGTACCCGCCCCCTAAAATTTAAAACCGTATCCGCCCGCCAACACATATAGGCGGGCGGGTTGAACCCGTAGACTCTCTTTTTCGGGCGGATCGAGTGCGGGCACGGGCGGCCGACGGTTGCGGGGCGGTTTTTGTGCACCTCTAGTTGCTACCATTCAGCATAGGAATTGAATTGATATTGACAGTAATATTTGAGACAGGACTAGTAGTTGAAATAGAGAACAAAACAAACAAACCCAAAAACAAGCTAATATAAGAATCCAAAATAACAATAATAAATTCAAATGAGGGTACCCCATCTCAACATATCGGACACTCTATTAATTTTTAGTCTTTGGACAAAAATATTAACTTGTAAGTGATATCTTGGTTAGTAATTAAACACTGACAATAAGAACGTGTGAAACAATAAATCTTCCTTTGAGCCAATTTATTGTTTATATATAAAACTGGATAACCATCACGTGTTTATCACCACAGGTGTACATGTCATTCTGTCAAATATTGCTTTCTTTTGGGCCGGTCAACATTCACATAAGTTGCATAGACATAACTGTTTATGTTCCAAAACAAATTAATTTTCACAAGAGAGGTCACTTTGATGACATATTGCTTCAAGTAATTCATCTCAACATATATATAAAATACCAATATTTTAATTTAAAATTACACAAAAAATAACCAAAATTAAAATAAAAAATAAAAAATTTGATCAAAAGTCAACCTAATTAAAGTCAACCAATCAACTTGACTGGTCAACTTTAACTAAATTAGGGTTAGACCATGTTGGATAGACCTAATCTGGATCCTAACCTGTTCCCCCTTTATTTCTTTTTTTTTTTTCTTTCTCTTCGTCAGATTGCTACCGTATATCACTTGATTATGAAAGAATGAACAACAATATATATATATATATATATATATATATATATATATATATATATATATATATATATCTGTAGTAGCACTATTGCCGGAAGCGATAAACTAATTGTGGAACATCAAAAAATGCTTCTTTTTTTTTTGTACGTGGCATAGATAACGGACAAAGGAAAAAAAGTTTCCTAAATCCCAGAAAACAAATTCAACCGAGTCCAATCTTTATATATATATAACGAATCCTTTATATATAAATGAATATATAAAGTATATAAACGAATCCTTTCTAGAAAACTTTTGGCATACTACCGTACATGACATCAAAAGAGAAAAAAAAATTCTTTGCAAACTGAATGCAACAACCAGAACATAAATAAACAAGCCAAATTCAAAAAATTGTATATATGTATATTCATATATATATATATATATGTTAGACATGTATGCCCTAAGGAGTAAAAATGTAATACGTTTTTTGAGACATTTTTATCAATAAAGAATTTATTTTTTATATATGTCAAATCTTGTCCTCTTTACGTTCATATTTGTTGAATGTATGATAAGCAAACAGTAGTCTGAGACTGTCAGTCCAAACCTTAAGAATTGGGCATATGATGGGATGATTATGCGGTAGACACGATTATTAAAATGATGGTCTAAAACATATGATCCGCAATCAAGGGAATAAAGTTGGGTGCTTTATTCATGTAAAGATTGTTATGTTGTCTATATCCCTTTTGGGAGATGGTTTGTCTTGACCATCGGAGTTGGACTCCATGAATAGAAACATTGGCGCGTTGTCATAAGTGACGATGTGTTGGATCGGGACATAAAGTGAATTGATTTGGATTAATAATTCTATCTTGGCAAATCGATTCACTTTAGGCAGTCATTTGTATTGTATCTTAATCCTGAGATGAATAGTTGGCCCGTTGTCTCGATTTGTGTCTTTTGATGTACCAATGGGTGACTCCCACATCTCTATAGTGGTATGCATGCCGGTACGTTGGAGGCATGACTCTTGATAGCGTAGACTTGTTATTCATAGATATGGAATCCATAGCTCCTCTTTAGGAGTAATGATATCCTCTTATGTGCATTGTCCTGTAATTGGAAAACCGGAGCGCTCAACCATTTAGATACATAAGTGTAACCGAATGGTATACTATCTTTAGATGGTAAGTTTTCTAATGGTGAGACAATGGAACGTAAGATAAAAATAGTCGGGAATGTAAGACAGAACTTGTCCTTAAGCCGATTATGGATGATCATATGGGGATGCGATACACTATGATATGTCATGGAGACTTAGCTACACGAGCTTCGTCATTCTATAAAGTTCGAGAGTATAGCTCCAAGCTTTTAGTGGAGTAGCGTTGGAGTTGATAATTGTGAAATGTATATCTGGGATATTGAGTTTCATAATTATCATGAGCTTGAACTTTATAGGTCCATTTTGGTCCCCTTTGCTAGCTCACAAAGTCCTGTAACTACACGGCGTGCTTTTCCAATAATTGGTGACTTATGTCGGATTTATCAGATTGGTTTAAAATTTGTAAGAATCAGATAATTCATGTCTGTTTATCGGTTGAATTAATTTTGTAAGAAATTAGTTCAAGATAAACTTGTTGAATTATTGGATCAGATAATTCTTGTCTGTTTATCGGTTGATTTAATTTTGGACAAATTAGATCAAGATAAACTTGTAAAATTATTGTGAATTGATTTATTTTCTTAGAGATTATCGTGATAAAGTTTGTTTTGATCAGATATCTTCTCTATTGGGTTATTTGAATCAAAACTGAGACTTTATCCTTTAGAATCCCGGGTGGAAAATAAAAGATTCGCGAAGATTTTTTCTCGGGAGTTCGGCCTGCCGAATGACGTGGTTGGCCTGCCGAACTGGTCTGTTCGGCCTGCCGATCGGAATGTTCGGCCTGCTGATTAGCGGTAGATAAGATTACGCGTTTTCACGGGGATCTTATCAGATATTGATCTGAACTTGATTCTGTTTCGAGTTTTTGAGACCTAATCTGATACGGACCGACCCCAGGACCAATAGCTATATAAAGGGAGTGAGTCTCATGATTTACTCAGATCAATTTGAGAGATTAAGGGTGATACTCTTCTAGTGAACATCTGAAAACTCCCTGAGAGCTTTTGTTCACAAATCACGAACACTAGCTTTGGGTTCTCTCTATTGGTTGGAATGAGAGTCACCGGTGGAAGAGCTGAACGTGTGAGCCCACACTCACTTCGGTTGTGGATAGAGAGTAGCAAAGAAGACCAGTTGGTTGAGGCTCTTCTGGAACGTTACTTCTCTACACAGATTGCGGAGGATCTTCACACAAAGGTTAGTAAGATCTGTCTAATTTATACATATAACATGTTAAACTTGTGTTTTGGAAATTACTCTGATGAAATTTTTTTTAAAATTTCGCTGCGCACTTTGTTTCCAACAAGTGGTATCAGAGCCGAGGTTTTTACATAAATTTGCAAGTTTGTGATCATGTTATATGCATAAATTTTGTGATCTTAATCTATCCTATGCTTGAATTGAATTTTATAGAGAGATGGCACTCTAGGTTTCTATATAATATATATGTTGTCATGAATTATATGGTGAATGTTTATTAATTAATTATGGTTGATTAAATCGTTGTTTAATTATTTATTAATTAATTAATGTCGGTTATGGTTCCTTAGAGGTTAGAATGTGTATCTAGGTTTTTCATGTAATTAGATGGCGGACTATCATCTCCGTCTAGGAATTGTTATTAAAATTTTAATTTATAAGAATTTTGTAATTAAATAATTATTCGGAGAAGACGGATCTAGAAGATTGATAATGGCGCCTCCTGGTATTTCCTGAGTTTCTAATTTTATGTTTTTGAATTGTTGAAAATAAAATTGATAAATTACATTAAAGTTGTATTTTCTAGAACAAGTGATTACTGCTCGGTCGGCATGCCGTACGTCACAGTTCGGCAGGCCGAAGGTCACAGATCGGCAGGCCAGACGTGTGGTCCGGCAGGCCAACAGTGGGGCAGAAATTTTGGTGCTCTGTCGGCAGGCCGAACCTCTATGATCGGCAGGCCGATCACCCAGATCGGCCTGCCGACCGAGAGCTGCCGGGTGTCCAGAAAAATGTGCAATTTTTCGGTGCAGTTTTAATTTTATTTTTGGGATGATTCTGAGAAACATTAAATTTTGATATGACTGAAAATATGAAGTATTCAATTCATACAAGATTGAAGACTTGAAAATGGATATTACACGAAGAAGGATACCGCTTAAGGATTCACGGATGAAGAATCGAAAGATGTCTTAATTATTCTCTTGTAATCTTAGTTTTCTATTCTCTATGGTGGAGCCATAATATTACGGTTATTATTATTTTGCTTGTAGCTTTGCTTGATTGCTTTGCTTTTCTGCATTATAATATGATTTACCATGTATATTGATAACATGTCATATAGGATAGGGAGTGCCACTCATATTAAAATTGTTCATGCATAATTTTAAAATAAAACCTTGACTTTAAAAGATTGAGTGGGAGAAGGTTTTCGAAGAGAGGACCTAAGGCCTCTATCGTTGGTCCATAGGAAGAACATGGTGGTCCCGACCCCTAGGAAGGGATTTCTATTATGTACCAGATTGGATCTCTGAAAGGATAAGGTATTTTAGTATGATTTGTGGTTGCACACCCCTAGGTGGTGATTATAAATCATGGATAAAATATTGAAACGGTGGTTATACACTCACGCTAATTTTATTATTAACCTCCCCTAGGAGCTCTGTTAATAAAATTAATGGTCAAATAAACGATTATTAGTGTATGCTGGATCATACAGGTCTTGGATGGCATATATTAATCAGGAGGGGATCCGTGTTCCTGATTAAATTTGGCATGACTCTCCTAGGAGCTTGTTGAATTCTGAGTTGGGAATTATCGTTGTAAGGTTGTGATATTTTCAAGGTTTTGACACATAAACACATTTGTATGATTTTCCATGATTGTGTTATCTTACTAAATTATTATATATGTTTGCTTATGTTTGGTATATGATTCTTTATTGTAGATTGAAAATGTCTAAAAACGCTTTATCATCGATACTTGACAAAAAACCAATTAACCGGTGAGAACTATAACGATTGAAAACGGAACCTGGACATCGTTCTTTCCTTTGAGAAACTGAAATATGTTCTGACAACTCCTTGTCCTCCCGAGCTTACAGGAGACTCAAGTAATGAGTAATTCCAAGCGTACGATCGCTGGAAAGATGCTAATGATCAGGCCCGCTACTATGTTATGGCTAGCATGAACAACGTGCTGTAGGCTCAACATCAGGATTATGAGACTACAAAGCAGATCTTGGATAATCTTAAGGACATGTTTGGAGGCCAGGCCATAACAAAGCGGCAAGGGGCGCTTCAGAAACTCTTAAACTGTAGACAGAGACCGGGGACATCTGTAAAGGAGCATATGATGTTGGTCATGGGTTACCTCGCTGAAGCTCAAACCAATGGGGCCGACATCGATGCTGAAACTCAGATGACTATGGTCTTTAAGACTCTGTCTAAGGAATCTATTCCGTTTAGAGCTACTTTTAATTTAAGCAATAGACAAGATATGACCTTGACAGAACTGATGAAACGATTACAGGAGTTTGAACTGCTGATCACAGAGTCTCCTACTGGTGGTGAGGCCAATATGGTAGCTGCTTCTGGTTCTAATTCCAACCCTGGGATGGAAAGAAGCAGCGGGCCAAGAACGAGAAGTCTTCTATTCCTGCTAACACCAAGAGCAAGAAGAAGAAGAACCTGAAGAAGCTTAAGTGCTTCTTCCACGGGAAGGTCGGGCACATAAAGAAGCATTGTAAGGACTTCCTTTCTAAAGGAGGTAGGTGTGATATTCTATATTTAGAAACTTGTTTGGTTGAGGAATCCAATGACATCTGGGTCATAGATTCTGGTGCAACTAATCATGTTTGTGTTTCTCTGCAGGGATTCAAAGAAACGAGAAGTCTACTTCGTGAAGACTTAACGCTTCGGATGGGTGATGGATCCTTGGTCTCAGTGGAAGCAGTGGGAGATGTCCTTCTTTACTTTGATAATTATAGGAATTTAATTTTGCGAGATTGTTTTTATGTTCCTAAATTTAAAAAGAATTTAATTTATGTATCTTCTTTATTTAAAGACACCTACGTGGTATCTTTTAATGAAAAAGTGGTGATTCGTAAAAACAAATCTTTTATCTGTTCTGGATGGATGCAAAATAATCTATACTTTATCAAACCTAAGATGGACTTATTGCTTAATGTTGAGATAAATGATAATGACTCAAAAAGACTTAAAACTTCTCACTCTAATAAGACTTATCTTTGGCATTTGCGCCTTGGCCATATTAACCTGAATAGGATTCAAAGGTTGGTAAGGGATGGACCTTAAAGTCACTTAAAGGTGGAGTCTATACCTCAATGTGAATCTTGTTTGGAGGGTAAAATGACCAAAAGACCATACGGGTCTAAGGGCAATAGGGCCGAAGGGGTTCTAGAACTTGTGCATAGTGATGTTTGTGGACCAATGAACATCCGGGCACGAGGAGAGTATGAGTACTTCGTCACTTTTATTGACGATTACTCAAGATATGGGTATGTGTACCTAATGCACCACAAAAGCGAAACTTATGATAAGTTCAGGGAGTTTCGGGCTAAAGTGAAAAAGCAATTGGGTAGACCCATAAAGGCATTTCGATCTGATCGAGGTGGGGAATACCTTTCTGATGAGTTCTTGGGACACTTGTTAGAGAATGAGATTTTATCCCATTTGACTGCGCCGGGCACTCCGCAGCAGAATGGCGTAGCGTAGAGAAGGAATAGGACTTTGTTGGACATGATTCGGTCCACGATGAGTTATTCATCATTGCCTTTATCCTTTTGGGGATATGCACTACAAACCGCATGTTATCTTTTGAATAATGTGCCTTCAAAATCGGTCCCTAAAACTCCTCACGAGTTGTGGACAAGACGGAAGACATCCTTAAACCATATTCGCATATGGGGATGTCCAGCTCATGTCCTGTTTAAGGATCCGAATAAGTTGGAAGCATGTTCGGAAGTTTGCGTGTTTGTAGGATATCCAAAAGGGACTAAAGGGGGTTGTTTTTATAACCCTAAGGAAAATAAAGTCATGGTTTCAACTAATGCAACTTTCCTTGAGGAGAGTTACATGGACGACTTTAATCCTCGAAGCAAAGTGGTGCTTGAGGAGTTAAGGGGTGATCCGTTTACTCCGGAGGTTTTGAACGAAACCATTCTGATCGGTGTAGAAAAACCAAACAAACCTGAACAACAATCTCAGGAGCTTCGGCGTAGTGGGAGGATCGGGCATCAACCTGAGAGGTATCTGTTCAATGGGGAGGTCTTTTTGGCTGAACCGGATGAACATGATAGGGATCTTTATACTTACACAGAAGCTATGGAGGATGTTGATTCAAGACTCTGGACAGAGGCCATGAACACAGAGATGAAGTCTATAGAGACTAATCGGGTCTGGGAGCTTGTGGATCTTCCCGAAGGGGTAAAACCCATAGGGTGTAAGTGGATCTACAAGAGGAAAAGAGGAGTGGATGGAAAGGTCGAAACTTTTAAGGCTAGACTGGTAGCTAAGGGTTATACGCAAAAGGAAGGAATCGATTATGAGGAAACCTTTTCGCCTATAGCCATGCTTAATTCCATCTGGATTCTCTTGTCCATAGCTGCCGCTCTCGATTACGAGATTTGGCAGATGGATGTCAAAATGGTTTTTCTGAATGGCTATCTTGATGAGCCCATTTATATGGAACAACCAGACGGGTTCAAGGTCGCGGGTCAAGAGGGTAAGGTTTGGAAGCTGCTAAAGTCAATTTATGGACTTAAGCAGGCATCCCGTTCTTAGAACATAAGATTTGATCAAGTGATCAAGACTTATGGGTTCTCACAAAACGTGGATGAACCATGTGTTTACAAACACATAAAGGATAGGAAGGTGGTTTTTCTACTGCTCTATGTAGATGACATTCTGCTAATTGGCAATGACGTTGGGGCGTTGTCATCGGTCAAATTATGGTTGACCAAGTAGTTTGACATGAAGGACTTAGGTGAGGCTAATTTTGTTCTCGGTATCCAGATTTTTTGGAATAGGAAGAACAAAATGATAGCTTTGTCTCAGGCTGGCTACATAGATAAAATTCTCAGGAGGTTTACAATGCAGGATTCCAAGAAAGGTGGGGAACCATCTAGGTCTGGAATTACTCTTTCTAAGAAAGACTCTCCAAAGTCTTATAAAGAAAGATAATACATGAAGAAGGTGCCTTATGCTTCGGCAGTGGGTAGTCTCATGTATGCCATGCTTTGCACTCGACCGGATATTAGCTATGCGGTCGGGATTGTGAGTCGATTTCAGGCGGATCCAAGACCGAACCATTGGGTTGCGGTAAAGCATATTTTCAAGTACCTAAGAAGGACTCGAGGGTATATGCGTGTGTATTCGGGTGAGGACTTGACTCCTCTAGGATACACTGATTCGGATTTTCAATCCTGTCTGGATTCTAGGAAATTGACTTCGGGGTTTGTGTTTACTCTGGGTGGCGGTGCCATCAGTTGGAGAAGTGCGAAGCAAGATTGCCCTTCAGATTCAACGATGGAGGCCGAGTATGTGGCGGCTAGTTATGCTTCGAAAGAAGCAGTGTGGCTCCGCAAGTTCCTTGGGGATCTTGAGGTAGTTCCTGGTATGGATAAAGCGGTATCACTGTACTGTGATAACAGTGCGGCGGTAGCTAATGCTAAGGAACCAAGATTTCACAAGAAGAGTAAGCATATTGATCGGAAGTATCATGTGATAAAGGACTTCGTTGAGGGCGGGCATGTCACGGTGTGCAAGATCGCGTCAGAGGACAATTTAGCTGATCTATTTACGAAGACACTTACTGGGAGAGTCTTCGAGAGGCATGTGGAAGCTATGGGGGTGCAAAATTTGCTGTATTTACTCACTTAGTGCAAGTGGGAGATTGTTAGACATGTATGCCCTAAGGAGTAAAAATGTAATATGTTTTTGGAGACATTTTTATCAATAAAGAATTTATTCTTTTATATATACCAAATCTTGTCCTTTTTACGTTCATATTTGTTGAATGTATGATAAGCAAACAGTAGTCTGAGACTGTCAGTCTAAACCTTAAGAATTGAGCATATGATGAGATGATTATGCGGTAGACACGATTCTTAAGGTGATGGTCTAAAACATATGATCCGCAATCAAGGGAATAAAGTTGGGCGCTTTATTCATGTAAAGATTGTTATGTTGTCTATATCCCTTTTGGGAGATGGTTTGTCTTGACTATCGGAGTTGGACTCCGTGAATAGAAACATTGGCGCGTTGTCATAGGTGACGATGTGTTGGATCGGGACATAAAGTGAATTGATTTGGATTAATAATTCTATCTTGGCAAATCGATTCACTTTAGACAATCATTTGTATTGTATCTTAAGCCTGAGATGAATAGTAGGCCCGTTGTCTCGACTTGTGTCTTTTGATGTACCAATGGGTGACTCCCACATCTCTATAGTGGTATGCATGCTGATACGTTGGAGGCATGACTCTTAATAGCGTAGACTTGTTATTCATAGATATGGAATCCATAGCTCCTCTTTAGGAGTAATGATATCCTCTTATATGCGTTGTCCTGTAATTGAAAAACCGGAGCGCTCAACCATTTGGATACATAGGTGTAACCGAATGGTATACTATCTTTGGATGGTAAGTTTTCTAATGGTGAGACAATGGAACGTAAGATAAAAATAGTCGGGAATGTAAGACAGAACTTGTCCTTAAGCCGATTATGGATGATCATATAGGGATGCGATACACTATGATATGTCATGGAGACTTAGCTACACAAGCTTCCTCATTCTATAAAGTTCGAGAGTGCAGCTCCAAGCTTTTAGTGGAGTAGCATTGGAGTTGATAATTGTGAAATGTATATATGGGATATTGAGTTTCATAATTATCATGAGTTTGAACTTTATAGGTCCATTTTGGTCCCCTTTGCTAGCTCACAAAGTCCTGTAACTACACGGCGTGCTTTTCCAATAATTGGTGACTTATGTCGGATTTATCAGATTGGTTTAAAATTTGTAAGAATCAGATAATTCATGTCTGTTTATCGGTTGAATTAATTTTGTAAGAAATTAGTTCAAGATAAACTTGTTGAATTATTAGATCAGATAATTCTTGTCTGTTTATCGGTTGATTTAATTTTGGACAAATTATATCAAGATAAACGAGTAGAATTATTGTGAATTGATTTATTTTCTTAGAGATTATCTTGATAAAGTTTGTTTTGATCAGATATCTTCTCTATTGGGTTATTTGAATCAAAACTGAGACTTTATCCTTTAGAATCCAGGGTGGACAATAAAAGATTCGCGGAGATTTTTTCTTCGGGAGTTTGGCCTGTCGAATGACGTGGTCGGCCTGCCGATCGGAATGTTCGGCCTGCCGATCAACGGTAGATAAGATTATGCATTTTCACGTGGATCTTATCAGATATTGATCCGAACTTGATTCTGTTTCGAGTTTTTGAGACCTAATTTGATGCGGACTGACCCCAGGACCAATAGCTATATAAAGGGAGTGAGTCTCATGATTTACTCAGATCAATTTGAGAGATTAAGAGTGATACTCTTCTATTGAGCATCTGAAAACTCCCTGAGAGCTTTTGTTCACAAATCACGAACACTAGCTTTGGGTTCTCTCTATTGGTTGGAAGGAGAGTCACCGGTGGAAGAGCTGAACGTGTGAGCCCACACTCACTCCGGTTGTAGATAGAGAATAGCAAAGAAGACCAGTTGGTTGAGGCTCTTCTAGAACGTTACTTCTCTACACAGATTGCGGAGGATCTTCACACAAAGGTTAGTAAGATCTGTCTAATTTATACATATAACATGTCAAACTTGTGTTTTGGAAATTACTCTGATGAAAATTTTTTTAAAATTCCGCTGTGCACTTTGTTTCTAACAATATATATATATATATATATATATATATATATAAAAACCAAATTCAGCTAAAAGCCTATTTTCAAATATATCTATGTGTATGTATATGAACATAATAATGTATTCCTTGAATAATTCAACCAAAGTTTCCAAATAATTGTTCTCAAGCTTAACAATTTTAAAACATCATAGATGTTAAATTTGAAAATTTCTTACGAGAATCATATCTAGAAAATTTTTGATTCATAATGATTTAACATAAAAGACTCTAGATACCACTTATTAGAACAAAATATTATGATGAAAATCATCATCATCTAGGATCATTCATGTCAAATCACCGAGATAATTAATAAGATAAGTGATAGAAAAATAACGTGCACACGGGCTTGGGGACTACAACTCCTTAATGTAACTGCTAAACCTTAACAGTTACCCTTAATTATCAATTTAGCTTATCATAAAATCAGTAATTATATTTTGGTCTCTACACATAGGCGGCCCACACTTAATGACCGAGATAATTAATAAGATGAGTGATAGAAAAATAACGTACACACTGGCTTGGGGACTACAACTCCTTCATGTAACTGCTAAACCTTAACAGTTACCCTTAATTATCAATTTAGCCTATCATAAAATCAGTAATTATATTTTGGTCTTTACACATAGGAGGCCCACACTTAATGATGTATTAAAAGCCCAAAACCTAAATTGATCACTTTTAATTAGACAATGTTGTTTGATAGCCTTTAATACACATTTATTTAATATATTAGCCCATATATATTGGATTTATTCTAACACTTTGTGTTTTCTTTAGTGATTTTGTTCTGTATAATGATAAGAACTTTGGTTGAATGTGTTTCATAGCTTTTGGAAAAGTGTGAATATTTCCTAAGTTTGTGATTAATTCTTGAGTTAGTTCCTTTTTGTCTATGATTGTTTGATGTTGAGCACTATGCATTGATCTTCGAGTTGTGTGCATATTTGGATAAAATTTATATCAATATGTGATTTTTTGATCTCCTAAGTCCTAGAATATATTTGATTCTCTTCAGATGAAATCCTGGATTACATTTAGCCTAGGAGATAATTTAGGTCATCTTTAGACCATTTGAGCTTTTTGAGCCTACCTTGCTACATATATGCTTATCCCTCTTATACTCCCTTGAATCTAATTAATCCTTTCTTTGTCAACCCTATAATTCCTAGTTTTTAAATAATTTCTAAGTCTTTACCTCATAAGCATGTCAATCATTCTAATAATTATTTTGAGCTATGCTAAATTATGAGAGGAAGAATAGAGTTTAAGAAATCTTATTTTATATTCAACTTTATCTTTCAAAATATAAACAAACAAACAAATAAATGAAGGAGAAAAGTATTACACCATTGGTTCATAGAAAGAAATAAAGGAAGGAAAAAAAGAAGTAAGCTTGGGTATAATAGCAAAAAATAAAATAAATCAATAAATAAAGAAAAAAAGGACAATAAGGTGGTTAACAAAAATAATGTTGAAAATAAGTTTAGAGGAGTTACATGAAGTGTTGATTTTAGCTCTATAAAGATATGAGAAAATTAATATGCTTAGGGGTGTTTAAACCATACAATTTCCAATATCCTACCCTCACCCTACCTATACATTACAAGTGTAATGAAGTCCTAGTAATCTTTAGTGTTGTGTTAATCTATCTTAGTGAAGTGAGATATGAATAGCAAACATATGAGACTTGTTCATTCATAAAGATTTCATAATTCTATGTTTGCATAAACTTATCGAAATTGCATGCAACGAAAAGTCTATAACTACACATACATACGAAGAATCTAACTGTAAATGACACACTCTTGAATTAGTCACAATATTTGGTCAATATTTATATTTTCCATTAAGCAATATTCTAATGTCAATCTTTAAGGAACTCTAAAGAAATCTTCATTTTAGCACAACTTATTTCTAGTTCATTTTTTTATTTTTACTCGAGAACTAGCAAAATATTAAGTTTGAGGATATAATTTCTATAAAAATAGAGTTACTTTGTATTTAATTGCATCTACTTTTTGCTACGTTCTAGGCATTTTAATTTTTATTTATTCAATTTTAATTTACTTTTATTATATGCCATTTTTATTTTAATTTGATTTGATTTTTTTAATTTACTTTAATCTTATTGAATTTTATTTTATTTTAATTTCTCCTCCTAATCATTTATTTAATCATTTTTATAGGAAAATTAGGAAACGGACAAACATGAAAATGTAGATCTAAATGGGGCAAAAAGGCTTAAAAATCCAAAATTCTTAGTTTTAGTCAGATCTTCTATTTTCAATGAATCAGAAACAAGAAAGCATTTTGAAGCTGTGTGGCAGAGGAAGAAAAGGATTGAGGAAGAAAATTTTGAAGTTTGTAGCACCTCTGTTTTGGTGATTTCTTCTTTTTGTTTACATTTTAAATTTTTGTACATTCTAGGAATACTTGTATATTGATGTTATCTATTTTTATTTTTAGTTTAATTTTCATTTATGGATCAATTTTGTGTTCTAACGTTGATTGTTAGAAAATTTTATTCTATTATGTGCTCAATGCTCCAAATTATTTGCCATTCATTAGGAGATGTTTTTGGATTTGAATAAAATTAGAAAATCAATTTTTAATCCTTATCAATAATAAGATAACATATGTAACTTGAAATATGAATATATCCTTAATAGATATGTAGCTATTTTTTCATACTCAATCTTAATGAATTTATGTCGATTAGTTCATCATAGGAATATAGAAGTTTAATTAATACATATATTGCTACTAGTTTATCTAGAAAAGGCTTGCAGGTAATTTCGTGCATTTTAACTAATAATTTCATTAATTAGAACTAATCAATTAGAGGATAAATTTTATTTAAATGAAATTAATTCGGTGAATTTGGATCTCTAGAGCTTTGTTTTTATTTGTTAGTTTAATTTATTTTAATTTCATTAAATTAGTGATTTTATTTTTTTTATATTTCTTTTTATCAACTATTTAAAAACTCTAGGGTTAAGACTATTTTAATACTTGACTAAATCAAACACAATCTCCGTTGGAACGATAACTTACTTACTTTTTATTATTTATATACGACCACGTATACTTTTGTATAGTGCGTAACCAACACAATCCAACCCAACAACAGTGAAGCTTTTCAACTTCACCCTATGAGGTTTGGGTGTTATTCTATTGATTTTCTAACTTTTTGAAACCGAGATTGATGATGCTTTACTTGACTTCAGACTCTTTGTGTTTAAATTCATTTTCAATTCACAAATATTTGTAAGTTGTTTTCAACAATTGGACTAGTTCTAAACATTGGATTTATAACGAATTAACGATATACAAACATTTATTATTTTGGGAACTTGAATAAGTGAAATGAAGGTATAGTTTTTGAATTAGATGATGAATTATGAGATTATGAATTTTTTAGAATTCAAACCAAGCGAATTCTTAGGGAGACAAACTGTTTTGGTGATTAGGTGAATATCTTGTAAAAGGTAAATCTTGAATATGAGTAATGGAGGAAGCAAATATGCTTCCAAGGCCATAGGATACCAAAAACCCTTTATTGGAGCTTTGGTTTAATTTTTGAAGTTCTTGGCTTAAGTAAACATTCAAGAAAAGTTGTTTAAAATGATTTGAGAGAAATCATTAATTTGAGTAATTGATATTTTGAAAAAAATATTGTGCTTTAGAAAAGAGTCTAAAAAGTAAATTATACGAGTCACGGAAATTTTAGATATATTTGTATTTTTAATAGTTTTGGAAAAAAAAGGATTCAAGGCATTTTAAGTTTGTATCTAGATAGGTTGGATTACATACAGTAGGAAAAGTGCACATTTTAGATTGAGATAATCATCCTGGTATTATTAACGATGGCCCGAGAATATTACACACTACTATAAGTTATAGTAGGAATACAAACTACATTTATTGGTATTATTTAATGTTTTTATATTTGCACCTTTATTATTTCTGTATCATTTATTATGTACTTATTATGATATTGTATTTGAAAAGGGATGTTTTGGAACTGTTTGCTTTTTGAACTTGAATAGCGTGTGTTTTAGAAATATGGTATTTAGAAAAGAAAAATCCTATTAAGCCTAATGCTCATATTTTGTGTTCTAAGACTTTCGCAAGTTACGTGGAAAATAAAGAGATAGAGATTTGACTTCGTATTACCATAAGTTTGTTTAATGTATAAGTTTTGTAGGTCTAGACTTCCAATATCTGTGCATTTGATGCACAAAAACTATAAAGTACTTGTCCTAGTGTTGTATTATCTTAAAAAAATTTACAATTCGATAGTTTTATTATTTTATGGAATTTTAATCCCTCACAAGACGACATTTTTTTAATTAATTTTTGATGTGATTTCTCAAGTTTTCTAAATTTAGGTTAATTTAAGTCCAGATAATTTTTCGTCAAATTCTAATGTCCTTTCTCCCATTTTTTAGACATGATGTTGGTTTTGAAATCGAAAACAGTGAAAACAACGGAAGTGATGAACCGTTTATAACAAAATTTTCATGAAACTTATGGCCATTCTCTATGGCTATATAAATTAGTTATAATTAATATATAAATGTCAATAAATAACTTATTTCTTAAAACAATTAGGTATGATAACTTCAACTCTTGATTCAATTCTATGACTCCTTAATTCTTCTATGCCTACTCTCTGATTACTTAAGCGGACGTGTACATATCCAGGGTTTATGGGAAAGAATTGCAGACACTCTAATTTAGGTTCTTGGTTTGTATTTAACACATAAGAGATCAACGAGTGACTATGGAGAACACCTCTTTCTAGACTTTTATAGGAACTAATAAAAGGCTCTACTAAGCATCTATTCATATATGTATAGGAGGAGTCCTTTCTCAATTTAGATTTAAATAAATTAATAATTAAATAAATAAAAAACTTATCTTCAATTATTATTTTCTTTTTTTAATTAATCTATACATTACATATATAAAAAAGGAGAAAATCACTTTTGGTGTTCTGCCTCACATGCGACAAGTGTCACTCCTTCAAGTTTGCTCCCTTTTTTTTTTTGTTTTTTGTTTTTTCTTTTTTGATATTTTATTTTTTTTCTTTATCCTCTCCCCCTCTTTTTTTTTTCTCTTTGTATAATAACATCGTAACTCCCCCGTAAGCAAAATATATGCGTGTTTTTCACTGATGTATATAATGTGCGATTAATTGGTGCATCAAATGCACTCTTCGGCAAACATGCACAAAAGTGCAATTTAAATGCCCAAACCCATATGGCCCACAAATGTGCTAAGATATATTTATACATACATATACGCATACACATATTCACAAAATCCAATTTAAAAGAAAACTATTTTCGAAAATTAGAAATATTTGACTCTTTAAAAACATAAAACTTGAAGAATATATGTTGTTTGGCAAGAGACAGTCCAAACTATTATCTCAGTTATGAATAGTATAAGGCTCTCACATACTACATTAAAAAAAAATTGCTACAGCGTAAAACCCTCATATGTTACAATAATAGTTCTAAGCACCATGTGAAACACCTTATAAGTTAGCCTAAAAAAGGGATATATCTCTTTATCACGTGCCCATAATATAGGTTTCCTCTTACGTTATGTTTTCCAATTCAAAATAATTAAATAATCATAATATTTAATTTTCAGAGTATATTATTTAAAACTAAAGTAATACTTCATTACCCACATGTTCAAATAATTTTTTAAAACTAAAGTAATACTTCATTACCCACATGTTCAAATAATTTAAGGAAGTAGCAATAGAAACTATAGACATAAATTTAAGCTCTAGTAAAATTAATAATTAATTAACAAATTAATTAATATATCAATTTTATAAACTTCAAAGTTACTCCATTAAAAACTTAGAATTGCAGTCTTAAAATTATCAATATAATTTATTCAAAGCATCAAATTGTCTATTGATATAGTCATTACATATAAATTGATTCTTCATAAATAATTCGTAATTAGAGTCTAGACATTGGATTTACCATTAAATCAAATTGGGTGAGAGTTTAGTTGGGCCATGTGATCACCATTATTAGATCATAGCAAACTCATAAATCAAGCTAGATCCATGATATTGCTAATAATTAAGCAGAAATAACAAAACAAAATAAAAATACCATACAAAAGATTTATAATGATTCACTCAAAATTGAGCTATATCTATTGTAGAGGTGCACTTTACTATATCTTGAATTTAATACAAATTACAATAGCTCTCGTATGAATAAGTGGGAAATGGAAACTTTACAAATGAGAGAAATGAATTAGCAAGAGCGTCAAGAAAGAATCTAGAATAGAATGCCTCTAAATGACGCCTTCGGCCTATTTATAGAGGCTCCTTCAGAGATAGTAGGCTCCTGTAAATGAGAAGTGGGTCTAAGTAACGACTGATGAAGTGGAATATGTGTCATATGCTCATTGGGCGCAAGTTAGGGATCGCCTTTCCTTGATTTGCTATGTAAGTAAGTGGGTCTTCAATCTTCATTCAGTTGCTATTGACTAAAGATCAAACATGTTGAGTTAAACGAGCATAAAGTTCGATAGTTTTGCGTACAATGCTTGTCCAGTCCAAACTACTTAAATGGAGCCTTTCAAAATACAAATCTGCTTCAAACCACCCAACGTGATAAGTGCACTTGATGGGATTGCTTGATTCGATACATTGGGCCACACTCGCTTGTGCCTTGTTCTTTGATTTGGGCTTTGTCCAAATCACACCCCTAACATAGAGCAAGGTAAAATCAGTTGAGTTTTTGAATTGCATCTTTATTTTTAAGCGTCATTGATTTTTTAATAAATAATAAATTCATAAATTTGAGTGCTTATATTATTTAAGACCCGAATCAATACTCAAGAGAATTATTTATTTACTTCTTTTTAGAAAATAAATATATTCCATCTCGTAATTTTAAGATTTCTGGCCACTTATTTTATTATGCCTCCAAAACATAAGGGATAGGAGATTCTTAAATACGTACTGAGTAAATCAAAAGATATAATTGCATAAATAAGAGTCTGTTGATAATTCAATATTAAGATCATCTTATATATGACCATCAGTGGACGTAGAATATGTTATATTTTAACGAAAATTATTTAGTCATTCATCTCGCATCATGTCATGGTCCTATATAATCACGTTAGGCACAATACACTCATTTAATGATTCACTATATTAACGATTCATATAAGATCATTCCATCCTTAATAAAAATGACTTGCACTAGTAACATTCAATTAAAATTTTCATATTTTAACTGAATAATTAATTAGATGTTACTGACTATTTTAATTATCATTCTTAAATATTATCATTTTGTATTTAACATTTATATATAAGTCACTATATTCATAAAGTTTTCAACATAAGTATACACATATATAATAAAAAAAATTATTTATTTATTTATAAATATGTACATTACAAAATAACACATGCTTTAGAGGCATCGTTCCTAACAAATGACATTTGGACATGACGATTACTAAATAATGCTTTTTGAACCTTCTATTTTGCCTTTCGATTGATTTTTCAAACATGGCTAGATTAGTCCAATATAAGAAAGGTTGTCAAGAAGCACAAAGCAATAATATAAAAAAAATTTCACATGCACAACGTTCGAAGCACAAGTAACTTCAAAAAATTCTCTGTGATTTTCATATCATGTCCTCAATCTTAATCACCAATTTAAGTTAAAACAAACAGTTCTTCTTCATTTCCTTTTTATTTTTTGTTGTTTTTTTTTTTGGGTTGCAAATTTGAAACATAGATCTAAAGTAGATAATGACCATAGTTCATGGCAAATATTTAGTTTCCCAAGAGGTGAAAAACCAAACGCAAATTTTTCTCTTCTTTCAACGAATATATCTTTTGCTTTTTTTTTGTTTGTTTTGTTTTTTTAATTCTTTCTTCAAATGATCGTTTTTCTTTTTCTTCCAGGTGGCACCAAGAAGAAAAAAAAAGAGAAGGTAAAGTAGTTGAATAATTTAATTAAATGATACATGTACTTGTTTTTTACTTCTTCAATTGATTCATAAAGGTCACAGATACATCAACGAGCTACAATATGCCTTGTTAACTTGGGATAATTGTGGATTTAGATTAATAGTTCGCTTAATTGGCGTGGGTGGGAATGAAATGAAACACAAGGGGGCCTATAAAGTTTATGTTTAATTTACGCAATCTAATTTGATTATGATGTATAAGTTTATACGATATGTTATCATCATGAGACTTTATAATTTATTACTTTTATTTGTTTAATGTTTATACCTTATATTTCAAGGTATTGTTAGGGTTATTTTGTATTAGGCTGTGGGTGCCCTATTTGTGACCTCTTCCAATTGGTGTAAGTTGTCCGTTAGGGGTTGAGTGGGAGTACATCAAGTGACAGAGTTTAGCAAGTCCACTTTCAAGATTCCGACAATGGGACTGGCTAGGTAGGCCCGTCTTGGTTCGTGTTGGTTCTGGCCCCAGCTAGGTAGGGTAGAGAGACCCTAAGGCTTGCGATATCCAAGGGCCCACCGTAATTTTGACTCCACAACGATGAAGACGTTGATGAGAGGGGACTCCTAAACAAGCAGATGGTATAGGAGAGGAATGTAACCTGTTTGCAGAGGATTTCCTAAGTTTACGGTGGTGAAAGCACATACTTTGTATTGAATAATATGATAAAGTGAAGTGGTGATGCTTTGCACCACATTAAGTGCGGCATTTTGTGGTTTAGATAGAGAAAACAAGTTGCAGCCCTCTAACGGTGAATTTGATAATCTTGGGTCAAGGGCCTTGTTTGGACCACGAAAATGTGTGGTTTACGTAACCTTTGTAAGGCACCACCCCATCTAATGAAAAAGACACCTAGAAAAATGTTTTGTAAGGGACTCGTAAGAAGGTATGGAGATAATTTTTTGAGAAGTAAAACTGGGGAAGAAGAACCTTTAAAATTTATCATATTTTTATAAATTATCTAAAATATTTTCCTTAAATTATTAATAAAATAATCAACATATTTAATTAAACCTGTTTAATTATTTTTAATTAAACCGTCACATCACCAGCTATGTTTAGGTTCGTGACAGAACTACAGTTATTTCTCCAAGAAGGGCAAGTTTTTTTTTTTTTTTTTTAATTTTAACCATGCATGTGTGTTGTTGTGAATTAAAATGATGTGGTAGCTTGGGTTGGTGTGGTGGCAGCGATTGTTAGTGTGTTTTTTTATGGTGTGATGATTTTGGGCTGTTTGTGTTTTATGTTTTTGTAAAAATTACAACGTGTGTCTAAATTATTGTTATAAAATTAAAATTTAACACAATATTTAAAATATATTAAAAATATCTTTAATGATATTACATATTATACTATATAATTACATATAAATAATTTTAATAATATCATTATAAGATATTTATAAAATTTTTATAAATTAAAGTTATATTTTAATTCAATAAATATAATTGAGTCAATTGTCTCATTAGTCCTTATATTTTTCGATTATAAATGATGGGCTTTTAAAGACAACTGGTCCATGTTGAAGCAACCACAGCCTTTTCAGATTTTTTTTTTCCTCATGGAGAAATTAGTCTGAAGGGTTGGTAAGCTTCTCTCCTTCGTCTCCTCTCTTTCTCTATGCTCTACTCTCTCTCCTCAACCGCGAGCGAAGAATGCTGTCGCGCTCGTCTCGGATCACAGATCGTCGCGTCGTCGGAGGGCCAATCGGAGAGTGGAGATCGAGGAAGATGAATGCGGTGGGGAGATAGGTGTCGAGATCTACTCCGACGGTGCCTCACCAGCGCCAATACTCCGACAACTTCTTCGACGCCTCCTCATCTCTCGCAGGTTTGCCCTAATTGCACTTTGCGATTTCTCAATTTCGTTTGTCACGATCGTGATTTTCGTTTTTGCTTTGTTTCGCGAGCAGGATTTCAGCCTGTATGGGACCGGAACGAGCAGGAGCAGCGGCACGCCGCGGCGGAGTTTGAAGATGTTGCTTCAGGAGTATCATAATTTCACATTTCTCAGTCATTGTGGTCTCTGCAATTTTTTTTTGTACAATGGATTCTAACTTATCATTTAACATAATTTAGTAGTTTCGGAAAAGGTTGAACATGTTATAATGCCGGTAGCTGTGGATTCCACTCAGCAGGAAGCTTTGTCAGTTTTGAAGAAACTGAAGGTGTGATTATTTGGAGATTATTCTCTAGTTTCTTGCCTGCATTGGATTTCATACTTTGCTTGAAAGTTTCTTTTATGATCACTAGGAAGTGAAAGAATTATCGATTGCCTATGTTTATTGCTTTATCTAAATTGTGGAGTTTGAAATGGCGGGATAATCAGTCAAATGAACTAACAATAGCGTTTGAAAATGATTTATAACTAAAAGGTTTTCTGTCTTCTTTTTTTTTTTAAAATTGAGCAGGACCCCTATATCTTTGAAATTTTTATAGTATGAATATGCATGGTGATGAAATAGTATAGCAATCTCAGTGAAGTTCTGGGTCCAGTACTTAGCATAGTCTCAACTGTAACTAAGGTATGCAGATCATTGAAAATGATGTCAAGGCTGACGAGTTGTGCACTAGAAAGGAATATGCAAGATGGCTTGTTTGAATGAATTCGTTATTAGAAAGGTAGTAATACGTTATTTCCATTGAAATGACTTGAAAAATATTTTGTTTAAATTTGATTGATAATTTTCTATGGCATGCTTATCAATTTTGGATTGTAGGAACTCAAGGCACCGGATTATCCCATCAATGTTACTTTCAGAATCTGTTAAGGCTGCATTCAATGAAGTGAGTGTTGAAGACCCGGATTTTGGTTCCATTCAGGGTAAGGATTGATCCTAATGTCTAAGGTTATTTATCTGGCAAAAGCAAATGTTTGAATCCTTGCTTTCGAATCTCAAGCCCTGGTAGAGGCTTGGTGTTGTTCCCAGTAAATTAGCACGTAACTCCAGTAATTATGGTTTTTAAGGGAAAGGAGATGCTTTGTTTTGCTCCTGACAGGTAGACTACTTGCTTGAATTTCTTTTTCTTCTTTGCTAATATGTTTAGATTTTTCTTACTAAACAAGGCATATATGACGCTGTAAATTTATCTCTTGACAAGATCTGATAAACTGGAAAGCCCAGCTAGAGTATCAAATCGTCCCAGGAATAATTGAACAGGTACGGAAAAATTTGAGATATCATTTTGTACTGTTATTTCTCTTTTCTCTTTGAAATATAATGAAGGTGACTATTGTTCAGAAGAACATATATTTAAAAATCTCTGACTTGTTTACGTCGAGATATTAACAACAAAATTAGGTTTCATGGATATGAAAAAGCTAAGATCAGATGCAACACTAGGACTTTATATGGACATGTTGGCTGGAGATAACACCATTATCAGAAAAGCTTTTAGCTGTGAATATTCTATTGAGATTTTATGGTTGTTTTGTCTTACACTATTACGTATATGTTCTTTTTTTTTTTTTTAGGTTTGCAAACAGAAGCTTCAACATTGTTTTTGGTTTGTGGTGATATCTAGTTGTCCTCTCGGTTTTGGTTTGTGGGACCATGTTTTTTAATTTCTTTTTCTTAGTTTAGATTGTTATTTTTGGTTTTGTTCAAACTGTATTTAGTTTATTTCATTTTGATATGAAATGATAATTGGCGGACTGACGGGTTCTAAGACAGAACCTGTTGGCCCCTGGCGGAAGCTAGTGGAATCTAGTGGGTTCCTGCTTCAGAACCTACTAGATTACAATTCGGCACCTCGCGTTGGCGACCAGAGGTGTTAGCATTTCTTTGTTTCAAAGAAAATATGTTGGAATTTGAAATGCTCCAGATTTGGAACCTACCAGGTTAAAATTTGACACCCGTGCCAGCGACAAGAGATAGTTGGCGCTTTTTTGTTTCAAAAAAGTATATTAGAATCTGGTAAGTTCCAGCTTTGGAACCTACTAGGTTACAATTTGAAAGGCGGTTGATGCTTTTTTGTCAAAGAAAATATGTTAAAATCTAGTAGGTTTCAACTTTAGAACCTGACAAGTTACAATTCGACACCCTACAATGGTGACCGAATGCCGTTGGCGCTTCTTTGTTTTAAAGAAAATATGTTAGAATCTGATAGGTTTTCAAAGTTGGAACTTGGCAGGTAACATTTCAGCACCCGTGCTGGCGATTAGGGTGGGTTTTGGGACCGAACCTCGTTCCTACAGGTGTCGGCGAATTCCCGCATGAGGAAGTGAGAAGAAAGAGTAACTTGGACTTTTAATAAATCTTTAATTTATAATAAATGGGTAGTTTTAATTAGTGGTTTGTTGGAGGGCATTTTTAATAAGTTGAAGCATTTAGGTATTATTCTTGTAAGTTGCCATTTTCTATTTTATTTTGAACTAATTTCCTCAACACCCATTTCATTTTAATTCTTCATAGACTTAGGGCCTCCAAAATGGGTTAAGACCAGCACATTTATGTTACTTGATTTTCTAAGCCACAATTGACTTTTACATTTCCGCAGAATGGTTGGGTCCACATATCACACCTTGGCCATATAGCAGAATATAGACTGGGTGTGAACCCCAAAAGAAAAAAGGCATCAATAGATACTAAAAAGCTATTCTTATTATGAATAATCAATTATGTCTGTTCACTAAGAATTGGTGTCTAAAATTAGATCTGTATATTCATGCTGAAGTAAGCGCTGACATAAGCATAATAGAGATGTCAAATGTAGCGGAATTACTGTAGCAATAGCGGCTATCGTTACTGTAGTAGTCTATAGTACCGTAGCAATTTCGGTAGCTGTAGAATTTCCAGCTACAATACCACAAAAAGTTTTGTTGTTAAATAAATTCATTTAGCCATAATAAAATATCACATAAGCATGAAGTCTAGTATTTACTAGTTTAACAGCGATAAAGACCTATCTTAAAGAAAATTCAATAACTCATAAAATATTCATCAAATCACCATGAAATTTTCCAAATCATGACCTAACATATACATGAATATCTCTGCAAAATTTCATACAAATCACAATTCGTTTAGTCCTTGAACATATGACTACATTTTTGTAAAACTTAACCGATCAGCAATAGTTTGTTCATGAGTAGCAGAGAATGAAAATTCAAATGACGTGAAACTTTGAGGAACATTATCTAACACATACATAGACATCATACTAAAATTTCATAACAAACGAACACCTATAGACAAAGTTATGGGGAATGAAATTAAAGAGACAATACCATTATAGACATAAACCTGGAATGAAATTCTTACTTCAGTATGCTCCTTCTCTAATTCTTTTGAATTCTCCTAAAAGAAGGCTTAATATTTCTTCCAACTCTTTGCAGCAAAATAAGAGAGAGAAGAAGGAGAAGAGAATGTGAGAGAAAGGGGGAGAAACTAAGAGAATTTTGTGAGAGAAAAATATGCATGAAAAGAGATGATCGAAGAGTGTTCCACGGCTAGAATTGCTTGATTAAAGTTCTTGCGTGAAAAGAAATTAATGTTCTAGGGATTTTTATTCCTCGCTCGATTGGAAATTCTCTGTTTAGCAAAACCTTATGTGAATTGGATGCTGACATAAATCTTTTGCCTTTGTTTATTTTTCGAAAGCTTAGATTAGGTGAAGTGAGGCCAACTATAGTTTCATTGCAACTAACGGATTGCTCAATAAAGCATCCCATAGTATCATTGAAGTTGTGCTTGTTAAGGTGGATAAATTTATTATTCCGACTGAATTTATTGTTTTTGATATAGATAAGGATAGAGAAATTCCTATCATTCTTGAAAGACCATTTTTGGAAGCTGGGCAAGCTTTTATTGATGTTCAAACAGGAGAATTATGGCTTACAGTACAAGAGGAGGATGAGGTCACTTTCAATGTCTTTAATGCCATCAAGTAGCCGTAAGCGAGTGATAGTTGATTTCGCATTAATATACTTGATTCTTTGGCAACTAAAATGTTTAGTTGGCCTAAGGAGCTGTTGGAAGCTTGTCTTGTTCATCCCAATATTTCTACGAAGGAAGATCCCAAAGTTGTAGATTGTGAGCTATAGATGGACTATTTTGACACAAACAGCCAGAAGTACTTTGAAGATTTAGGGCAAGGAACTTCACGCCTTCTCCCATCAATTATAAAGCCTCCCACCCTAGAGCTTAATCCTTTGCTAGAGGATCTTGGTTATGCCTATCTTGGAGAATCATCCATTCTTCCAAAAATCATTTCTTCCAAGCTCTCTAATGAAGAGGAAGACAAGTTATTGAGAGTGTTTATAGAACACAATCGGCTATTAGGTGGAGTCTTACAGATATTAAAGGGATTTAGTCCATCACTTTGTATGCACCGGAATTTGTTGGAAAAATATAGCTAGCCAACAGTTGAGCCACAATAGTGATTTAATCCAACAATGAAGGAGGTGATTCATTTTATGGTCTTAAAGTAGTTATATGCCAGGGGATTTACCCAATCTCTAATAGCTTATGGGTTACTCTCATTCAAGTGGTACAAAAGAAGGGAGAAGTACGGTAGTGCAGAATGCTAATATCGAGTTGATTCCTAGAAGAACCATCATATGGTTTATCAGAAGTTTATGAAAGCTACTCTGAAATACCATTTTCCTTTGCCATTCATTGATTAAATGTTGGATAGACTAAAAGGAGATGATTTCTATTGTTTTCTAGATGGTTATTCGAGGTATAATCAAATAGCTAGAGCATTGGAGGATTAAAAGAAGGCTAATTTCACTAGTTCCTACGGTACATTTGTTTTTCATCATATGCCATTTGGACTTTGTAATGCATTGGCCATATCCAAAGGCATATGACGGCTATCTTTTCGGACTTAGTGGAGCAAATTATAGAGATATTCATGGATTGCTTCTCCTTATTTGGATCTTCCTTTGAACATTGCCTTGGTAATCTATCATTGGTTTTGGAGTGATGTGAAGAACTTAATCCTATGCTTAATTGGGAAAAGTCTCACTTCATGGTGCAAGAAGGAATTATTTTAGACACGTAAAACTCTTCCAAGGGGATTAAAGTAGATAGAGCAAAAATTGAGGCAATGGAGAAGTAACTGCCATCGACAACAATTAATGGAGTTCAGAGTTTTCTTGGACATGTCGGATTTTATAGAAGATTCATCAAGGATTTCTCCAAGATTTCCAAATCTTTTTGTTCTTAGCTTGTGAAATGTGCTCCTTTTGTTCTTGATGGAGAGTATGAAAAGGCTTTCGTGTTGCTTAAAGAGAAGCATGTGTCGACACCTATTGTTTTAGCACTGGATTGAGAATTGTCGTTTGAATTGGTATATGATGTGGTGGTTTGCCGGGAGAAATTTCAACTAACATGGTGAAAACACAATGGAATAATGTTTTTAAATTTTTCTTACTTTTAATATTTTTCTCATGATGTTATATACAATAATTGAATAAAACACAAACTTATAAGTTTGGCAATAACTTTGGATGATCAAGTATTTCAAAACTTTCATATCTTGTTGTGCTCCTCCTTTCGACATCTTCTCGGCAGGTGTTCTTTAAAGTTTTAAAGGAGAGAAAAGTAAGAACATTAGATAGAGGCTATAGAAAAATCTATAGAAAATAGGGCCTTTGAGGTCTATATATATGTACACTGATCCTAGGTGGTTGGAATAGAATCTCCAATGGGATTTTGTATAAGGAAATCACACCTAACCACTTTAGAGTGGTTAGGCATGATCTATCATTTCTCTAACAGAAGAATGACATGTTTCTAAACTACCTTAAATTAGTGGGATTTTGTATCCACCTAGTATCTGTCTAAGACTTGATTTGGCTACAAATTGAGATATTATTTATTGTAATTTTTAAAATAAATATCCTTTATGGATTTTTAATTATTTATAATATCCAATAAAATAAATAGTTATTGTGCAATATCTTTTTCAACCTTTAAATTTTTTTCACACTTTGATAACTGTAATAACCCTCTCTACATGGCCGTTACTTAGCTTTTTAAATATACTTTTTAATTAAATCTCTAAATTTTGCAGAATATTTTTTTATATCCTTTAAAAGTTAAGTTTATTGATTATATTAAAACTTTTTTTTTAACAACTAATTAATTAGTAACATAGCGGTAATTTGAAAATATATATATCGTAGCGAAATTTTAAAGTTATATACAAGGCTTATGAGTCATAGTTGTCGAAATAGTCATCATCACAACAGACATCAAAATAGTCATCAAAACATAAGCGGAAATCTAAGTGCACGGTATCCATTTCTCATGTCTCCACTTTGATTGTCCGTCGTTTTGCCATCATCTATTAGGCGTTACTGATAGGTTGTTTACCTACAGTATGAATATTCTTGGATGAGTTTTCGCTCAGCAAGTAGGAATAGTAACTCGCAAAATGTTTAATGCAGGACGTAATCATATGTATGACTAATAAAATGCATGAACCGTATTATGCTTAGTTATGAACTTGTCTTATTATTAATCGGGCCCGAGTAGTCGTGCTGGTTGTGTGCGATCAATGGGATGTTAGGGTTTGCAAGGTCTTAACAACACCGTGACCAATTATAATTTATTACTTCAACATGGAGTCTCCCCGTGGGTCGAGATGTTGGTACGACTCTCTTGGTTTATTTTTTGTTTAAGTTTAACTAGTTATTTTAGTGAACATATAATATGACATGGCATATCGTACTTAAAACTTAACATGCTTGTAACATATTGAAAATTTTTATTTTAAATCATTTGTACTGTAGGCGAGATTTTTACTTACCTGTATTGGTGAAGTAGACTCCCCTATCAATTTTGAGTTCCTCTTTCTCTACTGAATAAATTTGTACAAACACCCATTACGAGTGTGTAAGAATTTCCTATTTTAGGCTATTAAATTTTAGCATAAACTTAAGAATTTGATCATTTTGTTAAATTGCAAATTCCTTTATCAACTTATCATGAGTTTCCTCATTCCTATTACAAGGATTAATTTATTTACTTTTACTAAATCCTCTTGATATTCAAACTTTTCCTTTATTGCCACATGTTCATATCTAAGTTGATAATTAATTGATTTCACAACAATTAATTATTTATCATCATTTAAACCGTGAGTCATTAATCCACTAAATTAGTCACTCTTGAATTCATGATTCTTGCCTAAGTCCTAATTGCACTTATTATAAATTCATTTCTCGGGTTCGCAATTGATTTTAAGTCCGTAAGCCCAAAAATGCCATTATAACGTCTTATAGATTCTACCGATAGATTGTATTTTGAGTGGTAATTTTTTTTAGACTAAAATGGGCGTTGGACCCGTGCCTAACATTGTGGCATTAAGCTCTATCATATCGGGTTTTTATGCTTGCAAATTTAATGTTTAATTGAAAACGATTAAAGTTTATCCTTGAAATTCTTACTCATTTAGCTTGGAATTTCAAATAAAAATTGATCCATAAAATAACGCCCATAAAATAACGCCCAAAATTGTTAACCCACTAAATATCGGACTTATATAACTTTTCAAAAGTACTATAATTATTGGTTTAGGGAAAAATCAAATTTTGAAGTCACGCAATCTTTGTTTGTAAAAACTGGTACCGATAGAGTAATTTTGAAAGATTTATATGAAATCGTTTATTAAACACAAATTTTCTTTTAAAGTTTTTCCTCGTAAAAGTTAGTTGTTTTTAAATGTGTGTTTTAATAATTTTTCTTGTTTGTTCTAAAGTCCTGGTTACCATTTTATTTTGACAAAATTGCTTTCTGGTTAACACTTTGAAGGTTTTACCAATTAAAAGTTTTTGACTGTTTTTGCATAAAGGTCACAAAAGAAAAACCAAGGGAGACCCTATGAATATGAAAAATGGGAATGAATTTCCTTTTCTTGCACCTCAAGAAGAGGCAAGACAAGTTCAAGATAGATATGAAAGGATAAACTTAAATGTTATGAACCCTTAGAAATTTTAAAACAAGTAGATAAACATGTTTTAGATATTCATTATCACTAGTCTAGGATAACTAGATGATAAAGACCTATAAATTAAGCAATAAAAAGATGAACTCTCTGGCCAGTTTTTATGTGTCAGATCATGATCTAGATGCAGATACGTAACCTAAGATATGAAGTAGAATAGTACAAGTCCTGAAACAAGAGAAAAAAAAAAAAGCTTCAAGAAAGCGAGGACAAACTCCCATATCAAGACTTTTGGGGCAAGTTGCTAAGAACTAGAAAACCCATGAGATTAGGATACGAAGCCAAAGGATACCCTAGTTCATCTCAATTTTCAAGGATGAAAATTATAAGGTGGGTAGATTGTAATGATCTAAAAAATCCAAAAATTAATAAGTATGATTAATTGAGGATTTTTCTCTCATTACTCAACTAAGTACTTGAGAAAGTATAAGTTTTGAGTTTATTAACACGCAAATTTGAAGGCCTTGATAGCTGTAAGACCTTAGAAATAAATAATGTTATGAATGTATAAATTTATGTGCTTTATTTCTAAAACATGTAATAATGTAATGCATGATAGTGCATTGAAATAATTGTTTAATGTGCTAAATTAAAAGTTTATGCTTCATTAATTTCATGCATGAGTCAAAAAGGTGATGTTATCTTGCAAAAAGTGAAATTTCTAACTTATTATGACTATGTGGAAAATTTCTAATTGATATCAGTTCAGTAAAAGAAACCCAGTTCAATAGCGATCATAAGCTCCATACCGTAATTTAGAAAATAGTGAGCACCAAGTTTAAGTATGCAAGATGTATGACAGTTTTATTAAGATTGATCTCGAAATTTAAGGAGATCATAAAGAATGATAAGAATTTCAAGCAAGTTATAAGGATCATTGGAAGTTTGAGAATTTCAATATTTTGAATGTGTATAGTTAGTTATTATACACATTAATAATTATGTAAGGTTTATTATTATTGTTGTAATAACAATAATAACAGTTGTCATAATAATGGGGAAGAAGAAGAAAGACGTTGATAGGGTCCACAAACGTTGATCTATTGATAAGATGTGGACCTATAAATGGCTCTTTACGAGGAACAGTTTGAGTTTGAGTTGCACCGTAAAGCTTGAAATAATGCTAGGTTTATAATTTGAATTAAATTGACTTACAGATAGTCAATTTATAAAACTATTTTAAATTAAGACTACTATTTTTACGACAAAATTTGAATCTTAAAATATGAAAATTTTTAATGAACAATACATGTTTGAAGTTATAATTTTTAAAATAAAAAAATATTTATATTGAGCAAAATTTTAAATACATAATATCTTTCTTAGAAGTCATACGCGCACACACACACACACACATATATATATAAATATGCACACAGTTGTGAAAATAACTAATCACTAGTTTTGAAGGCAAATGTATCGAAGTTTACTGTTTTAAAATAAGACCAAGGACTCAAATTTTAAGTTTTAACCAAAGTTCTTAAATACAAAGTATTATTATTAGCAAATATAAATATATATATATATATATATATATATATTTGGTGAATAAGTGAATTAAGGATTTTAAAGACAATATTGTCAAAGTTTATCATATTAGAACAAATTCAAGAAATCCATGCAATATGGATAAATTTTATGAAAATGATTTTATGACAGCATGGAGATGCTTATACGACAATAATATAGCAAGAAAAAAATTAGAATTTATGTAAGCATTTTTAAAGAACATGAATATTACAGTTTTTAAAAGTACAATTATGTTTATGAGAATTTCAAGCTTAAGAATCAAATTTGATCTGCCCGACATGACATAGTTTAGACTGTGTAGATTACAAGGTTGTCTATAAATATGTGGACAAAAAAAAAATCAGCCAATTGAATTAGCTCCCTTTCTCTCTCTACACTTTATCTTTCCTCAAACTCAGTCTAAGATTCGGCCTTTGTTATTGACACCTCCCGCACCAATGGAAAGCTCTCGACGAGCTAAGTCAAACGGTGTGTTGTGCCGCCCACAATGCCGTCGGAGGAAGCCACACGCATCGGTCAAAGTGGCGGAGAAACTCAAACTTTTCAGCAAGATATCTTCGTTGTTTGACCTCCAATTGACGTGATTCTTTTTCCTACACGACCATCGCGACGAGAGGAGCACGATCCAAGCTGGGTTGCATCTCAATGGCTGCCGAAATGCTCCGCCCATCTACCCTTTGTCGCCGTCACCGTGCCACAGTTGACCTCGTCATCCTAGGTGGAGTTGAGGCACACGATCGGTGCCATTAGCCTCAGTCCACCACGGGGAATCTTTCCCCTCAATCAATTACAGCAAGCCATGGCTGCATGAAAATAGATCGAAGAGCACCGTCGCCAACCGTGGGAGATGGATCTCACCGTTCCCAGCCAAATTGTGCCAAATTAATGGCACCAAATCATTCAAAGGGTGTAAAGGAAGAAAACCCATGCCTCAATTGCTTGAAATCACCGCCGTTCATCGGAGAACGAAGCCGCTATCTAGTGCCGTCGTGGTGGCCACCGTTTCCAGCCATGTTGCTTCAAATTGATGAGGGGAAAATGCTCAGAAACGAGTGGGTAGCAAAACCCCTCGCCAATTTAGGGCTGCAACTGTCGAAGTACCGCTGCCTAAGCCTCCATTTTGGCCGAGATTATGGACTTAAGCCACTTGGGAACGCGAAGAAGATATGAGGAAAAACTACCCCGAGTTATTCTAATTTTCGGGACGAAAATTCTTAAAGGGGTAGATTGTAATGACCAAGAAAATCTTAAAATTCCATAGCATAAATTGCCTATTTAAATTAAGGATTTTTCAGGAAACACTGTGTAAAAAATGTGTGATCGAAGAATTTGTAGAATTAACATATGACTATTCCAAAAATTCTATAAAAGATTTTATAGTTAATTAATTACCTATTATAATTTAATAAAGAGATTTATAGATTCCACCGCAACTGAGGCGGAAGAAAGTTATCTGTAACGAATATGAGAAATTTAATTATGAGAATTTTCGAGTGCAATACTAAGTTAGTGGTGTACCAAGAGACACTCTAACGCGAATTAGATCCTTAATTGTCAAATTAGTCAAAAATGGAGTTACGCAAGTAGTCGTATCGATAGAAACTACTATACAAGCTCGGTAGTGGCACTATTAAAAACTATGTCACTAATAAGCCTAGATACTAAAAACATGAAGTTCATATTTTTTTATTAAGTCTAAAATAAATTTCTAGACTTAATGCAGTCGACAAATCGATACGCGACTAAACTTTGATTGATATTTCATACTGTGATTAGCGTGTCATAGTATTTGAAAAAATAGGAGATGATTAGTCAAGTTATAAAATTTTCTGTCAGCTATGTTAATCATTATTGGCAGTATAAAATTTACCTGCTTAATGAAAGCTTGCAAGAAAAGTCTAAGGTACCCTTGATTTAAGCTACATATAATAATGGTTGTCCTTTACAATTGATGAAGGTCAACTTAACACTCCACCCATTCCTACCAAAAGCGCCAATCTTAGGGAAGAATAAAGCTTAGTTTAAGCCAAAAATTATATTACTTCCATTCTCTCAACCGAGTAACCAACCCTCCAAGAGAAGAAAAAAAAATTCCCATTTCCATTCTTCCCACCAAGTGAGTTAGAATCACAAAGAAAGAAAAATTTGTTTTGTCTTCACTTGTCTCCACTTGTTCCACCGAGTAAGCAAGTTACAAAGAAAAAAAAAATTGTTTTGCCTTCACTTGTCTCCACTTGTTCCACCGAGTAAGAAAGTCACGAAGAAGAAGTAGAAAAAGAAGGAGATGGTGTAGAGTATTATCCAAGGTAATATCTACACCTTTCCTTTTCTTTTTATTTTTCTTAGCAAAGAAAAGAAAATATGTTGCTTAGATAGCATTTATGTGATGACCAAAACAAGTTATATTTTTACATGATAAAATTTTAATCTAGTGTTGGAACAAGAAGAGAAGAAAAGAAAAGAAGTGGAGTTTGAAGCCCTAGGAACACCTCACAAAAGTAGTCCCCAAGGGTAAACAATTCTAAACTTTTCCTTAATTTTAGGATAAAGTTTATAGAGTCATGAGAGAGTTGATAATTGAGTGAGGAAATATATTGTAATAATTATTTATGTGTGACTAGTATGGTTTGTGCTTGTATGTGATGTAAAAAGTTAGTATTACATGTTAGAATTATGCTTTGTGCAAGTTTTAGTCCGTGGAAAAAAATTTCACAAACTTTGAATGTGAAAACGGAGGCCTTAGAATCAATTTTTAAAATTTTGCTGAACACGGGAGTTTTCGTTTTCGTCATTTTGAACAAAAACTCATGATTGTGAAAAAACACAGTTTTAACTCTAAGTAGGCCTACCGAAAGTGTTTATGAACTGCCTAAAACAGTCCTAAAAACTGCCAAAAAGGCAGCCCAAAAACTGCCTAATGCAGTTTATTGAAACTGCCCAAAACAGTTCCAACAACCAATTTTGGACCATTTTGAGTTCGAATTTTGCATTTTGTTGAACATAGAAGTTTTAGATTTCAACAAGACAAATAACTTTTGTGAAGAAATTTTTTTCAAAATATGCCTCCAAAATATAGTTATAGACATTTTTTCAAAACAGTCCAAAAACTACATTTTTGGTAGAAAACTATTTTAAAGTTTCGGGTCGTTTTGAGACCGAATACAATTTTTGCCAAACATAAGAGGTTTAATTTGTAGTAAAATGAAGAACTTTCATGAAGAAATTTTTTGTGAAACTCTATTTCTAAATTGGACTTAAAATTTGATATATAAAAACAGTCAAAAACTTTTATATTTGGCAAAAATTATAGTTCGGCCTCGAAACGACCCGAAACTTTAAAATAGTTTTCTACGCAAAAATATAGTTTTTGGACTATTTTGGAAAACTGTCTATAATTATATTTTAGAGGTAGATTTTGAAAAAAAAAATTCACAAAAGTTGTTCGTCTCGTCGAAATCTAAAACTTCTATGTTCAGCAAAATGTAAAATTCAGATTGAAAATGGTTCAAAAATGGCAAAACAATTCCAGCAGTATGTAAAATTCGTACTCAAAATGGTTCAAAAATGGCAAAACAGTTCCAGCAGTGCTGGAACTGTTTCGGTAGTTTCAAAAACTGCATTGGGCTATCTTTTTGGCAGTTTTTAGGATTGTTTTAGGCAGTCCAAAAAAACTGTTTGGTAAGCCTATTTAGAGTTAAAATTGTGTTTTTTCACAGCCATGGGTGTTTGTTCAAAATGACAAAAAACTAAAACTCCCATGCTTGGTAAAGTTTTAAAAATTAATTCTAAGACCTCCGTTTTTACATTCAAAGTTTGTGGAAAATTTTTCCACAAACTAAAACTTGCACAAAACATAATTCTAACATGCAATACTAACTTTTTACATCACATACAAGCACAAACCATACTAATCACACATAAATAATTATTACAACAAATTTTCTCACCCATTCATCAAATCCCTCATGACTTTATAAAGTTTATCCTAAAATTAAGGAAAAGTTTAGAGTTGCTTACCCTTGGGGACTACTTTTGTGAGGTGTTCTTAGGGCTTTAAAATCCACTTCTTTTCTTCTCTTCTTGTTCCAACACTACATTAAAACTTTATCATGCAAAATCTAACTTGTTTTGGCCATCACATAAATGCTATCTAAGCAACATATTTTCTTTTCTTTGCTAAGGAAAATAAAAAGAAAAGGAAAGGTGTAGATATTACCTTGGACAATGCTTTACACCACCTCCTTCCTTTCCTACTTCTTCTTTGTGACTTGCTTACTCGGTGGAACAAGTGGAGACAAGTGAAGATAAAACAAATCTTTCTTTCTTTGTGATTCTAAGTTCACTCGGTGGGAAAAATGGAAGTGGAATTTTTTTTTTTTGCCTTTTTCCTTTAGACTAGCTTACTTGGTGGAACAAGTGGAGACAACAAATTTTTTTCTTTGTGATTCTAATTCACTCGGTGGGAAGCATGGAAGTGGATTTTTTTTTCCTTCTCTTGGAGGCTTGGTTACTCGGTTGTGAGAATGGAAGTAGTGAAATTTTTAGCTTAAACTAAGCTTTATTCTTCCCCAAGATTAGAGATGCAACAATGGGCTGGGGCTTGTGGGCCGGCCCGGGCCCGTCCTACTACAATAATGGGTCGGGCCGGCATAGTCCAACACTGTTTACGGCCCGGTCTGGCCCATAAATATTGATGGGCTGGGCTGGGCTGGGCTGGGCGAATATATGTCAGCCCATGAGCCGGCTCGGCACGGCCCATGGAAAATCATGGGCCTGGCTGGGCTGGGCCGACCCACAATGAAAAATGTTCTTTTCTTTTTTTATGTTTTTCGTAATTTTGTTAATATCTTATGTATAATTATCCCGATTTTACTCTTTTTTCCTTACTAAGGTTTTGTCCCATTGGGTTTTCCCTAGAAAGGTTTTTAATTAGGCAATTATAAATAAAATATCCCTTTTTATATTTCCCTTGACTATTTAAATTTTTATATTTGTTAACTTGTTTAAAAATTCAAAAATAAAAATTAAAACTTACATGTTTAGATGGGTTGGCCCATTTAAACCCATGATGGGCTAGCCCATTTAAGGCCCACGGCACGACCTATGTAAAATTGGCCCGCGGGTCGGGCCTGGCCGGCCCAAGGTAATTTCAATACGGGCCGGGCCGGCCCACAAAATTGGTGGGCTGGGCCGGCCAGGCCCGTGGCCTGCGTGGGCCTAAGGAGAACGAGCCGGGCCTGGCCAGGCCGGCCGGTTCTTGCATCACTACCCAAGATTGGCGCTTTTGGTAGGAATGGGTGGAGTGTCAGGTTGGCCTTCATCAATTGTAAAGGACAACCATCATTATGTGTAGCTTAAATCAAGGGTGCCTTAGACTTATCTTGCAAGCTTCTATTAAGCAGGTAAATTTTATACTGCCAGTAATGATTAACATAACTGACAGGAAATTTTATTACTTGACTAATCCTCTTATTTTTTCAAATACTGTGACACGTTAATCATAGTATGAACCAAAATTGATCAAAGTTTAATCGCATATCGATTTTTTGACTGCATTGAGTCTAGAAATTTATTTTAGACTTAATAGAAAATGTAAACTTCACTTTTTCAGTATCTAGGCTTAATAGTGATATAGTTTTTAATAGTGTCACTATCCAAGCTTGTACAATAGTTTTTATTGATACGGCTACTTGCGTAGCTTCATTTTTGACTAATTTGTTAATTAAGGATCTAATTCGCATTAGAGTATCTCTTGGTACACTACTAACTTAGTATTACACTCAAAAATTCTCATAATTAAATTTATCAGGTTCGTTACAGATAAATTTCTTCCGCCTTAGTTGCGGTGAAATTTATAAATCTCTTTATTAAATTATAATAGTAATTAATTCAGTATAAAATCTTTTATAGAATTTTTGGAATAGTTATATGTTAATTCCACAAATTCTTCAATCACACATTTCATACACAGTTTTTCCTGGAAAATCCTTGATTTAAATAGGTAATTTATGCTATGAAATTTTAGGATTTTCTTACTCGTTACAATAACAACCCTATCACATGAAAATCATGTGATATAATTATTATGCAAGGGAACCCCTAGACATATATAACTTAAGCTCCAATAATTATTTATAATTTAATCTCTGATAACCAAATTAAACTAATTATTGACTTCAGTTTGCGCTTTTATCAAAAATTAAAATTGCACTATTAAAATATATATATTAATTATATAGAACTTTAATATTAAATATTGATAACAAGGTTGTCCATTGATATAATCATTTACTATGTGATAATACCTTCCATAATAATATTCATAATTACAGTTAGATTTATAGTTTTCCGTCAAACCTCTCTAATTACTTCTTTATCCATGAGTTTTGTTGATTCTATAATGGATGATTTATTTATAAACAAATCATAAACAAGAATTTTGGGTTATGTTTGATATCCCATATTAAATAGCGAGATCTCCAATTCTAAGCTCCCGAATTAATACTTATGAGAATATTATCTTAACCATGGATGCAAATTTCTATGTCTCAAAAATTTTAAGGTACCGAAATATCTTTTGACTGTAATATCGATTTTGACAAAATATCAGAAAAATATAAAAAATAGCAGTAAATGTCGGTGAAAATATCGATATCGAAAAACTTGTAGTGTATTTAATACAAAATTTTTGTATACATCGTGAAAAATTTATCCAAATTTTGATAATGTCAGAAATTACAAAATTTAATAGGTTTTTTCTTTTTAAATAATCTATCAGTATTTTATACTTTCAATGGATGAATAATTCTATGAGTTTACAATTAATGAATTTGAGATCTAATTATAGCAGTTCTTCCAATGAGACTCCTCATGCTTATTCTACATATAATCAGGACTTTGAAAGGTATGATGGTTATGAAATTTTTAATTATCCTCATCTGAGCATACCAGTATCATCTCAGTCAAACAATTAGGATAATTCACAGTTTTCTATTTATGAAAATATAGTGAGAAGAAGCAAAAAACCTATATCCGGCATATTCATAATTATATTTAGCACTATTCAAATAACATCTCCTAGCACCTTGAATCAAGATAGAATCCTGGCCATGTTTGAGCCCCATAGAACTTTCTTCTAATAATGAAAAATATATAATATATGGAGTTTATTATGTAAATCATGTTTATTTATGTTTCCCTTATAATGTCTATTAGATCTTAAAGTATTAGATATATATTTAATGTAAAATTATTGTAATTTTTGTCAAAAATTCTATCGATATCACTATTTTTACCGAAATTTTTGTGAAATTGAAGTACCAATGTTTTCATCCTTGATCTTAATACCCTACCCAATAGAAGTTGTGGATTTCAAATCTAACAGTAGTGCTCCCATATACCTATCTTAGTATGCCTAAAATATATTTGAGTTTTTGATTGTGAATACATAGATCTCACCCATTAGTAATCAAATGATATAATATATGTATGTGAGCCCACAAAGCACATCAAGATTAAGGTGTGATCCATAAAATAATCAATAATGATAGAGTTCTAATTTCTTATTACAGAATTATACAAGAAATGAAATTCTATTTTGGTCTAGGTTTTAATGTGTTCTAAACATCCTGATGTCTCTATCCAGTAATCATAACATTACAATAATCCGGATAAGATTATTTCACTAGGTTGGGAATAAACGTCACAATCATAAACAAGATAAAATGTCCAACTTTATATACTTATTGTAAACAAAAATTTATACTAAGTCCACGTAATCATATCCTCTATACAATAAGCCTTCATATCTATGATTACGGACTTTTCTAAGTATTGTACCTTCATGATATTTGTACACACACACACATATATATATATATATATCAAAATATGCGCATAGGAGAATAAATTGAATTTTATCTACAAGTTATATAATTCTTTAAGTCTTATAACATCTTGATGGAATTTTCAGTATGTTATAAGAGCAACAACCCCAACATGATGCAAGTGATTGTGGTAAGAGCGGTCTTGGGCCAATGTAAGAACAAGGTTTTACATACTATTTATTATGCTGGCCGAACCCTCAATGATGCCCAACTTAATACTTAATTATGCCACTCCGCCATTAAATACTTTATTGCCAAGAAGGAAGCCAAGCTAAGACTTATCTGTTAGGTTCTCTTGCTACAGGAATATAATCTTAAGATTATAGACAAGAAGGGTATCGAGAATCTAGTAGCTGATCATCTCTCCCGGTTAGAATTTCAAGAACAAAGTGAGTTGCAAAAGCCTCCTATAGATGATAACTTTCCGGATGAGCAACTTTTCGCTATTTTTTCCAACAACCCTCTCCTATGGTATGCTAGCTTTGTGAAATTTCTTGCATGTAAGATCATTCGATTGGCGCTTTCTTACCAACAAAAGAAGAAGTTTTTCTTGGATGTCAAGCAATTTTGATGGGATGAACCGGTCCTATACAAGCATCATGCAGGCCAAATCATTAAGAGGTGTGTTCCAAAAGAAGAAATGGTAGACATTTTGAGGCATCATACACTTAAATGTGAAGGGCACTTTGGAGGAAACCACGCTGCCGCTAAAGTTTTACGATCTGCATGTAATAGATGCTTAACTTTGACACATTGTACACTTGTTGGCCAATTTTGTTCAAGGATGCTTATGCTTTTGTTGCAGCTTGTAATAGATGCTAATGGACCGGGAACATCTCTAAATAGAATGAAATGCCTTTGAAGAATATTTTAGGGGTAGAGTTCTTTGTTGTTTGGGTTATTATATTTATGGGACCTTATCCTTTATCTTATAATAACAAGTACATGTTTTTATAGGTAGATTATGTATTCAAGTGGATAGAAGCGGTGGCAACTCCAATAAATAATGGAAAGATAGTGCTTGTTTTTCAAGAAGAAAATTTTCACGAGGATTGGAACTCCAAGAGCCATAATTAGTGATGAATGAATTCACTCAACAAACAACCTGAGCTCCTTGTATCAAAATATGAAGTCAAATACTGGACGACACTTGCTTATCATCCTCAACAAGCAGCCAAACGGAAATATCACAGAAAGAGGTGAAGCAAATTCTTGAAAAAATGGTTAGCATCTCGTGCAAGATTGGGCTCAGAAGCTGATGATGTGTTATGGGCTTGCCTGACCATTTTCAAAACACCTTTGTGAATGTCTTGATATGGGTTGGTTTATGGAAAAGCATGTCATCTTTAGATGGAATTGGAGCATCAAGCTTATTGGACAATGAAGCAGTTCACCATGGATTTTCAAGTGGCAATGGAGAAACAGCTTTTGCAAATCAATGAGATGGATGAGTTTCCCAATGAATCCTATAAAAATGCTGGAATCTACAAGGAACAAACCAACGCTCGACATGACAAGCACATCTCAAGGAAGGAATTCACACCTGGCCAACAAGGGTTACTTTACAATTCAAGGTTTCGTTCGTTTCCCAAAAAGCTCAAATCAAGAAGGTTGGGCTCATTCATGGTGGTAACAGGTTTTCCCCATGAAAGTGGCATAATTCAGTCATGAGAAGAAGGGAACTTTCAAGGTCAACAGGCAACATTTGAAGCCTTTTCTAGATGGTGGTTTTGGCAACAAGAAGACCACCATCCTCCTTGACCCAACACAAAAGAAAAGAAAAAATCAAGTTGATGACTTTAAATTAAGTGCTTTTTGGGAGGCAATCCAAGTTCTCTTAACTTTTCTATGTTTTCTTAAATTTTGAGTTTCACGTTTAAGCCTTTGGAACTTTTTACTTTGTTTCTTGTTGTTTCGTTTTTTGGCACAAGTGTGGGAGTCAATCGGAGTTGTGTCATTCTAAAGGAGCTATCAAGCCATCATATTCAAAAACGAACGAGGGGAGTTCCCAACACCCTTCTTTAGTTTCTTGAGTTCCTACACATTGAGGACAATGTGCATATTGGGGGATATTAAAATTTTTATTTTTTGTTTTTGCCTTTGGAAAAAAAATTGAAAATTCAAAAAAAAAATTTATTTTGATTAGATGTTTTTGTGCTTTCTTTGGCAATTTCTTTTGGACCAATGATAAGATCTATGGTTGACTTAGTTGCATAGCTTTGAGAAAATTTTGAATATTGTCTTGTTTTATGTTAAATTCACAAGTTAAATTTCATTTTAAATGTGATGACCCATTTTGGACACCTTGTTTTGATCTTTGAGTTATGTGTATTTTTGATAATGTTAATGTGAATATATGATTTACTAGGTCTCACAAGTCCTAGAATTTGTTTGATTTTCTCTCGAGGGGAAATCCTAGCCAACATATCACCATCTTTAGACCGTTTGAGTTTTTTGAGTCTATCTTGACATGTATTTATCCCTAATATGCCTCTTTGAGCTTAATTTTCTATTTTCTTTATCAGCTATATATTTAGCCTAGCCCTTAAATAATTGCCATTCCTTTCCCTAATTTTAAGGATGTAATTTTTTTAGGAATTATTTTGAGCTATGTCAAATCATGGGGGGAAGGGTGGTGTTTGGAAAGATTTATTTTGTGTTATGTCTTTATTTTATTTTATTTAAGAAAAAGGAAAAAATAAAAAAAATTAAAAAAAAGTTAAAAAAATGGGTGTTACACCCTTGGTTCATAAAAAGAAAGAAAGAAACCAGTTTGGGGGTGTAGTAGCAAAACAAGAAAAAAATAGCGATAAAAAAAGGAAAAAAATAATAAATTGGATGACAAAAAAATAAAGAAAGAAAAGAAAAAGACAATAGAGTAGATGACAAAGGACAGTTTCAAGCAAGTTTACAGAAGATACTTGAATGAGAAATAGAGCTCTACAAAGGTCTTAGATTGATTAATGTGCTTGGAGAGATGTTATGAGCAAGAAATTTTTTTGTATCCTACCTATCACCTAAGTCATTCATTACAAGTTCAATGAAGTTCTAATAATCCTTAATTATGTGTTGGTCTATATTAGTGGAGATAGACATGAAAAGCAAACCTATGAGACTTGTATATTCTTTGACATTTTGTACAGGCTTATTTGAATTGCATGCAACCAAAAGTGAAAAGGCTACACACACTTAGAGAATGCAATTGGTAATGAGACATACTCTAAAATTAATCATAGCACTTAGTCACTATTTGCATACTTCTTTAAGGTATGTTATTTAGGCAATCTTTAAAGAATCCTTAGGAATCACTATGTTAACACAATTTTTTTAATTTAATTTTCCTCAAGAACTAGCAAAGTATTAAGTTGGGAGATGTGATCTCTATAAAAATAGTTATTTAAGTTTACACAAGCTTATCCGAATTACATAAAGCCAAATGTGAGAAGGCTACACATACACTTAGAGAAATCTATGGGTAATGAGACATACTACAAAATTAATCAAAACTCTTGTTCACTTTTAAGCTAGACAATCTTTTAAAAAAAATTAATCACCATATTAACATGATTTGCCTCTAATTTATTTTTTTAATTTGCTTCTTTTCTTGTTTTTGCGAAGGACAAGTAAAATATTAAGTTTAGAAACGTGAAAACTATATAAAAAGAGTTATTTTGAACTTAATTTCATATATTTTACTGTTTCATATATTTCTACTATGTTCTAAGCATTATAATTTCATTGTATCTAATTTTTTTTTATATATGTTTATTATATTTTGGATTTATTTTACTTAATCTGATTTAATTCAATTTAATTTATTTTAAAAAATTTTATTTTATTTTATTTTCTTTCTAATTAATTATTTATCCTCAATTTTGTAGGTAAACTAGGTGAAAAGAGCAATTTGGCAATTTGAAAATAATTTAGTGTTAAAAAGGTGAAGAAAAAGTCAAAATAATTCAACTCAAAAACACCGACGCACACAACAAGAATTATGCGCGATGCAGCCATCGAATGCATCCCAAATCACCCCAACGCGTGAGTGACTCTCGCTTCATCAGCGCGCATCTTCAACGTGCGCATGTTGACGCTACGTTAGCATACTATGCAAGAATTCGTTCCCATGCCACTACAAATAAAAATAAGGGGTTTACTGAAGTCCGTGTGCGCCCTTCTTTCAGTTAATTCAGGCATGCCATGTTGTCCTCTCTAGCGATGCACCTATCCCTTTGTGTCACGTGGTTTTCTACAACCATTGGACCCTAAGGAGCTCTCCTTTCTCTTAACTGGCGCGTGCAATTGGAAAGAATAGACTTGGACAATAGAGAGGGTGGAAATTCGGTTTTGAGTGCGAGGGTTTTGGGAATTCGAAAAGAGTGAAAGAAAGAGTTGGAAAAACCCCATTTTGTGACCTAGAGAGAGAAAACAAGGAACAAAAACCCATTTTTGCACAAAAAGCCAAGAAGGAGAACCAAGAAAAATCAGTAATTTTTTACACTCAGACCAAGAAAACAAGGAAAAGAAGAGGACAAAAAAGAGAAGAACCCATCTTTTAAGAGCTTGTAGTGTTGTTTGGTCTTATTTATATCACTCTTATTTTCTTGTAGTTTTTGGATGTTGAGAAATATATTGATGATTTTCATGGATTCTTTTGTCTTGGTGATGAGCTAATTTTCTTTTGCTAGAGCTAAGATGTAGTCAAGTTAGGAAGATTTAATTTAATTCATTGTTGTTATTCAAAGATTGTTATACCATGTTGAGTGTTCATTACTATGTTTAATGTTTTTGAATATTTGGCCAATATTTAATTGATTTAAGAATCATTTTTAGACCGAGAGTTGATTTATGATCTGTTGCTCTTATGTAATGAATACCATGAATTGAGAGATAGATTTATCTATGAATTACCATTGATCATAATGAATTTTGCATGTTTCAATTCAGAGATATAATGGATTAATATGTGAAAGTATTTTTGATATTACCTAAAAAAAAGATTATCAAAAGAAAATGGTTTTTTAATTGTTAACATGGGCGGTAAACTTTGATAGTATGATAAAGGGGAATTAAATTAGAAAATCTATGGTGAAATCTAAGGCTATGGCATTTTAGTCAATTGAATTATCCTAGTTGTTTAATTTGTTTAAATTCTCTTCTAATTTAGTCAATTGCTTTATTTTAGATTTAATTTTTATTCATATTTTTTATTTTTGATTAATCCATTAGTTTTCTAATTTAGTCAATTTTGCTAATTGCCGGTAATTTTACAATCTCTATGAGATGATACTTGGACTCATTTACTATATTACTTAAAAATGATCCCATGCACTTGCATGTATTGACATTAGTGAACACATTTGATGCTGTATTGTCCTTTTATTTTGTTGTATTTCATTCCGTGTTTTATTAATTTTTTGCTTTATTGTATTTTTATTTGAACCATTTTATAGCTCAAATAATTATAACTTAGTTGTTGAGATTTTATTGATAAATGTTAATTAGTGTCAAAGTTAATTGAATTACTCTTGTCATTATATATATTTGTTAATTTCTAGTTTTATTCAAAATTTTGAATATTTTAGTTGTTACAAATATTTATTTTGCAAGTGTAGAATATAGTATCCAAAATTAGAGAGTTGGAAGGCCAAATAATAAATAAATCTGGATTAGTAAAGGCCAACCGTGGAAAATACATAATAAAACAATAAAACAAAATACCATTTAGTGCTTGTTTGGTTCATAGTTTTAAATAAAAAGTTCAAACAAAAAATTAAATTTTTATGAGAGAAAATACTATAAAAAATTATTTGTATTATGATTTTAAACTACAAACTAAACAGGCTCTTATTATTATTATTATTATTATTATTATTATTTGTTGTTGAAAAATATTAGACAACACACTTTTTGAGAAATAGTTGCCTAAATGTAATACCCCTCACAATGCAAGTACGTGTTAGACTACACTTAAGACCATCGTGGAAACTAAACAACATGCTAAGTCGTTAAACAAGACAATAGTTTACCTTACTATGGTCTAATCTTTGAACGTTGTCTAATGAGCCGTCAATACCAGTGAAGTATTTTTACTTTGTTTGACAATAGTTCTCGCTATACGATTTTTACCACAAACTTAATTATAAACAATGTAAAACCCTTGTATGTTACAGTAATAATAAAAAAACTACTAGCTCTTATATATTACAATAAAATAATTTTAATTATCGATTCTCACCACCATTTCAAACACCCTCTTTATTAACCTTCCAAGCAAAAAAAAAAAAATTAATGATAATAATAGGAGAAAAGAAAAAAAACTCATTGTCCTGGTGTTGGTGCCCAGCTGGATCTGGACAGTTGTGGAGTCTTCCCTCCCCACAGCCCACATGTCCCATCAACTTTTCTAACAACTTCTTTTTCTTTTTCTTTTTTTTTCCCCTTTCCAAGAGGAGATTCCAACGTTTTTTTTTTCCTCTTGCCGTTGTTACAGTTTCTTCTTCTTTTTTTCCCCTTCAATTTACGCTTGTGATGTATTATTGATTTTTCAAATTATTAAATAACAAAAAAAAAATCATCAACTTGTTGGTCTGTGTTCTTTTTTTGTTCTATAAATTCCTGTTCCTTAGCACGCAAAGCCCTCTTCTCTTTTACTCTCTCTTTGCCCACCTTTCTTCTACATCACTCCTTTGCTAGATATTTTTTTAGTCTTCTCTAAACCCCAGTTTCAGCCTTTCAACTGAAGCTATCTTAACAGTCTTTGATTCATTTAGCAGCTGTTTTCTTTCTCATCTTCTGGGAACTAATCCCCAAAACCAACTTTCTCCCAATTCATCTCTCTTGGGTTTTTTTTTTTCCATGATCCCAAACTGATCATAAAGTTTGGCCCTTTTCTGTTAAATCCACTATTTCTGCAAAAATTTTGTCCCAAAGGAAAAAAAAGTCTATCTTAATGCTTAACTTATTGTTCTTGATGTTTGAGATTCATGTCTCCAATTCTCAGTGAAAGCGTTCTTCTTGAGTGTATGTTAATTAATTCCACATTCAGGCGCAGGACCCAGTTGGTGCAATCTTTTTCAGTTGTTTTCCTCTACTGGCTCTACTACGTTTCATGATTTTTCATTTTTCCTCAAACTACTATTAATATTAATAACAAGAACTACTACTACTATTATTACTATATTATCTTGCAATTAATATTGTTCAGTTTTTTTTTTTCTTCACTATCTGGGTCCTGCTAAAAAATCCATATCTCTCTCTAAAAATCTTCCAAAAAAAAAAAAGTTTTTAAGGAAAAAAAGAAAAAAGAAAAACTTTTAGTAGGTTTTTTTTTTTTTTTTTTTTTGGGTCCATGGCTTCTTCAACATCTTCAGGGTCATCAAGCATGCTTCAGAACTCAGGCTCCGAGGAAGACTTGCAGGCTTTGATGGATCAGAGAAAGAGAAAGAGAATGATTTCAAACCGTGAGTCAGCAAGGAGATCAAGGATGAGGAAGCAGAAGCACCTGGACGATCTGACGGCCCAGGTTGCTCAACTGAGGAAGGAGAACCACCAGATCATCACACATGTCGGCATTACAACCCAGCACTACATGAGTATTGAGGCAGAGAATTCTGTCCTCAGGGCTCAAGTGGGTGAGCTAAACCACAGATTGCAATCCTTGGAAGAGATCATCGCTTTCTTGAACGCAACCAACAGTGGGGTTTTTGGCTCAGCCTCTGGGGATTATTCAAATACTACCGAGCCCATTGAGAGCTTCTTGAACCCATTGAACTTGTCCTACTTGAATCAGCCAATTATGGCCTCTGCCAATGTTTTCCATGAGTACTAAATATTATGGTCCATGTGGGCTTTTCTGGGTTTTCCGATGCAGGCAAAATTGAGAGAGACAAAGCTTTTTTTTTTCTTTTTTTCTTTTTTAAGGGGTGTCAAGGAAATAAGACAGTGTAAGATTGTGTAAGTTATGGTTATTTTGGCTTGAATATTATGTGAAAGTGGGGTCTAATCTATTATGAACGTGGGGTTCAACGGCAATTATTGTAGCCGGTGTTCTTTAGTTTGGTAATAATGTTTAGTAATTGAGGCTTGCTTAAATGTTATGCTGTGTTAAAAAGCTCTTATTATCACGTGAACTTGTGTAATTTCCTTTTTTCTTGTTTCTTTCCCTTTTTTTTTTTTCCATAAAATATGATCATTTGGCATGGTTTTTAAAATAGGTGAAAACGTTTTTGTTTTAAAAAATAAATTTTTTTAAGAATTGTGTTAAAAGTGTTTTTAAAATTTTTACATTGAATAGCGTATGAAAACATTTTAAAAAATTTTTAAAACAAAAACAAACGGAGAGCAAATGTATAGTTGTGAACCGTTGGACTTTAATTACAAATATAATACAATTAATGAAGATAAGTAATATCATACAAAAATATACAAGGAAAAATATGTATAAAAAGAGAGCTAGGGTTTGTTGATGAGTAACTCGAAATTTTCGTCGATTCAGTCACTGGTTGACAATTTTTAGTCTTAGTTTTTTTTTTTTTTTAGAAACCAAGCAACGATTGAAAAAGAAGGGAAGCCAACTTGTCAGGAACTGCTTTCTTTTTTTTCTTTTCTCCGACTCGGATTAAAGATGGTGGCTATGGACAAAGGGAGTGAATAATCGTGGTGCTAATTTCTTTTGGGCATAAACTAAATTAAAATTTTAAAGAAGAATAAATGTGTAACTATCCTTTTTTCTTTTGTAACTTTTATTTAAAAAGGGGAAAAAAAAAAAGATTACAAGTTTAGTCATATATGACCATCCATCTAAGGAGAATTTGATCCTAATCATTTACTAGATCCATCAATAAGGATAAATGAAACATATGGATAAATTTCGAGTGACAAGACTTAAAGGGGAAAGACTTGCTTGACATATAAACTAGAGCTCGATAGGCTTGTTATATATTACCACAACAGTCTCGGAATGAGGATTGTCTAGTTGACTCAGCAATTGACATGTCATTCTCTTCGATCTTATCTCTGATTGCTTTTTATGAAGCCACACCACGATGGATTAAACTAACCGACTAAAATTAGTCCCTCCCTATCGGGGCATACATGATACACCTATGTTAAGGTCTAACCAGATATTTACATACCTTTTGCTAATTATAAACAGGTGTAGTAAAAAAAATTAAAACTGAAAGTAAGGAGATCACCTCCGTTATTACAACATCGCTAATGCATATAAGAATCACAAGATAAAAATGAGACAGAAAACCCATAATATTTATTATAAAAAGATAAAGACAAAACATTGACAAAAACGAAATAACGGAGATAGCACAATGGCAAAATGGAGCCCGCTGTCTCCACCATCAAGCCTCCTCCTGGCGATTAATGCCACGGCCGAATATTCGAAGACGACACCCTTCTTTTTCCAATGTGGCATCCACGACCACAGATCCACTACCCTTAAACTCCCACTCCTTCCATGCCAAATAGATTTCTTCCCTTGGCTTAGGTCCCTTAGACCCAGGCCCATCCTTCTAACATTCTCCTGCCTGAATTTTATCAATCATAGTTTCCTCTTCATTCAACTTTGTCACCCTCAAACAGATCGCGATGGCTTTAAACTTTGCCAACCACCATGACCTAAGTCACAAAACTCCAACCATTTCCCTAAAGTGATCTCCAAACCCAGTCGCTTTCCAAGCATCCCACCCTTGCACGAGCCAGATGCTCGGTGGCTAGTCCTAAGGCGACAGCAGACTCTGGCCCTAAAGGAAGGGGGAGGTAGTAGTGCTCAAGAAAACCAAAAAATCCTAGTTGGCTTAAAGAAAAAAGAGAGAAAGGAAGACATTCTTTTTAACTTTTAGTTTCTCTCTTATATTTTTTTAAAATTAATATGCATCTTTTAGTCCTTTCAAATATACCAAAACTCTAGTCAGTTTAATTCATTTTCTAAAGTTGAAGCTCTACAAATTTTGAATTCATATAGTAGTGCAGTTAATTTTACTTTCTTGAGATTTTTGTATGAATACTAATTTGCTTAGAAGTCAAAGTTGAAGGTAAAATTTGAACATCTAAAAAATTCTAAGAAATATATATATATATAAAGTTAAAACTTTAGAGATAATAAAGAATTAACCTTTTTGTTTTAAAGGTTTGAATTCAAACTTTTTGCTACAATGTTCTCTCTCACAAAAATTTAAACAAATTTTTATTTTTATTGAAACTTTCTTTTCAAATTCATGAGCCAAAAGAGCTAAATATTCACAAAAGCATGTCTAAGAATTGAAACCCTAAAATATCAAAGGGCAAATTAAAAAGAAAGGTGCAACAAGTTTTTGGGAGGCAAGACTCCATTTTTTTTTTTTCTTGGGAGGGTTGGGGTATTCTGGGGGGGTGGCGCGTTCGACCCTCCGATCCATAACTGGCTCTATCCCTAGATGAGAACGGTGACACGCTATGGCGGCGGACGGCAGGCTTCATCAAAGGGTTATGGAGCAAGGACGAAAAAAGGAGGGAGAGGCAGGCAACATCTAGCGATTAAAAGGGGCAACAACCGAGAAAGAAGAAAACCGAGGAAAGAAGGACATTTTCTTTTTCTTTTTCTTCTTCTTTTCTTAAAAAATAAGAGGTCAATTTTCGACCACCGACGGAAAGAAAAAACACGAGAACTGTCAGTCAATCGAGTGGCGTTGATTTGTTCAGTTTCATGTCGAGCAACTTTGATTGATGTAGTTCAATTGGCGTCGGCTCCGGTTATTTTAGAATAACGCTGCAAAGGCCAGCAATGATGTGGTAGTGCATCTAATATTTAGACTACTAGTCATTGCAAGAAACCAAAAAATGTTGATGTGTACGTATTTTTTACGTAAGAGTAGTTGTAGCAGATTTAGCACGTAACTATAACAATACATTGTATAATACGTGTATAAGATATCATTTGGTAGTGTTTTAAAAATAGGTGAAAATAATTTTATTTTAAAAAATAAAATTTTTTAAGGAAATTGTGCGGACGGTGTTTTTAAAATTTTTACCTCGAAAAACATACAAAAGTATTATCAACATGTAAAACAATACGAAACGGGCTATGTCTCTCATTGATACCAAGACGAATATTAATGATAATCTCAACAAATAAAAAACATTGGGAATATATTGTTAAGAAAATACGAAGGTGGGATTTAACCATTGGCTGCAACTACAATGATGTTAATTTTGCCTACACTGTCTATTTAAGGTTTGAAATATGGATGGAGAGAACTTTCACAATCTTGGACGGTTCACTTTTTGTCTTGTTAGGAGTTTTAAGCAATATTTGGTTTTGATACCAGTCTAGACGGCCAATGTTTTCGAAAGTAACAAAGCTTCCCTTCAGTATGGTCAACAATTTCATGCTACTTTTCTTCCAGAGTTCAGGAATGAGAATATGAGATGGAGACTGATAATTACACCAGGCTAATCTTCTTTCAATAGCTCTACTAAAAAGAAATAAAAAAACAATAATATAACTCTTTTTCATTGATAATTACACCAGGCTAATCTTCTTTCAATAGCACTACTAAAAAGAAATAAAAAAATAATAATATAACTCTTTTTCATTGATAATTACACCAGGCTAATCTTCTTTCAACAGCTCTACTAAAAAGAAATAAAAAAACAATAATATAACTCTTTTTCATTGGCTAATTTGTAAGCACTTGCATGATTTATTGTTGTCACAAGTGCCTGATTATAAGCTATGTTCAGTAAGAGGGAAAGAAAATAAGAAGTAAAAAAAAAAAAGCCAATAACTTAGATTAAAAAAATATAATGAAAGGCATGACCTGTTTATTATTATTATATATTGTGTTTAGTATGGATATCCAGCTCTTCAAGAGCAATTAAGATTCTTTAAATAATATGAAATCTCTCACCTAATGCACTATGCTCTTCTATCTCGTATCAAATAATAATGAGTCTTGAAATCCTCTTGCGAATCCCCTCTCTCTACTTTTCTTTCCTTCCAAAGGAGCTCTAAGCCATTTGAGGAATATCATTACCATGCAACTTTCAAATTTAACCCAAAATGAGTTTTTTAACATTATAAAATTTACGTATGAGGTAAAAAGGAGACTCTAACTAGTCTTAACCGAAGCCAAAACATGTCAAAGTTAAGTAAAGTCATTAATTGAGCACCAACAAATCACTTTTTTTGTCTCTACTTTTTTCTTTCTCGTTAAAGCAGCACTAAATAATCTGAACCACTTTTCACGTACAATTTGGATTTAGGTCAGATACCCTTGAGGAGTGAGGAAGTAGCTTTGAAAGTAGTAGTTTTTTAAGTAGCTTAGTTTTCTTCTCATTTAAGTTGCAGGTTATGATAGAAGAGGTCAGCTATAGTCAGCTGCTTAAATTAGGAACCTGTAAAACATGTCCAGGCTGTGATTGTCTATCTTATGCCTCTAAAATAAATCCAACTTTTTTAGTCCAAACCTTTTCAGTTTATGTCCAAGAACTCAAAGATGAGAAAATCCAAAAATTACCCTTTATGTGTTTTTTATAACCCAAAAAGCATACCTCATGCATTAAAATATCCCTTAAGTTTTTTAAAAGAAGTAAAATATAACCCTTTTAATTGGTTAAAATGTTGCAAATCACATAAATTTCCTTAACAGTCAAAATTGAACATTACTTTAAAAACACACAACGTTCTCACACAGCTGCACAAGATTCGCTCCTTCACAGCGTCTACACCCAGCTGGTCAAACTTGGACTTTTCGGACTGATTGATCCCTATACCAAGTCCTTCTACATAGTTGTTCGAACATGCTGGTTCCTTTTTTCTTATTATTATATTTAGCTTTAAAATCTATGATTAAAGAAATTTAAATAATTAATGACTAAAATAATATTTAAATAATCATTTTTGAGGTCATTTTAGTATTTCGAAAACTTTGAAAAGTTAGATTTTTTTTAATACTCTAAAGGGTTAACTGTTAAATAGTTTAAAAACATAAAGGATACTTTTTAAATTATTAAACATATAGAAGAAAATACTAGATTTAACTAAAACTCGCAAGGTGTTTTCTAAATTTTCTCCTCAAAGATGGGTGACTTTTCTTGTTTTTTTTTAAAAAAAAATATTCTTCTTGTTTCAAAAGAAGAGCACCTGGTTCCCCTTTTCAGGAAAAAAAAAAAAGAATAAAAAGGCCACCTGAAAATTTAGAAAATTAAAGGGATATTTGTGCAAATGCACAAGAGTTTACCAGTTTGACAATTTAGCCCTTATAAGAAATTATGTGATTTTGCCCCTTAATTGAAAAAGAATGACTAGTTTCCAGTAACAACACTCCAAAGGACGGATACTTCATCCTTGCGGAATAGAGCACACGTTTTCTTTCTTTTTTTTTTTTTGGTACTATGTCAAAATTAAAAAATTTTAATTACCATGCATCAATGTTAATCTTATAAAGCTTAAAGAATATTTATGCCAATATAAAAAGAAGTAAGAACCACTTGTGCTAATAAAATGAGAGAGAATTAACATCCAACGTTAATAGGAAGTCAGGGTTAATTACATAATTCAACCTACTAGTTTAAACTATTTTTCAATTTATTCCTCAATTTTTAGAAACTACAAAAGTATATTTTGAATTTGAAAAACTCATTTCAATTTCATTCATATAAATAGAAAAATAAGACAAAACAATATAACTACTATTAAATAGTTATGAAAAATATTATATAGATTTAAAAACATAAAATATCTTAAAACAAAACATCAAGTTTTGAAAAACATATTTTTAAGTTATATAGCTTTTTAAATGTTAAAATAGTTTTAAAGAATTCTCAATAAGGAAAATATATTTCAAAAATAAATTTGATCTAATTAAATATATCTTTGTCTTATATATATGTTTTTTCTATCTAAAAAGTCTACAAGAGATAAAATTAAAACAAGTTTTTCAAATTTAAAAAATATCTTGTAGTTTCTAAAAATAAAAAATAAATTAAAAAATAATTAAAACTAAATGATATAATTATGTAATTAACTTAACACTGAACAATCAATTTAAATTTGAGAAATGAAATTGCCACGATTAAAAATTCAAGTATTAAAGTGCAAAACAAGTCATGGCCTTTATTTTTTTAGGTAAAAAAACGTGCTAATAAACTTTTTTCCGCTCAAAAAAGGGACAGTGGTGAAATACTGTAGAAGTCATTAATCAAGTAACAAGAGATTTCAGGAAAAAGGAAAAAGGACGACAAAACAACACAAAAACAAAAGCAAAAAGTCGAGTAAATTAGACTAAAATATGGTTAAAGTAAGAAAAGTAGTGGGTGGGTGAAAAGCTAATTTTCAAAAAAAAAAAAGCACATGATTTATCTGAGGAGTTGTAATGGCACTGGAGTGCTCGTGTTTTTTGAGGAATTAGTCCCCATGTGCGGGAACAATGTTTTCAGTTCCAGTACTCAAACACATGAGGCTCATAAGGAACTGTTTCTGGTGCACACGAGGTCTACTGCACAATTACCCAAAACTAATTATTAATTGGAGACTAAGCATGTGTGCATGTAAGATCCATTTTATTTTATTTCCCTATTAAAGCTTTGAATAAATGATTAATAAACCCAAATTAAATCCAGTGGACATTAGTAGATCACACAAAATGTCGATTTACCTCGCCGGCCTTCAAAAATAAAAAATAAAAAATAGTTGGGTGTTACCGTCCATCCAAATGTGTCCTAGTAAATGGTCCATATTTTGTTGTCAAACTCCTGGATTGCGATATGCTTATTTTGTTACAAGTTATTTAGGGCCCGTTTGTTTCGATACTCGAATCACGGTTTGAATCATTTTGCTACAGTGTTTTCTCTCACAAAAGTTTAGTATTTTGTATCTTGTATTTTAAAATTAAAACTTTATACCATGCACTATTTATGTTTTTAATATTATACTCTTAGAATTAAAGTTTGTATCAAATTTATTTCTTCGCCTAACTAAATTTTAATTTTGACCAGTTAAATGAGAATTTAACTTGTTGTGAGGTGTAGAGGGAACAGGTTGATGATAAATTTTAGAGTAAACTAATTTTGTAAGTGATGAAAACTAGTAAATATCCCGAAAAGATATGTATTTGATGTATTAATTAAAATTTACAAGCATAAGACACGTCCAAAATGTGTGGTATAGTTTTTGATAAGCATAGAACGAAGGGTCTAAATTGTAAATAAACCTGTTATGGTCAATAACAAGATACACGCCTTTGAATTAGAAAAACAAAAAACAAAAAACAAAAAACAAAAAACAAAAACAAAAAAAAAAGAAAAAGAAAAAGAAAAACAAACTTAAGAGCCATGACAAAGAAATGCAGAAGATCATTAATATTTTTATTTTCCTTTTTATTTTCTAGGATTATATTCTATGGTAGTGGTTCTCGGGATACAAGAGTCGCTTTTGTTCGAATCAACTTTCTTTCTCTTGTTCAATATTATATCGAACATGTGATGTTTTAAATAAATTTTTATTTTATTTTATATTTTTTGGAGTTGGGGGGAAGAGAAAACGATGTTTTGGAAAACTTAAAAAGAGTATGAAAGATGATAATATGATTCCAAACTAAGTGCACCTAAAGCATTGAAGATTTATGTACCAAAGAATAAGAACGGAAAAAGAAAAGAAAAAAGCAAGAGAGAGAGAGAGAGAGAGAGAGAGGAAAGTTAACATGGACGGTTGTAAGTCAAGGACCAACAAATAAATAACAAAACGATTTCACAAATATTAGATCAAAAATGGACAGCTATATTATTCACTTTTCGTATAAAGGAATAGCCAAAGAGAATATTTGGAGCAAAAAATAAAAGAAAATAATAAAAAAAAACAAACAAAAAAAGCCAAGGAATATAGCAAAGGGCACTCCAAGTTGTTGACGTTGTTTCTTTTTTTTTTTTGGTATAGAAACTAGAGGCTGTGGTTTCCTTAAGATTCCAACAAGTACTACATCACATACCAATATCTCAAATAAAGAAAACAAGCAATAAAGGGCAATCAAATGATTTCTCATTTCTCGTTTTTTGTTTAAGGTTCACCCAACCTTGGCTATTTGTGCTTTATCGTCACATTTTACTCCACAAAATACAAAACACTGCACGGAGACAACGGCTGTCATGTTTTAGTTTTGTTTAAGGTCCACCCAATCTAATATTTTATTTTGGGATTTAGGATAAATGGCCCATTTTTAAGCTCTTTTTAACTAAATAACTTAAGTTTTTAAAAATTAACAAAATAACTTGATATACTATAGTACATTAATGATATATTGATTGATTGTTATACATCAATGGTATATTAATTTGTAGTTTATCATTGATTAGCTCAGTGGTTTATTTACTTAATAATTTTTTTTGTTTTTCGACGCTAAATCATTAGCAAATCAATGATAGACCAATTTATTAGTGATGAGTTATATTTAATAAATGATTTACTAATGTTAATAAATGTTCTACATTAGTAACATATTTGTGTTTATCAATAATGTATTATGGTAAAAAAATATATCATTTTCTTAATTTTCAAAAACTTCAATCATTTTCTTAATTTTTGAAAAGTTCAAGCATTTATTTAAAAAGGTAGTCAAATATAGGTCATTTGTTTAATTTTTTGTTTTTATTTATATATTTAAGCAAGGTTCCGTAAGCACCTATATAACTAATTATTTTTTCGTCTTCAAGTACCTTGTGATTGTGTAAATTCAATCATGATAAGAAGTGGGTGTTTCAGATTATTTTATTCAATTCTTGTTTCTTACCCACCTGATTTCTTTTTTCTTGTTTTGCATTTAGTAACATTCTCATATTGATCCAACCCTATAAAAAAATTTGTTAAAATTCCCATTTCTTCTAATGTTGTTGCCTTCCTTCTAATATTGTTACGATATTCATTTGTTCTTTACATCAAACAATTCTTTTTACTTTTGGTTTTAATTTTTATTTTCCCTTTTAGTTTTGGTAATGATGTTAATTCTATTCTTTTATGATTCCTTGATTTTTTTTTCACAATTTTATAATCATTACTATTGATCTTATAACTATTGAATTTTCGATTCCTTATGAGCTTTTCTTAAGTTTTTTTTTTTTTTTTTTTTTTGAAGAAGAAATGATCAAATTTAATATATAATTAATTGGTTATATACTAAAAGTGCAAGATCAACATAAAAATAAAGTTTATTTGGTTAACTTAGTGTACTAGGATCTTATCCGATGTTTGATACGAGAGTATGGAATGAAGTTCATCTTACGTTGAGTGAAAAAAGTGAATTATAAGGTGGGGAAAGGAAAAACAATATAATTTAACGATATAGACTTTTTAGAAATTCAACAGGGGTGTCACAAGTAATAATCAAAATTTAAAATTTAATAAATAGGTGGCTTAAAAAGGGCTGTAAAAAAATAGAATGGAGGACGACAATAGACCCACTCAATTTTTAAATATCAAGTTTGAAACTTTTGTTTATGATATATATAACATGATAGTTATAGAACGTAAAATTGATGTACAACTAATGTTACATTCAATGATCATTATGTTACGTTTTTCACTTCTATATGTTATGTTTAGATAGTTCATAATAAAAACATATATATATATATATATGTATGTATGTATGTATGCATGAAATTTCAAATTAGTGGCCATACTAAAAAATTCACAAAATGAATGCAAATTCACAAATTAATGACAATAAACAATGCTATTAAGTATTATATTTTCTTATTATCTAGGAATTTTACTATGAATAGAATATCATTGACAAGATTATCAGTTTGATACCATTGCACTGTGTGAATATTTTGTGAGGGAGCTGAAAATAGAAAAGCAAAGAATGGAACAATAAAAAGATTAAAAGAATGATGCTATTTGCTTTGAGGTCTCAATCAGGAAGTGGGGATTTTGATGGATGGCAATTTTCAAGTGTATATACAAGATATGCTTTTTTTATTTGTAATGAGGTTGAGGAAAAGCATCCTGCAATTAGGTCACAAGGGACCCATGAAAATCACTGGTGGATTCACATGCATTATCTCTGAAGTTAACAGGAAACAAATTTGTTTGGTGATCAACATGCACAGAATAAATTTGGAAAGCTCATATTTGAGCATCACAATCAATCTGCTTGACAGTATATGAGCTCTAGGTAAAATTTTCTCAAAACTTAATAAAATAATAAAATAAAACTTGATCAACGGCTGAAATCGAACACTTCATATGTTAGTGTTTTACTGACCTATATGCCAAATCTTAAAACTAATCATCTTCGGATGATAACCACCAAGTTGATTATATATATATTCTCTTAATCCATTATGTTTTATTTTTATAGGTGTAGGGTAGTTTAAATCATCAGTTTGTTTGTGTTTGAGACTGTAAAATATAAAAGCTTTACATTGTAGCTTTTTACTATAGCATATAAAAGCTTTACACTGTTCTCAGTTCAAACTATTAGTTTAAACTACTCGTCTTAACACCTTATTAAAATGACAAAACAATGCTTTCGTACCAGTTTGATGATGATAGTGACAGGTCTATTTAAATGTACTCTCCACACATGAAAATACTCTTCTTTGTCTAGCTTTTCTTTGATTCCATTTCCATATCTTTTTTTTTTTTCTTGCTGTGGGAAAAATGAAGTAGAAAAAGTTGTAAACAAATATTTTAGAAAGAGTACAGAAAGTCGGTGATTTTGGGCTCTCTGTTTGCTCTCTTCAAAGGTCCAAAAGAAAATGAAATTAAGGGAAAAAGAAAAAGGAAAAAACAAAAAAGGAAATGGTACTCAGTGTGCATTTAAAATAGACTCATCATGCATGTTAGAGAAAGAAAGCAATCAAGGATGATGAATTCCAACCACCAGTCTATTAGATTCCTTTTTTCTCTTTTTGTATGTAATTGGCATTGTTTGTAAAGAAAATCCACAAGGACATGAGGTAAAGTAAGGTGATGTTGTGAAAGCATGTGGCCAACCACGCTCTTTGCTCTCTTGAAGGGCTCACATGAATTGGAGAAAAAGCTGCATCTTTTCCCCTCTTTTTTTTTATAATTTGTTTTCTTTCTTTCTTTTTTTTTTAAATTGTGATCTTAATGTTTATTAAATTGGAAGTTGAGTCTGAAGTAATAACTTTATTGTTATGATGTTAGATAGAGAATAATGAATAATCAAAGACTTCAGATGGCCTTGAATTAAGATTGATTATTTTTGTTTTAGGCAAGTGATGTTAATTAATATATAGTGTATAGTATAATCTCATTAATTATACATTATAGCAAAATCTCGTTGATTTATTATAGAACGCTTAGATTAAGATTCGTGAGGAGAGAGACAAGAATTTCAAATTAGTCAACCCTTTAAATTTTTAATACAGGATTGATTTATGCATGTTTAGCCGCATTTATTTCTCTCTCTCTCTGTGGAAAAAAAAAGCACTTAATTCTCACAATTTCACAAATTTCTAAGCCTGTGCTCCAAATTGATTCAGTTAACCTTACAAGCTCATAGCACCCTCTTTTCCTTCTTGTCTTATGACTTTATTACAAAAGAAGGGAATAAGAGAAAGAAGAAGAAGAAGAAAAAATGAAAATAGAATTTAACTCCTTGGAATTCCAAGCTTTGGGAACCCAAGAGGTCATCCAAGGGTGGCCGCAAAAGCAAGCTTCCCAGGAAGAAAATTCCATCTGGGGTCCTCCTGTCCATCAACTCTCCTATAAAAAAAAAAAAAGCTGCAAATAGGACTGCCATATTGTCAAATAATATGATTAGGGTTATTAACACGAAGGGTCTTTAAACTTGTTTCTTTTATTTTACCCTTTGATTTTTAGAAATTATCACCTTACTCTTTATACTTTTAAAACTCCTCATTTTGTTTTTTAAACTTTAAAAATTACCACTTTACTTTAAAACTTTCAAGTCTCTTCACTTTGACCCTTAAATTTCTGATTTTTTGCTAAAATAGATGGAATTAAACTCATTTGGGAGCGATAAAATGTCATTTTTGTCCTTAAAGGTTAAAGATAACCCATGTGCAAATTATGTATGCTTAATTCCGTCTATTTAAACGAAAAATCAAATTTTCAAGAAGTAAAGTGAGGAGGTTTGAAAGTTTAAAGGATAAAGTGATTATTTTTGAAGTCCTCTATAGAGGACAAAATAAGAAGCTTTTAAAATTTAAAAAGATAAAATAATAATTTTTAAAATTCAAACGTAAAATAAAAAAGACTCAAAATTTAAATGCCATTGTTATATGATTAAATAAGTTTGTGACTCTAAAATAAGAATGCGTCCTACCTTTACGCGGTGTGAAAATAACAACAATAGGATTATATAACCATCACATACAGTTCAACAAGTGTTAGATGGCCTGATGTGGTGTCTTTTGCCATTTTAGAAAGAAGATAGGTCATTAGCTCCTAGTCATGGGCCTACAAAGAGTAACAGCGAGGACTCTAGGGCTGTGCAGGAAAGCCTCGACCGAAGCAACCCAGAGCACTAAGATTTCATATTCGAACTAAAAAAATTCCTATTTAAAAACTGATTTTGTTACGGTATTATTTTCTTTCATGGGATTTGAATTACTATATTGTTTCCAATTCAATTTGTTACTTCAAATTGGGATTCAAACGCCCTTTTCAATGTTACAGCTAGCCTTATTCAAGTAAAATTATGATTCACTAATTAATGGTTTTTTTTTTAAATTATTTTTTGGCTTAATTCGAACATAAATGGTCAGCGAAGTAGAAATTAAGCAAGAAGTTGCAGCACTCGTTAATAACAAAATGGAGGCTTGTATAGGTGATAGTATGTTCTTCCTTTGCATATGCTTAGATATCTTCTGTTTGAGACTATTTTCGCTGGGTGAGTTCAATCGACATGCCCAATTCCAAATATCTTTTGAGCTTTAAGCTTGCATACAAGTTCTTTTTCTCTTCCTTTCCTCCAGTGGAACTCTCCTACTATGGACTGAGAAAGGAATGGATATGAACCTCAAATCAAAGAATCAATTTGTTCACCTCAACTTGAGAGAATGAACACTCCAACTTTCAAACTTGTTCTCTGCTTTTGCTTAATGATTAAATGAAAAGAAAAATTAACAAAAACTCAAAGAACCCAGTTCACAGAAAAATCACCAGTAATATCTGCAAGAGTAGTCCCCATCACTGACGAGGGGGAAGCGAATGCGGTCTCTCATTATAACGTCTCTTTGGTATATCTTTGAAATTAGTTTCATAAAAGCATGAGAGTCTTTACAAGATCACAAGTTTTTTGCGATCTGAATTTCAGAGCCCGGAATTGTTTTGATCAGCCCAAAAGCAAAAGCAAGCTTCTCGCTGTGGTGGCTCAACTGGAAAGCCTTCTCCTCATCATCAATTTCAAGCAAGACCTCGAAAAGTGTTGGCTGATGCCCTTAGTGTCTCCTCTTCTATTTCATCCAACTTTGAGTGTATATTTTCCGCCTCCGGATGACTTGAATCTCCCACTATGAACTCATGAATTTTCCCACCATTCTCAATTTTACTAGACCTCGGTGGCTTTACAAGCCCTCGCTTGTTCATCAATTCTCTCGTCCTTGCCTTGTCATGCCATTTTCCTGCTGTTGCATACACATTGACAATGAGCACCAAAATCCCAGAATCATTTGATTCCAACTTTTGGCGCTCAAGACGATTTATCAAATTCTCTGCTCGATTCATGTCTTTATGAACTTTGCAAGCCCATGTCAAAGTTCTCAACAGAACTGCATCGGGTTTTATGGGCATTTTCCTAATGAACTCCTCAGCATCTTTTAAGCGTCCAGCTCTAGAAGAAGATCTACCACACATCCATAATGTTGAAAGTAGGCCAAACTCCATACTTCTTGTGCATAGTTTTCAAGTATGTGTAACCTTCGCTCACACAACTGGCATTCCTACAAGCCGATAGAACTGCAGTCATTGTCCTCTCATCTAGTTTTCTGTTAAATTCTTCCATCTGACTCAACAACTCAATAGCTTCTTGACATTTTCCATGGCTTGCAAGCCCGGCTATCATGGCAGTCCAACCAAAAACATCTTCTTTTCCCACACTAGTCTCATAAAAAACTCTATAAATTGGCAGTGAAAAAATTGAGTCTCATTTTCTATGTATAAGGGTTAAAGAGTTGAGCGGAAATAAAGATAAGCATAAGAAAGTGTTTGGCCCAAGATTAGATGATTAGTCATCCTGATGCTTCGCAATCTCTATGCAGCCGCAGTTTGCGTACATATCAATAAGTGCAGCTCTGACTTTACCCTCCAACCCAATCCTTCTCTCCTTAACAAGCTCATGCACTCTGCTACCAATGCCCAACGCCCCAGCATCTGCACGTGCCCTTAGAACCAACACCACTGTCGCCTCATTAACGTCAACTCCATCCTCCTCCACCATTTCTCCAAACAACCTCAATGCCTCCAAAGGCCTGTCGTTATCAACAAGCCCGTCAAAAATCGAGGTCCACGACACAACATCTCCTTTCACGCATTTCATCAAACATCTTGCACGCATGACCCAACTCCCCGCATTTCGCATGCATACGTCCCAACGAATGCTGAACATACCTATCCGAACACAAACCAAACTTAACTATCACCCCATGAAGCTGTTTCCCTTGGTGGGTTAGCCTCAATTTGGCACAGACTTGAGGAGAAACGGGTACGTGAACTTATCGGGTCGGAAAGATATACGGGTCGGGTCTCAAATAGTGGAGATGAAGAAGTGGAGAGCTCTAATGGGGTAGGGGCTTTGGTAGAAGGCTCTGATAATGGTACTGTAATGGAAACAAGTTGGGGATGGAAGAGAGTCGAGAAGGAGGGGCGCATAAGTGAGGTCTCCGGAGGGCGAGAGAGCCGAGGAGGTGAGCGGCTTCGAGAGGTCTCGGGCGGTGTTGTTGTTGTTGCCTGATTTAAGTATTTGGGCATGCAGTTGTAGAGCTTGGGACATGGAGGTTATCTCCATTAGTAAAACTAGAAAAATAGCGACTAGTTAACTAACCGCCAAGTCTAATAAAAGGTCAAATGAACGAAAATTTTATACGAAACTATTCTTTGTCGATGGAAAAGGTTAAGACCGCAAAATTTTCACTTCTATTTTCTCGGCAACCAAACAGAAGATCAAGATGAACCCCATTACGAAAGATGAAAAACTAACAATTTGTTTGTATTTGCTAGTGGCCATTGCTGTTTGGTCACTGGTCCAGCTTGAATTTGGGATTGAGAAAAGAGATCATGTCTTCTTCTTTTTTCCCCCTATTTTACGAAGCATTAACAATTAAGCTGCATACCGCTAGCTAGACATTGAATTGTCATCGTTGGCCTGAGTATGATACTCGAAGTGCTGGATCATCAGCATCAAATTCAGTTTTTCACTCTTGAACAAAGCATATAGAAGTAGATGTTTACTTCATGTGAGAGAAAATAGCTGCTAAAGAACTTGGTGTTCGATATGTGCCAACCAAGAACCAAATTGTAGATATCTTCACAAAGCCTCTGTATAAAAACACGTTTTGATTTTCTTAGGAGCAAACTCACTATGACAAAGTCCCAGTTTCATTTGAGGGGAAGTGTTGATAATAGTTATATTGTTCTACAATTAGTTATAAACTTGTTAGTTAGTTGATAGTGTTGTTAGTCTGTAAAGTCTTAGGCATCAGTTTCTGTTATGACTGCTTGTATTTTAAATTAACATAAATACAATCATTCAGCTTTAACACAATCAGTTAAGCTTACAGTTTCAATTCCAGAATTTTCTCTCTTGTCAATTCACGCTGCTCAGCTTTCCTCTCCTTCATTTTTCCTTTCTGAGTAGAGCAACAAAAGGGGTTGAGAATGATTTTGTGGAAGCGTTCAGATTCGTGCCCGGTAGGCATTTAAGAAGGTTCGAAAAAATGATTATTTTGTGGATTAAGGAAAAGGAACATTTTTATATGCATCAAACAATGATATTTCTCACCACAGTAATAATAAAAAAATATGTTTTAGCTGCTAATATCTATCATTTTTCTTCATGATACAAATTGTCACCTTTATTGTTGTCGCTTGACAGTAGGAAGAGTCTAAAGGCCTAACCGCAGCTATTGAATCAACTATCCTTATTCAAGCTTTCTTGACGTCTTTCTACGCGGAAAGCTATCTTGATGGCTCCTGAAATTACCAGTTTACTTGAGTAAAGTTCTGATACCGTTCCAAAGGAAGAGACATTGGCGGATATCTCTTCGAATAAATCCGATTCTGTTTATAGAAATTCAAAGAGATTTATTGCAGTTCTCCATCATGGCCTTTTTACCCTTTTGGTAGTCTCTTACTTTCAGCAAAGGTTTTGGGGAATTGTAATGAACGAGAAGATGCGGTGAATCAGTCAGTATTAGCCAAGGAAAGCATTCTAATTCTGGGGAAGAGAGGAAATCTGTCTTAATAGAAAATTACCGGGATTTAAACTTCATATTGTTTGTAGTACAAGAAAGGGCAAGGCCTGTTGGATTACTTGCAAATGTCAGGCCTCGAGATCTCAATACAATTCTTTTAGAGAAAACGCTTCTCATTCTTGTAACACTTACAGACTAAATATCACCATTAATTGGTATAAATTCAGTCTATGCAAGATTAAGTTTATGAATCCGAGACTTGTGTTCTTCTTGTTATTGCCCTTGTCGTTGTTTAGGAATGTGAAAGCTCTGGTTCTTTGTGCCTTTTTTTTTGTTTTTCGTTTCAGCTGCAGATTGTTCTAACTATGTTCTTTTTGTTACAATGCAGATAAAGAAAAAGTAGATAGAAATTTATAATTATTCCATTGAATCTCAATCCACCAAAATGCGAACCTCGTATCAAGACCTATAAGTTGTTTGCACGAAAAATGCAAGAATCTAAAATGCTATTCGATTTGGTTAACAAGCTATTCAGTTGCATAGAATAAATATATTTTATATAACGTTCTCCATGAAATTGTAAGAAATAATTTTGCTTACAACACTAGCCTGAGTGCTAAAATAAAAATGGAAAAAAAAAAGGCTTACAATATTTTTTTTATTCTTTTTGCTTATAAAGAAAGGCGATTAGAACTTACCTTGAATCTTGTTTCGAACTAATTTATTTTCACATATTGTGCTATAAATTATCAATTTTTTAAGCAACATGTGGAATTAATATTACTCTCACAAAGCTACATATGAAACCTATTTTCAAATTAAATTACTTTCACAAACTATTTAGGACGTTTGGGAGTATGGCTTCAACAACGAAGTTTCTACAGCACACGATAGCATATGAAAGTTTTACTTTATAGCATGTAAACTTCGAGCTAAGTACTTTTCCACTCCGATTCCCTCTTGGCCTTGAACAAGAACGGCTGCTCCTGTATGTGGGGGAGCATCTCTTGTTCAACAAGGAGCTCCCTGGCAGGTTGGTTCTAGGACCTTTAACGCTTTTGAGTCGCCTTGGATTCCAAGACCGACTACTTTTAAGCTGATTATTGTCCCATTGTCCCAGATGTCGGGCGCAATTGGAGGATGCTTTCCATGCCCTCAGGACCTATCCTAATGTGAAAGAGGTATGGAAGCTTTCTTCTTTGCTCAAACCTCTAAATATAGGTGGAGATTGGACCTTTGGTGGAATTTGTCTTTTCTATGCTACATGGTCTAAATTAAAATAAATTGGAATTATTTTGTATGCTGGCTTGGAGATTGTGGAAAGACAAAAGCGACTTTGTTCACAATAATGAGACTAAGTCGGCTGATATCATTTTTGAGATATGGGGCTTCACTTGGAGGAATTCCATGGGTGCCAAGTCATAAATGACAGTCCTTTTTGTAGACCTAGTAGGCCGCCTCGCTCTTGGTCTGCCCCCCTCTAGGGAACCTCAAGCTGAAGTCGATGCAGTGGTTGTGGACTCACTGGACTATATTTCAGTTGGTGAAGTGGTCAGGGACTCTAATGGGGTGTGTAATATCCTGAAAATTACTAACTTATTATGGGATGTAAGACATCTAAATTGACAATAAAATATGTTGTGATTAAGCTTTATAGATGGTTATTGAGTGTCGTTGTAGATAACAATAGCAAGGGATTAGATACACTCAAGGAGGTTCATGTCTGTTATTAGGTTAGGTAGGTATATTATAGTTAAAGATACAATTTAAGAATAAGATGAACGCATATTGATAATATGCCACGTATGTTTGGTTTAGAAGTGAATAGGTTTAAATGGCAAAACGGAAGTTAAAATCTCGATTAAGAGGCTCAAACGGAGCAAGAAAGACTAGGCAAGGCAGAGCTATGGCACCAGTTGTAACCAACAAGATAAAGAAAATATAATGACATTACCTATGTGGTCGTGACTTAAATTACATATCTTAAACTTAAACATATGTAAACATAAAGTACTGAGATTTGCAGAATAATTTTTTTAGAACATATCATAATTATTTAAAACAGTTTCTTTTAAAACATTTCTTAATTTAAAATAAAACCTTTCTAAAACTTTTCTACATTAAATATCGATATTAATTCTCCGCTAAAACTTGCGTATATTTGTTGTAGTTCAATTGCAACATATTAATCTTGAAATTGTCTAGACTAAGGCTATATGATAAGAACCTCGGTTTTCCAAACATACTTACATTAAACTATTTAAACATACATACCTAATTTATTTTAAACCTACTGTGGAAAATTCATTGCATAAACAGTATCTATTCCCATCTCCACCGTATATCTATCCCTCGCCATTGCCTATCAAGTGTTGCTAACAGGTTTCTTACTACAACATGAACATAATTGAACGAGCTTTCGCTTAGCAAGTAGGAACTCACACTTGCAAAATATAACTTAAAAAATTTCCCAAATCATTCATGATCTGATTATGCTTCATTATGAACATATCTTATGTACATATCATGACACACTAGGCCTGAGTTTGTACAGGTTGCGCATGATTCTCGAGAGTTAGGGTTTGCAAGGTCTCCAATGACACTGAGATCATTAACTTAACTTAACTTAACTTAAAGCCTCCTTGTAGGTCGAGAAGTTAGTATGATACCCTTAACTTGCCTTGTCTTATTTGTTTCACTTATTTTGTTATGTGTATGCTGTATAACATGTTACTGCATAGCATCAAATATCATATACCATAAGCCTACTTGACTTAAACTGAATAATCGATATAATTTAATGCCACATATATCACATATTACATATGACATATTCATAACATGACATAAACATAACATAATGTATAATAACATGAAAATTCATGACATAACATAATATAGTATGCCATGGCATGTTATAACATGACATGGAATGACATAACATAGTATAACATGTAATGCATTTTATAATTTTTATAAATCATGTAAATTTTGTTTTGAAAATTGTAGTTTTTATGCTTTAGGCTAGATTTCTGATCACTTGATTTTTAGAAAATGGATCTGTTATCTCGTTGTGTTCCTATCCATTTACACTTTAGGTTATGTAGAAAAAAACCAATGAAAGTGTGAGCTTAGCTTATTTTATATTAGTTTTTTTAGGAGGTTATTTTATGCTAGTTGGTTTACAATATCCTAAAAAGAAAAGTAAATCCTTTCTTGAAAGAGTTTTCCTTTATTATAGGAATTACTGATCATTGAGGTAGCTATAAGGATTGATTAAATTTATCCCTATAACTTAGAATTTCTTTAAATAAATTTTCTTAACTAGCCTACGATTGATCATGCTAGCGTTGATAATTAATTAATTATTTTCTTCTAATAACTTAGTTTAATAATTACTTACACTTCTTATGTTGGGCTTGTATTTGTATAAAAAGTCTATTTTAATATGATTAGTGTCATTGGTCTCATGTCAATAGGCCTAACATAGCCCACTGATACTAGAGGTGTTCTACGATATTCTAAAACTGAGCTAAAATAGACTTTGGTCGCAAAAGACTTTTGACGTGAATGGGCGTTGAGCCTGTAATTTGACATTTTAATGTTATGGAATTTCATAAATCTTGTTTAAGAAAACCATTAAAAAATCTCCATAGTTTGTTTTAGAAAAACTTATATCTCATATAAAATTTTATGTAAAAAAATAACTTAAAATAGAGTCCAAATTTCACAAAATTGTTAATTGTAGACTTGTATATTTTTAGTGCTATAATTTCTCTGTTGGTTGTAAATGTAATTAAACAGGTGTTTTGTTTAAAACTAGTATCGTAAAGACATTTTTTGTTAATTTTAAGAGTCATCGTATAACTGTATGTTAAAAACAACATTTTTAAAAATTTTCTTTATGAAAAATCCTCATTTTGATGAGGTTTAGAAGTTTCGTGTCTTTTCATGCTAAACCTCAACTAACACCTAAACTAAACATACTTAAACTTACGCATCCTTAAACAATCACAACATAAACTTATACTACCATCATAAACACATACGTAAAAGCTTGTTACATGGCCTTGAACATAAATGCACATAAACTTAATCATACATAAGAATAGAAAGATATTAAGAGTTACCCTTGGAGACCAAACTTGGACAAATCTTTTGCTTTCCTCTTCTTCCTCTAGACATGACTCGATTTAAGTGAATGTGAAAAGTAGGGGTGAATAACAAACAGTTTGGCGGTTTTTGGGTGGGTGCGTGTTGGTTTTTTTAAATGACGGGTTGGCAATTAACCAACCCACAAACCGCCCATGGAATGGCGGGCGGTTTCAGTTTGGAGACGGGCGGGTGCTGGCGGTGCGAGCGGGTGCGATGGGTTGGGTCTACACTAATGTACAATATAATTTTTTAAGCTCTTTTTTATTAAAAAAAAAAGTGAAGAAAATTTGTAGAAAATATAAGATGATAATGTATGAAGCATTCCCAACACCAACTAAGTTTGATGCTTAAAGACAATGACCATATTCACAACAAATTAAGAAACATAATCATTCATTGCAACAAGAAACATCAACTACAGATGAAGTGATGAACAAAGTCAAGAATTCTTGTTTTTCCATAAAACCTGTTCATTGAGTTCGAAAATAACAAGATACTACAGATGAAATGATGAATAAAGTCAAGTGTTTTTTTTCTTTTTAAGGAGTGAAGAGTGGGGGAGGTTTAGACTAAGATTTTTTTTTTTTTTTTTTAAGAATTAGGCGGACGGGTTTGGGTTGAACCCCGCCCTTTAAAATTTAAAACCGTACCCGTCCGCCAACATATATAGGTGGGCGGGTTGAACCCGCAGAGTCCTTTTTTTCGGGGGGGCCGAGTGCAGGCACGGACGGCCGATGGTTGCGGGGCGGTTTTTGTACACCCCTAGTGAAAAGTGGAAATTTTTGAGGGAGTGAGGGAGGAAGAGCCACAATTTTGAGACGGTGAAGGAAAGCTTAGAGAACCTTTTTTTTTTTTTTTTTTTAAGGAAAGGTCGAGTGAAAGGCAACAAAATGAGCCTTGTTGAAGACATAGATGCTCAAGGCCATGTACTGAACATAGATACTAATTGTGCTTAGTTTCTCAACATGGGTCACTAAGATTCTAGTTAAGATTAAAGAGGAAAAAATCTTAGCTTGTTGTCTTCTTAATGATGGTGCCAAACAAGGGAGAAAGTGAAGGGAAATTAGCTCCATCATTTAGTCAATGACAGACTAGGCTTTTTATTATTCATGGTAAAATCAAGTCATTTTTGTCTCTTGCTTTGCCTTTTAAGTTTCCTTAAACTATGTATTTTTTTCATTGGTTGGGAAAACTCCCTGGCTGGCAAGAGAATTTTGATTCTTGTCAGGTCCTCTAACTTACTTAATTACAGTCCAAAACTAGCCTCCGAATAAATCGATAATTGTGTCAATACTTAATCGTGTAATAAAATTAGACTGCTATGGATCTTAAAACTATTTCTTGATTGCACAAAATCTAAACTTAACTTTTCATGTACTTGTCTTGGAATTGATAGAGTTTTTAACCATATTAAATCCCAATTTGGATAGCATTTTTAATTGAAAATGCTACTCAAGTAACTTCGATTTCTAATTAATAGGTAATCATGGATATTTTGTTTATTAAAGTGTTATTCTAAACACTGTTAATACTATACTGCACTTAAAATTTTCATACATTGAATTTTAAGTTAGTATATAGTATGAATTTTTCTCCGCCTTAATTAGCACGCGTCTTAGGCAAAACCGCAGTAGTACTCTCCAACTCCCAACACGCCACATGGCATCATCTCCCTTAATCTGTGTTGTATATCATGAAGCATGCTCCATCTCTGTTTATGTGTACCCGCTCTATCGCCCAATTCATCTTCGCCACATTGTCAACTGTGTCCTTACTCCAACGCTCCAGGAATGATGCCATGCCACGTGTCCCCAGTCAATTAATCCTATAGTTGGCGTCTCTTCTTCAATTAGAGGCTTTTTTTTTTTGCCGTTGGAAGAGCTGTTTAAGAGGACATACCCCATTCTTTGGGGATTGAAGTTGAACACCATTTTTTAGAAGAACTTTTTTTTTTGGAAGAGGGTTGGAGCCGAGGAAGAGAAAATCAGGAAAAAAAAAAAAGAATAAATTTCTTTAGTTTAGTTTTTTTAGTTCTTAGGATTTATTTTTAATTTTAAGATTTAGATTCTTATTTTCATCAAAACATCATGTGCAAAGTATTTTTGAAGCTACAAAAAGAAGGAAGAAGAAGATTAGAGAAGAAACTTAAAGTTTGTAACCCCTCTTATCTAGGGATTTCTTTCTTATTTTTATTTTTAAAATTTTTGTATATTTTAAATTTTGTTTTTATCAATTTCATTTTATTTTTTAATTAATTATACAAATAATCTTAGAGTTAATACGATTTTGATAATTAACAAAAATTAAACACAATCTGTGTTAATAGAGCTGCTTATGGTTTGTCTAGCGCTCGTCTTGCCTTTGTTTCGCCCTGCTTGTGGAGTGAGTCTCTTCCCACTGGTTTTTTAGGGAGGTTTCTTGTAGACCTTTTCTCAGTTTAGTACAATCCGAAAGCTTTCCTTTAATTAAAAAGAAAAGAAAAGAAAAGAAAATGATTGCAGCTAGAGTTAGTAGAAATATAGTTGTTTTAAAACATGTACGCAAGAGGTGTATGAAATCCCTCCTTGTGTTACCTACGTACATATTAGATTCTTATTTTTTGAAATAATTTTAGATTGTCTTTTAAGTTTTTTTTTCCCTAACTCATCTAGTCGATGTATTGAATAGACAAATTAATCTTTTAGGTCGGTATTAAACTAATTTCAAATAGTGCTTCCTTCTTAGTTTTAGATTGAAAAAATTAGACAAGAAAGAGGATTTAATGTTGCACTTAGAATTTGATAAGGACAAAACATGCTTTTACTAGATTAGTAAATATGTATTTTATTAACGTTAATTTTGGAACAACAGTTTTTGGCTTAGCCATTACATATAAGATCACAGATCATGTGACTAAAGCCCTTATTATGGTACTATTATGTAAATATTACAAGTAAAATTTGATTAAAGTTTAGACTTATTTAAGAATTATTTAAATATAGATAAAAAATAAACTGATTCCTAGTTTAATTTTTTATGTTATTTAAATATTTGAAAACTATCTAGATGGTCCTAAAATAAAAAACAAAAAAAAAAAAATTTTGGCCCTTATTTTTTTAAAATATTTGCAAAAATGCTTCGACTAATCACTATCATCTGATGTCACATGTTCATATTATATTAAAATTGTGTTGTGAAATAAAGTAGTAATAGTTAGGCGCCCACCGGGAGGAAGAGAGAAGGAGATTTTTTCTTTGAAAAAAAGGTAAATAATCATATTTCAAACATCAATGTTTTTAATTTTAGTTAGTCATATATTTTTCTTCACAATTCATATTTTTTAAAATTTATATTGTTTTAATTTTTAATTTTGCTAATATGGGTTATTAGTTGCATATATGTGTCATATTGGATCATTACGTTTGTCAAATTAATTTTAATTATTTATTTAATTTATTCTAGTCTCATGATGTACCAAATACTAAATTGCTTCGTTGAACATCTAATTTAACACTTCACTAACAAAACATGGGTTAAGATTAACATTATATCATTTAATCTTATCAAGGCCAATTTTTTTTTAAGTATAAATTGTTCTACTGGTCTCCGAACAATTTAAAAGGTAGTCCATTGGTTCTTTTTTTTTTTTATAACTTAACTGATCCCAAACTTATAATAAAATTGCAAAAAGACTTACTTAATTGACAGACGCCAATTTTCTCTTATTTTTTAGGTCACATGACCCAATATCAGTGGCATTCTAGTAAAATAATAATCTTTATTATATTTTAAATAAAAAATTCAATTAAATCAAACTAAAAATTACCATTTAAAAACAAAAATTAAATTGATTTACATTAAAAATTATAAAACATTAAAAAAGGATAATTACTTTAAAAAACAAACAAAAACTCTAAAACAAAATCAAAAACAAAAAAATCAGATTCTTCTTCTTCACTGTCTGATTTATCCCTTCTCCTTTCTTCCTTATCTCTGGCCAGCACCCACCCTCGGTGTCCCCATTTTAGTCACCACTCACTTCACGCAAATTCTTCTTCTTTTTCTTCATCTTATTATAAAACATTAAAAAGGGATAATTGCTTTAAAAAACAAAAAAAAAAACTCTAAAACAAAATCTAAAAACAAAAAAAAAATTGATTCTTCTACTTCACTATTTGATTTATCCCTTCTCCTTTCTTCCTTATCTCTGGCCAGCACCCACCATCGGTATCCCCATTTTAGTCACCACCCACCTCACGCAAATTCTTCTTCTTCTTCTTCTTCATCTTCTTCCTTGTCTCTGGCCAGCAGCCACCATCGGTATCCCCATTTTATTCACCACCCTCCCCTTCTTCTTCTTCTTCTTCTTCTTCCTCTTCCTTATCTGGCCAGTACCCACCATCAGTATCCCTATTTCAGTCACCACCCACCTCACGCAAACTCCCCTTGTTCTTCTTCTTCTTTCACCTCATGCAAACTCCCCCTCGTCCTCTTCCTCTTCTTCTTCTTCTTCTTCTTCAGACCAGATCACTCACCACGCTGGCATCCCCATTCCAATCATCTTCCAACACACCAGATCGCTTCACCACAAAAGATCAATCCTGTGACGACCCGCCTTTTCGGGCAGTCACTTTACTTTCTTAAACATTGTTTCATAAACATTAATCTTACTTACTTAGTAAGAAAAATACTAAAATAATTTTTTTTTTCTTTAAACGTTCTTTAAAACTTATGCGACCTCTGTCGCATTTCAAGTTGAGACCTCGCTCAACACTTGCCCTTAAAATCATTTCAAATCGTTTTTTAAAACTTAATAAGAAACCTTTATTAAATCATAGCTTAAAAATTTACTTTATAATTACATAAAACAGTTCGTAAACTGTATCTTAAAACTTTGAATACATTTGTTCAAACTTTGATTTTCTTAAAACTTCACAAACACTACATTAAACAATGGAAAACCTTTTCTTTGCATAGCGGAAGCAAACAGTGATAGTATTCATACTCAAATCTTCGCATCTGTCCTGCGCAGTACCCAGCTCTTCTAGCGGGTCCTATTAGTCACCCATAAATTACCTACAGTATGAAAAACTTTTAATGAGCTTTCGCTCAATAAGTTCAAACATAAACTCACAATTCATTTGATCATGCTTTAAAACTTTTCTCATAAAAACCTTTCTCTTGAAATATTTTTCATAAACGTTTTCCATAAACATTTCTGAAAACGTTTTTCATAAAACATTTTTGAAACGTTTTGCATAAACGTTTTTCGTAAAATATTTCTTGAACGTTTATCTTAAAACGTCGTTCATAAACATTTTCTTGAAAACATGAAAATGTTTTTCATAAATATTTATCATAAAGCATTTCTCTGAATGTCTTTTATAACATAACATATAAATATTCATAAAAAGGCATTCAAGCAACATTAGAATGCATGACTCTATTTATGCTCAATTATTAACTTCAATTATGAGCATTTTATGAACCTTCTATAAACTTAAATATTCCTTTCTTTCTCAACCTTTATTCATGTTCCTTAACTTTCTTTATCTTATAACCTTCCTTTTCCTTACTTTACTTTAGTGTTCGTACCAACTCATTAATCATGATATCATAAACATGATGCTTCCCTTGTGGAAGACTTGAGACCATCAAACATTGAGGTCTTGTACCTCATCTTTAGGAGGTCAAACTTTAATTTTACTTTCATTATCTCATAACAAAGAGGTTGGTACGACACTTTCCTTTTATCTTTACGTTACCTTCTTATTAACTTTAGTAAGCATTCCAAATGCGATCACATCATATGCAAACACACTTGCAATTCATAGCTTGTACTATAAAATCTATTGCATAACAAATGCAACATATTGCTAATCATAATTTGTACTCTGAAATTTATTGCATCACAAATGCAACTTATTGTATCACAAACGCATCATATAACACAATCACATTTTGCAAATTATAACTTTTATTCTAAAACTTATTGCACAATAAATGCAACTTATTGCATAGCAAATGCATCATGAAACTTATAACTTAAACTATAAAACATTTTGCATTGTCATAATGCAAAACATACTTCAAATACTTTAAAAATCATAACTTACACTTTTAAGAAATGTTATACATATCAATATGCAAATAAACCTTTAACATAACGATTGCAAATTCATTGCAAATCTTTTTCTTGAACTTTAAAACTTTTTGCATAATAAATGCAAACATACTTTAAAAGAAACTTGCATAATAATTGCAAACTCATTTGCAAATTATATAAATAAGCATTTAAAAATCATTTATTTCATGCTGTAGGTGAGATTTGAAACTTACTCGAACTATGCTCTAGCGTTCTCTATTCCGTTCCTTTTCCTTCCATTAGTCGGCCTCTATGTCCTGATCAAACGACAGCCGACTTATTAGTTAACTTTCTTTATTATCAATTAACTCGATTGATAATAAAACGTAAACATTAGCCATTCTTTCCTTTTAACTTAAATAGTATACTTTCATTTACCCTTGTCTTTACTTATCTTTATAAACCATCGGTTTACCTTTCCTTCACTTAGCTTTGTAACCCACCAGGGTTACTTTTCCTTTTAACCTCATAACCCATCGGTTTACCTCTCGTTTATTTAAACATCCCTTATTAAATCTCTGGTCTCACATGACCGTTACGTTACTTAACGTATTACGGAACATTTTTCATCTAATAACAGTATGCTAAATCAGAGTGTTCGACTCCGTTCTAGCCGTTTCCTTAATAATGACGATTTTACCCTTAACGAGTTTTTCGTCAACCTTGTAACGTTATAAAACTCATTCTCACATAAAATAGTGTAACAATCACTAATAATGCATTTCATAAATTTTTATGAAAGCATCTAAAACAATTTATTTTAAAATGATTCATACTGTAAGCGAGATTCCTACTTACTTGGACTCCAAGCTACGCGGATCTAGTTGCATCTTGTTGCATCTACAGTATGCAAAGCATCCTCTACAGTGCTCCTCGAACAACCATGAATAGCTAAGAATGCTCCTTGGAGATCATACATTACTGGAACTGTCATTTTGGACTCCGATACTACTGTTTGAATCGCCTCAATCCACGTGTAGTTGGTACCGAACGATTTTCATCGGAGTGGAATTAGCTCAAACAGAGGTCACCATTATGTTCAGAGCCTCGAAACGAGTTGGGAGGTAGTCTCGGATCTTCGATCGGAGGTCCGGATCATAAAATCTTGATTTGACGTTGACCGGCCGTTAATCAATGGTTGACCGCCCGTTGACCGGTGGCGATTGGCTCCGTTGGGGGTTGAGCTCGAGCCTACCCCCCCTAATTTGACCCTCCTGAGTCCAATGGTGGGGTCAATTTCATCCAATTCAGCCTCCATCTATACTGATCGAAGATGGAATTCTCGGCCAAAACCGGCGGCTCCGATCTCCTATCTCCGACGGAGCTACCGTGAAATTGAGTTAGACGTTTCCTTCCCCGTGTCCCTCTGAGTGTTTCCCTTATGGTGGGGCAGCTCAACATCACGTGGAACGGCGGCTCCACCTCTCCACGGCGGCGCTAGGCGGTGGGTCCTGGTTCTCCGGTGACCGGTCGTCGTCTCGTGCAATTGAGGAGCCGAATTTGCTTCTCTCGATCCTCTGAAGGTGGCTGCCTCTTCAATTTGGCCCAACGGTGGTGACATGGGTCACCTCAACCTCTCTTGCGGCGGTGTACGATGGGGGAGATCGATCTCCAACGAGGGGCGGCGGAGCGATGCAATTAATTGAGGGGTCTTGCTCGCCGTCGCCCTCTTGTCATTTTGGCACCGGTGGTGTGCCACACCACCGCCGGAGACGACGGGTCTGGCGGTGGCTCCACGGCTGCGATGGAGCTCCTCCGGCAAGGCTTTTTTTCAGCCAAAATTGAGCTGAAAAATTGGTACCATCTTGCTCCTCTCCTCATGCTGAGTCCATAGACACCAAGATCACGTCGATTGGTGGTCGGACGATGGAGAAATCATGTCGGGAAGAAATGGGTTTCTCTGCCACTTTGGGCGGCGCGTGAGGCTCTCTCAGGTGGCTTTTTGGGTGGCACGACACCTCGTTGGACTCAGCTCATCGAGAGCTTTCTATTGGCGCGGGAGGTGTCAAAAAAGGACGCCAAAATCTCGAACGAGATTTGAGGAGAGAGAGAGAATCTAGAGAGAGAAAGTAGAGAGATAGACCTGAATTTTGTGAGATTTTCTGATTTTTCCTTCTTCTTTTTTTCTTCTTTCCTTTTTGAACTTTTAAAAAAGAAATTGTGGTCTACACAATCCAATTCTTATACTGCATTGCTCTAATACTGTATAATTTTCTATGTTATTATACAGTATTTTTCTTCAAACTATGCTTTGTCTTAATATAATCCTTAATTTAATGCATTTTTAATGCATTAAAAATCTCGGGTGTTACAACTCCTCTACTCGTTGACCACTTTCTTATCTCTTACCTCTCGACGACGAGCCAACTGCCATTACAAACCAACCCCTCTCTGCGACCCGCCATTGTGAACCAACCTTCTCTACCATGGGTTTAAGTCGAGGCCGCTGTGAGTTCGAGCTCTAAGCCATGAATGAACCTTCCCAGCTGTGAACTGCTACGACTGCGACAGAGAGGAAATAAGGGCAATGTTGTACTACTGCAATGACAGTGAATGCGGCAGCTACAATAGGTAAATAGGGTTTATTTTAATCTTTTTTGTAACTGAGTATTGATCTTTTTGTTTTGGTCTAGTTTGATTTTGATCATTTTGTAATTAGGTTGGATGGGGGATTTGAGTTTCGTTGGCTGGAGTTCGGAAAGCTGAAGTTAGGGAAAATGAGTGTTTTTTTTTATTTGTTTTTGTTTTTTTCTTTTTCTTTCTTTAATTTGTGTTAAATTGTAGTTGATTTAATTAGGAGTGTTTTGATCTTTTTAAAGTAAATAACGATCATGTGGTAACCACATGACCCAAAAAAGCAAGGAATTTAACAAATGTCAAATATCTTAGTCCTTTTGCGCCTTTTTTTATAAGTTTAGGGTCAGTTGAGCTAAAAAAAAAAAACAAAAACTAACAAGTCACCTTTTAAATAGTTTGGGGATCATACGAGCAATTTACTTATTTTTTTAATCCTATCTATTATGACGTGCCAAATAAGGTCTAATAGTACCAGTAATATGTTTGCTTGGCTATAAATCTTTCTATACATAAAGGGCACCAGATTGGGCCACTATGGCCTGACATGTAGAGAGGAGCTCTTTTTTTTTTTTAATAACTTTTGTTTCCCCTCTTCCTCTTTTTCTATTATTTTCTTGGGAAAATTATATTAAATAGCACAGTTTAAATTTTTAATGAAACAAATAACGTACTTCTAAAAATATTTAAGTACATAGCATTTTTGAAATCACTTGCTCTTTTTAAATGCTTGAATTTTTAATTTTATCTTATCGTTTTTCTTCTTTTTCTTCTTATCTTTCTTTTTGTTTTGGTTTTTTGTTATCTCAATATTATTTCGTATTTTTCTCTACGTTATTTTATACCAAAATATTTGTTTTAATCTAAATGGGTTATTTATTCAATATTATTATATTTTGGTCTATTTATTTTTAATCCCAATAAATGGTGGTCTAACCCTCCTTCTTCCATTTTTATGCATTTGGGGGAATCATTTCACCTCATCTTTTTTCATTTTTAGTGGTTTTTTTTTTTGTTTTCACTCTAATATTTTATATATCTCAAATTTTACTTTATTAAATTGTTTTTAACCTTTATCATCAAAGTATTTTTTCTTAATTTATCCTTATTGCATATTCTTTTACGTCCTCTCGAATATTATTTTATCTAGCATTTCCCTACTTACATATGCATTTTTCTCCTGGTGGTACTCTCAACTACTATTTGTTTTATTGATGTCATTTTTTAATTTATTACTGCTATAATATTTTTTTCTCATATATGTCCCTACTCAAATTTTTTTTAAAAGTTGCATTCTCAAGTGTTATTTCACGTGGTAGCTCCTAAATAATTTTCTATATGATTTTGCTAACTTTTCCTTTAAAAAATTTTGTTTACATATACCCATATTTTCTCTCTCACACACACACATTTTGTTAGAGAATTTGTAGGTAGAACAAGAAACAAAGGCTAAGAATGTCTAAAAATTTAAAAAAAGTTTAAAGCATATCGAAATACTTTTTTTTAAGGTTTTATTTGCTCCACTATAAAGTTTGCTAACAGGTTTTAACGCAAATTACTTACAAGATACAACAAACTCTTGAACACAATATCTAGGAATAATTTTGATATTCCAAAATATGAATAAAATCTGTAAATTTTCTAGAGAATAAGTAAAGAGAGGGATGCCATTTCATAAACCGATATAACCATTACAAAATATGCAACCATTCATATAAAAGTACCTTTCCATTGTAAAAGTATCTCTTCAAATATTACAAGGGATATGTTTGTTGGCAATAGATTTTCAGATTTATATAAAAACATACAACTAATAATAATTGAATGGGCATGTGGGCATAGTGGGGCCAGAGTAGCCTTGGCCCAACGCCGAAGTGCTTCATGCCCCGATTTTGTTGTTTGTTTTCCTCAACGTCGCGCCTCAATTTCTAGCACCATAGCGCTAGACGCCGATACCAAATACACTAAAAAATATGTAATTTTACATTCTTTTGTATGTCTTTGATCTTATAACATATGAGATATATATTTCAATCTCTCTTATACGTTTAACCAAAAATGCATGTTATAATTATAATTGAAACATATCTTTTGATCTTTTTTTTTGTTTGGTTTTAAATTTTATGTTTTAAATGAACCTTATTAAACTTTTTACTTTCATTAAAATAACATTTCTCAACTGTGCAACTACCTAAACATTTTTTGTAGTTAATTTTTTCCTAGCTATGGCCCTTTAAACATTTCTCCTTAATTGCTCCTTTCAAAATATTCTTCCCTATGTGTGTTCTTGCAAAAATATTTTTGTCATCTCAAATACTTTTTTTATTTGTACCGCATAAATAATTTACTATCCAATTCTTATAAAAAACCTTTTTCCCTTTCAAGATATGCTCTATTATTATTATTATTATTATTTTTTGACTAAACTAAACTGTTAGAAGAATAATAAATAAGCAAAACTAACTCTTGAAAAAAATTATAAATCTTGGTATAAAAAAAATGTAGAAATTACACGCGCCTCGCTCTTTAGTAGCTAGTTAAACATTAATTCTTTAGTCAGATTTTAATGTGAGATGAATAAAAAACTAATTTGATACAATTTAATTGATCAGGGACTCCTTTCAAGAGGTTTTAAAAATCAAGAACTAAAATAAAATTTGCTCTATACTTCAAGGACTAAAAAATTAAAAAAAGCGTTTAGATTGTTGGTTGAAATTGTCAGTTTTTTATTAAAAATACTGTAGCAATTTAAACTATATTAAAAAAATATTATAGTAAAATCGGCCAGTACTAGAATTTTTTTGATTTGAACTAGTGAACCAAACGTCACAATATTTAAAAGGTATTTGGCACATTATTTTGAACCAATTGATTTAAACCAAGAACAATGTAAAACAAGAGGCAACTACAATATAAAGCTCTCAAAACCTATACTATTTGAACCAAAGTTTTAGTTTAACTCAATGTGCCTAGTAATCATAACATATAGAGTGTTTAGAAAAGTAGTTGGAAACAAAATACTGTAGCATATAGAAATTTTATACTATAACATATTTTTACTTTACACTATAGTTTAAAAGAGCTTTAAACTCTTGAAACTAACAATGCTACATATAAAACTCTCATATATTATAATATAAAATAAAAATAAATTACAATAAAAAATTCACATATATTATAATATACCTCTTCTAATTTTTAGTTTTAACTTTATTATCAACTAACAAGTTGGAACGGGCAAAACAATAAACGGCGGGGTCCCGACAATCCCCAACAAGTGATTGCCCAAACGAAGCATCCTGGATAACGACGTAATACAACAAGCTGCTGGCTTCCTTCCTCCCATCTTCAGAGTCTGGCAACTGTCAGGTGTCATCTTGTCCCCATGGAACGTTAGGACCTCGCGTCTTTCTCTAATATTTGCTTTTTCCTAAAAAAAAGAGAGAAAAATTAGATGACCAAAGGTTTGATTACTCTTTCCCTGGTCGTGTTTCTGAATCTGGGCTGTTTCTGTTTCCTACTTAAAGATTGTTAATACCCTCTGGCCCTCGTGAGTTCTTTTTTTGTCCTGAGTTTTATATTTTTCACATTCCCTTCTTCTTTTTTTTTTGTTTAAAATATTTTGTTTCCTGTTTTGTGTGAAAAAAAATAAAACTATAAACTTGCAGCTAATTTTCCCTCGTTTTTTCAATTAAATAATGAAACCTTTTGATCTTGTCAAACAGTATTATTTATTGATTTTTTTTTTCTTTTCATTTCAGAGTTGTGATCTGACGAAAATATGGTGAAGGAGACAGCTTATTATGAGATATTGGGTGTCAATGTTGACGCCTCCCCTGCAGAAATCAAGAAGGCTTACTATCTTAAGGTAAATAGATTTTTAAGTACTCTAAATTTTTCTAATTGAATCTGGAAAATGAAGTGCTTGTTGAACTTGGAGAAAATTGAAATTGGGTGTTGCCCATCTTAAAAGTTGTAGTCTGTAGACATTAGAATTTGGGTTGTTATAATTTTGGGTGTTTGTTATTTTCAACAGATAGCTTCTAGATTCTACCATCCCAGGATGGTTCACTGATTAAGATGCCTTTCTTTTTTTTTTTTCCTCATAGAAGAATATAAGATTTGATACTTTAGAGCCCCACTTTGGGGCCCCTTCTCAGATAATGGACTGTGCAGCATTAATTTGTGGTAATGAGACTGAAATTGAGCGCATCCCTTGAATAATATTAGATCAGATCTTTTCTGTGACATTAGCAGGCTCAGGATTTTTGCTATAGATGAATGCTGCCGGGACGAGACGACACCAATGATTCTTCTTTATATGTCAGCAACAAAAGCTCCTAGATTCTTAGTTGTTACTATTTAGAGTTCCAATGGAGTAATCTGGGTCATATAATTTATAGATGCATGGATTGGAATATGTTCTTCTTCAGGTTACCCTCATGCTCCTCCCTTTGCAATATCCTTTATGTTTTAGCAACTTTTCTGCTGTTTGAATAGTTGGATGAGTTAAAAGAGAATTTGAAGGTGCATTGCTTGGAATATATACTTGTTAAAAACCTGCATTCTTTCTAGGAAAAATCTGTGCACTTTCCGCGACTTTTGAGCGTCCACACCACCGCCCTACTTATCCTATTATTCAGATAGCCTAAGAATTTTCTTCTATGTGAATGAGCCATTGACATTTGTACTGGTTTTTCCAATCCCACCCTTGTAAAAAATTCTAAGAGGACTTGTTTAAATGATGGTGTTGTTGTTTATTTCATTTCATGCACTGCTCTAAGGTCAATTTTTTCTGACCTCCTTCTTGTGTTTTGAGGATTTCAAATTTCTCTCTTTTGAGCTTTTTAAAGAAAAACAGTACAATTTTTGGTGATGGCTATGTCTCCTCAATTATGCTCTGGTTCTATGTCTTGTTTCCAAGCTAGGATAGCTCACCCAGATAAAAATCCTGGGGACCCAAAAGCAGCTGAAAATTTCCAGGTACATAGATATAAACTTTGACTTTAGTGCTGCCTAAAGGAGAAATGTAATATTGCTTTCATTTTATCTAGACTGCGCTTATAACGAAAAGCTTCTAATTTTCTGGGAAGTAAATGATTGCATCATCTAGAAAAGCGAAGTCCAAGTTCTGGAGAAACAGTAACATTATCTAATTTGGATGGCTCTTTTTTTTTTTTTTTTTTGTGTGGCTACTTAAACTTGTATTTTTTTCCTGCCTTATTATAAATGCACTCTATAACCTTCCATACTTTCCCTTACCAAACAAGAAGGGGGTGATTAGAAATTTACCTTGGTGCTTTGCAGTTTAAGAGTCATCTGAAAGTAGGAACTTTGAAAATTTTTAAGCATCTTTTGTGTACCTTATTTTTAAATCTTTGTTCTTTTCCTGGCATTCATTTTTCGTGGTTACGGTACATGCATAAAAGGCACTTGTTGAAGCTTATCAAGTCCTCAGTGATCCCGAGAAGCGTGAAGCATATGACAAGCATGGAAAGGCAGGAATTCCACAGTAAGTTTAGGAGAACCTTGAAGATCTATTAATAGAGTACTACCATACGAAATGTAAATTTCCTTGTTGCCTGAAAAGATAATGTGGGTTTTATGCAACTTTTGAAAATTAACTTATGATTCATCTCGTTTATGCTATCTGGTTTCTTGAAATCATTTGTGAAATCATTTGTGAAATCATTTTTTTTCTCAATCTAAGAGGATTTCTTGATTTACAAAATGGTTCTGCACTAGACAATTATTCATCGGTTGATAGAACATTTGCTGATATGTTTTGCTGGTTGTAAGAGAATTACTTGTCTTTATCCGTAGCATCTATTTTGATAGGTTACAACTCTTAGAAACAAATCTTCTCTAGGCTATAAAGAATAAGTTCTAGCTTTCTTGTGTGAAAAGAAGTAGTTCAACTCACTGACTTATCATTGATTTGTTTATCCATTAGATACATAGCTGATGCCGGACCAAGATAGAGTAAAGAAAGAGAGGGAATAGAAGAGGAATCATAGAAAGAAGAGGAAGATTTGAGAAATTGTCGAAAGTGAAAATACCATCACTAGCCCTTCTATTGTTGAATAAACTTGGGTTGTTTGGGAACGTAGTTCAAACTACAAAGTTATGGTTCAACTAATTACGTTTCCAAACGCCCTACTACTAATAAAATAAACATAACAGGATGACGAAACAAAAATAAATTTTAAATGACCTAATAGATAAACATAACCATATATTTTTGATTATTTATATCTTGTTCCCTCATGAATATTCAATAGCTTAACTATTTGCTTAAATTACAATTGTACTTGTTGCTCAATACAGGAAACCATGCAACATGGTATCTTTATTTTTATTTATATTTTATTTTTTTGCTTTGCCAGAGAGTCCATGGTGGATCCTACAGCTGTGTTTGGAATGCTTTTTGGAAGTGAACTATTTGAGGATTATGTTGGTCAACTTGCTTTGGCATCTTTGGCACTATTGAAACTGAAGAAGAATTGTATGATCCTGAAGTCCGACAACAGAGAGTTCAGGAGAAGTTGAAGGTGTACTTTTGAGCTAGTTGTTAAATTACCTTTATTTTCCAATGATCTTAACTGAAATCACCTAGCGATTTAACAGGCATTGCAAAAGGAAAGAGAAGAAAAGCTTAAAACAATTCTGAAAGGTCGCCTTCAGCCATGTGTTGAAGGTCGTATTGATGAGTTTGTTAAAGGGGCGAAATCAGAAGCACGGCATCTCTCAACAGCTGGTAAATCTTTCATTCTTATGCTTCAAAAATGTTATTTCATTTTTGTTTGTTTTGAAAGTTTTCTAAAGCCCTTGATCGATGACTCTTAAAATCTATCCTGAAGAAATCCTATTAATAGCTTTTGCAAATTAGTCTGGGGAAAGAACAATGAAATTCCAATTGTAGCAAAAACAAAGGCGGTTTTATTTCTTATGATGATCTTCAGGCATGGACTTGATGATAATGAAAATATGTGTGTGCTTGTCTTTGATGCTAACACCAGTGTTTGAGGGCTTTACATAATCGTGTTACTTTGAAACTGTTACAGGTTTTCCATATCGTCGCTTAATTGCTTGTATTTGAGCAATTTTGTCTCCCTCTCTCTCTCTCGAAATAGAAACAGAATATTATTAATGAGAAAGATGATGTACAAATAATACAAAGGAAGAGATTACCTCGAGAAAAAATACAACGCTTCATACCAATTGTCTCTGAACTCTCAAAATTAGTAAATGTATTGTTGTGTGAATTGTCATGAAGCCATGAAAGGCCATGACCAGTGCCGGTCACGCTAAAATGGGGTCTTTGGAAGAGAGATACCTGGGTTACAATGCTTCCTTCAACGTATTTTGTAAGAGAGATACCTGGGTTTCAATGCAACCTACAACGTATTTTTGTAAAGAACGCCAAACGTTTTCAAAAAAAGAACAGGCGCTCTAGGTTTTTCGAGCCTGAGACTTCTATAAACAGGTGCACTTAGTTCCTGAGTTGTGAATTAAAAAAAAAAAATGAGAGCTCAAGGTGTTCTTAAATATTATTATTATTATTATTATTATATATATATATTTTTCATATTATGCAATAGCTCTGGTCTTAGGGCCACTGGTCTTGCTTCCTTTTTTTTAATAATAAATTCCAGTAATCCTGCCTGCTAAACTTATGTCGCCTTCAGTTAATTTAGTTGTGAGTGCTTGTGAATGAGTTTTGTCTCACAAAATGCATGCCACATATTATCTACTGCAAAATAGTTTAGTTTAACTTTTGAAACTGCCATCTTTTTTTTTTATTTTTACAGTGAAAAGACTTACCTCTTGTGCTCACGTAATGAATTTCTTTTCCATGCTGATGAACAAACCTTGATATGGCTTTTTTCATTGTTGCGCGAACTAACCATGATTGATATATTGTCAGCTTTTGGTGAGGCTATGCTGCACACAATTGGCTATATTTACACAAGGAAAGCTGCAAGGGAACTTGGAAAGGATAAGCGGTACATGAAAGTTCCGTTTTTGGCAGAGTGGGTATGAGATAAAGGACACCAGATAAAGTCTCAAGTAATGGCAGCGTCAGGTGCATTATTATGATCTAAGGGTATTCTACTTTGGTGAATGTTAGCTTTATGCCCTTGTTAAACTTCAGTTTTCTAACCGAGCCTGTTTATGCTTTTCCAAATGTGTAGGTGCTGTGTCTTTAATTCAAATTCAGGAAGAGCTGAAGAAGATAAACCAAGGAGAAAACAAAGAAGAGAACTTAGTGAAAGCCATAGAAGATAAAAAGGACGCTACGCTTAATTCCCTGTGGCAGATGGATGACATCGAGTCAACTCTGTCGCATGTCTGCCAAGCAGTGAGTTGCAGTATCCCTTTCCCTTTTGGGTTTTTATTTTTTTTTTAACACTAATAGAATAAGTATTTTAAAAATAACATTAGTTTTGATTATTTTCTTCTATATCACTGTCACGTTAGTGATTATTATAATTACCACGAGTATTTATAGAACACACCATCATGACTGTTGGTAATTACAATAATAACTAGAAGAATCAAATGTGGCAATGACAGAAATGAGAATAACCAAATTAGTGTTATCCTTGAATTATATTTTTTTTAACAATAATTTTAGGGCTATAAAAAAATCTCCATTACTTATATGGTGTTCAAATGGGTAGGAAAAGTTCCTTCTCATCATATAGTTAGTTTTTTTTTTTTTTTTTTGGTTATTTTGTTTAATAGAACCTTCATTTTGATTAGTGATGGATGTGGAAAGTCGGCAGTTGAAAGTAGTCTAGTACTGTGATGATTGACCCGAGCTATGCCAGAAGAATACCCTTTAATTCTTTTGCAGTTGTTTGGGTCGAATACAGGAATCACCTTTTATTTTTCTGCCACAAACCTAAGTTCGATTTTAAGTATTAAACTAAATGAAGATGTATGCAAGTATTTATCTGCAGTTGTGACTTGTTTTACTTGTTCCTGCAATTAATTTGACAACCCTGTGAGATCTGTTATGCTATTTCTTCATTTAGCAAGCAAAGTATATCTATAGTTACATGCAAATTTTATCTTGTAGACAGAGAAGTAGGATAGAGGTTAATTAACCAAAAGTAATCACAAAGGAGAAGAGGGCAATTTCTATTGTACTTTCAGGAACTCAAACTTCTATTGCTCTCTCTTTAGGTCCTTAAAGACCCTAGTGTTTCCAAGGATGTTCTGAGGCTTCGGGCCAATGCACTGAAAAAGTTTGGAGCAATCTTCTAGGTAATTTATCCGTTTCCTCTGCATCTGTGCATGCTATTGCTTAATATATATTCATGACTAGGATATTCGTAGTATTACCTCGAGCTTTAAGCAACCGATCCAAATCGAATCCCCTTTAATTTTTCCAGGGTGCCAGAGCTCTGTACAGTAGAGAGAACAGCCTGCGCCATGAAAGCAACATAAAAATAGATGCCGCGGCATCATCGTCTTAGTCGTTTTTGTATTTGGTGACATATAGTGGGTATCGAAAAGGGTAAATTTCCTCACAACAGAACAGACCTTTGTGTTTCCGATTAGTTGCATAATGGTTTAGAATTTTCCAAGGCTCTTATTAATCTTTGCTTCTTGAGATTTTTGTTATAGAACTTCCGGTGACTTGTATCAGTTGGTTTTAATGTCTGTCGCTGAGCAGTCTTGTATGTCAACCGATGTGCAGTTTTGAACTCCATTGTAATTTCTTATTTCATGCACTATGTAAGCTAGAGTGACCAAATGAAGGAACCAGGAAATTGTTTTGTAGACTTTTTTTTTTTGATGGATTTATTACGGTTTACTGTAGTGTGTGAAACAAATACCCTGCCAATAAGATATGTTATAAACCATCAGATCTGCGTTAAGCTCTGCCAGTTTCCATTGTCTTTCACTTGAACATGATCTTTACTAGATTTAACGCCTAGAAACATGCAAATGGTAGGGATCTTTGCTAGATTTAACGTCTGGAAACATGCAAACGGTAGTGTAGTAGGAAAGCCACTTCAGTACTATATTACCCTGAAAAAATATTAAATCTTATCGTTTCATGGGAATTTATACCCTAGGACCTATCCTTTTTCGCAATTAGTAGAAACTGTTATTTTTATGCACAAACTAATTTTTCAACGGTTTGATTTATGAGTGTTTACTTTGAAAATTTGCGTCTTGTAACATACCACAGCTCCCAATGATAGATTAGGCCGTAGAAAAATTAATTCATAAGTTAAACTAGCAGCAACTACTAGCAATGAAAAGGGACAGTTCCTTATTAATTCTAGTTGCTTTGTCTTTAGAGAAAGAGGTACTTTTTGAGAATCTTTTTGCGGATTATATGAACAAAATTTGAACAGCCTACAAAGAAATTGGAGAGGGAGAAACCTTTGCTTGATAACGAAGTGGGGAAAAATTTAGTGAACCAATTTGGGGTAGAAACATGTCTCTCATTCTAAATTTTGTAGTATAAAAAACAAAAGGATATGATAAAGCAAATAGGCTAAATGTCTTTTCTAATTAAAATATATTATTATTTAGATGGGTATTCTCCCCAGCGACAATCGCAGGCGTGAGGCATATGGTGATAAGGTGCAAGTTGCCAAGATGAAAACAATACGGTCCATGAAAGAAAGCTTTCTTATGGCATGGTGCCCTTTTTTTTTTTAAACTTGGTGTGGAGGGATTCAAACACTTCATCCTCGGAGTCGGACGTGGTTCTACAGTTCCACTATTCATGCAACCACCTTATGGCTTGAGTACGTGGTATCTACCAATGGTGCATATAATTGAGCGGTCAAACCTATGTCGAGGAAAACTAAAGTCTTATGCAGATTAGAAATTAGCATTTTTCATACCTAGCAAAGAATTTTCAACCAAAAAAAAAAAAAACTCAGATGGAACCACAAAAAAACAAAAATAAGGGGAGAGAAAAAAAAAATGATAGCAACACTTCTTAAATTTGTGACTCAAAACGAACTGGTTCAATTTATATAAGTTGGTCACTAGGACTAAACTTTCAAACTAGCGATAAAAGTTAAAAGGATACTCGGGGATTCTTAATTTGTTTGAGATGAAATCCAATGAAAGAAACAATTTTGTAACCCTGTAACGAGAAATTTGCTACGACGCTTACCCTAAAAAGCGAAAAGTGGTAAAATGATCTTGTTTATTTTTACAAAAAATATCATATGTTGTTCTTTTTCTTCTTCTTTGTTTTTTTTAAGATCATTCCTGATTGTTCTGTAGTCATTTAAAAAAAATAAAAAGTTATTTTAATAAGGGAAATTGGGTTGGGTGACCTTTTTTATGGACTTTTTAAATTAAATGACCATAACTTCTTAAAATTTGATAAATGATTATTTATTAGCGATAAACTAAGTTTAACTAATAAACTCTTTGAGTTTATCAGTGTTAAAATTAATAAACTCAAGTTTATTAATAATAAACTTGACTATTTTATCAATGATAAACTGAGTTTAACTAACAAACTCCTCGAGTTCATTAGTGTTAAACTCGATAAACTTAAGTTTATCATTGATAAATGACCATTTGCCTGATTTTAAAAAGTTGTGATAATTTATTTTAAAAGTACTTTTAAAAAGGTCATTTATCTCTATTTTCCTTTTACTATTAAAGCTTTCTTATGAAGTCATTAATTTAATCCATGGGCATTTCACAAGTGCAAGGAATGTTTCCCTTGATTAGAATAGATGGCACCAACATTGTGTCATTTGAATACTCCTAGCTACTTTAAATAAAAGGTTCATATCCATAAAACGATGCCCAACCCTATGCATCAAATAATGCAATTTTTTTGAATTTAAAAAGTTAATTGTAGCAAATGATATGAGAAAAACATTTTAAAATCCATTGTAAATGCGTTTCATTGGATTGTATAAAGGCACTTTATTGAAACTTAATATATGGCAATATTCTCAGTTAAAGGATAACTACTAAAGTTATTCTCAAAGTGGATGCCATAAAGCATATTATTCGTGGGATGACCTAAAAAAGAAGTTACAGAATACTTACACGAGACAAATATTTACCAATTCACCATTCAGTGTTTGTCCCCATCTTTTTTAACCCTTCTAGACTTTCCTCTCCTATAATGTCTTCCTAGTTTTCATCAAAACGAACTTGAGTACAACGCCAATTACCAATTAAACCAACAAAAACAAGCTCTTTTGGGTTTTGGGGGCCACAAGCAAACTCATCCCACTTAAAGCCGCCATTAATTTGGCGGGGGACTTTATCGATAACATGTCATTTGTTGTCGCTAAAAGATAAGGGGTTTTTATAGACGACATGTCATTTGTTGTCTTTAAAAGATAACATCTACAGACAACATCGATGTAATCACATAAGACGCAATATGTTGTAGCATGTACTGTGTTTAAAATTTTAAACAATCATCACCAATATACGATTGCCGTTAATTATCACCTGAAATTTGGTCTCCTGGCTTGCTTAGTTGTTGGTTTTTGGGCAGTGGTGGCAGTGTGTTAGAGCCTCTATTGTAGAAAATAAAAGTTGAATTGAAGTTTGGTGGTCGATAATTTTGAGTGTGTTGTTGCATCTATCATTTGATGATTTTTTTTAAAAGGATTTTAAGCCGCACGTTGTGGCTTTTTGTTCGAACTCTCATGATTCACAAAGGCTTTGACAGCAATGCTTGGAGCTGTTCTTTATGTTGTGGTTTGTAATGATGGTGATTTTTTTTTTTTTTTTATACCGCTTTTCTAGTATTAAATTGTGTTTTCAGTATGCTAGATTTGTTTTTTATGGTGTTTTGTGCAGCAACTAGCGATCTGAATATTTCATTAATTGTAGAGAATTTGTTCAAAAGTCATATGTGTCCTTGATTGTTAGTGCACCTATCTGGGTGATTTTGAGAAAGGGCCTCCTGGGAAATTTTTTTTGGATAAATGGTCCAAATTTTTTTGGACAATTTTTGGCATAAAAAAAAGGCTTTTTAGACATCAAAACGGTTCTAGTTTTTTTTTTTTTCATCATATTACGTTTTTTATCCTGTTACAGTCATTTTTTTTATTTTTTTGAAAAAAACTGAGACAATTTACCTGAATAAAAAAGCGTATTTTTTGGTTAAAAAAAGCGTGTTTTTTATCCAATTAAGATTTTTTTTTGGCCCTTTCATCAAAATCTTCCCACCTGACCTACCTATTTGGGTGTTTGGTTTTCAATCTTCATAGACTTTTTTTTTTTTCCCTCGAGTGTTTCATTCTTCTTTATTGGTAAAATCAGTTATTTATCGAAGCCATGATTTTCTTGTAATTCGAATCTTAAGCGTTAGAGTCGGCGTTTGTATTGTCTTAATTTAGAACATAATAATACTACTGTTGGCCCACCTCCTTTTCATTGGCTCATGTGGAGCATATTTATTCTCATATAGCATGTAAGCTATCCCTAGAGAAGACATGTAGCTCGCATATATCCTCGGGAGGACAAATTGATGTCCACAAGTAGGTCGCGAGCCCGCCTTTAGGCACAGATAGCTTGCATGGCAAGCTACCCTTTCTGTCCACAGATAACCCTCTAACAAGCCATTCTTGACGCCCACAGCCACCTTTGTTTACCGTTAGAGAAAAACCGTTGCTTCAACACTCAGGGTCTATTTGTTTGAGTGGTTCATTGGTTTTGAACTTGAAATTTCAATTGAAATGGTGTTTGACAATATTTTCTAAAATTCACTTTGAACCATCGATGTGACAACTTCAACAAAAAAGAAGCACTAAATTCATATTTAATCCCTCCTCCAACGTTTTTATATATATCGAACCAATAAACTGGCACCTCATTTGAACTCATCTCTCACAAAAGAAAATTTTAACACACATCCAACATAGTTCCTATTTTATTCTATTCTCAAATAACACCTCAAGTACATCCAATCATCTTTATAAACTACAAGTTGAAACCACACTTTTCAAATTTTTTATCCGATTCAGAAATTTCAAACCACTATCATTCGAATCCCCTAAAACAAACAGACCTGTACTTCCTTTTTCCAAATACCTGTAGTACATAATCTTGTCTAAACCACAATCCCATGATGCTCAAACTATCCAGATTAACCGCCCACAAAACCACACTTGCTATAGTCCCAGAATTAAGAGGCTTTGTGAAAGTGGGTTCGAGTGTAAAATCCCATAAATTCAATGAAAAGTTTAACAACCATAATGGTTGTATTGAGCCAAACTGCACTAAATCCTTCTGCCTCATCTTTAATTTTGATTCCAATTTTACAATTTTACAGTTGTTTGGCGTTTTCAGTCAAATTTTGATTTAGAAACTTATAATTCATTTGGGACGACAGTTCAAGCCACAAATTTATGGTTCAATTTTTGTGAGTAAAAACACTGTAGAAAAATTAATTTGAAGTATAATTTTATGGTTCTAACTGTGTTTTTAAGAGGCCGAAAAATTTTGACGACAACAATAGTACTAAAATTACAAAGATATAGATATAGCACAAATAGATAAGTTTAACTATTACTGGCGGCACCATTATAAACCTAGAATTACAAGAACAAAGTTCTCCTCCACTAGCTTTGGCTTGCCATGTATTTTTTAATTAAAACTCTAAAAAGGGATCACATTATCATAGATTGATAACAAGACGAGTTGGCTAATTATTGAACACAAAGAGGTAGGGGAAGATTGACTTAAATTGGGGGAGAATGTCCAAAGAAGAAGAAAGATAAGAGTATTTTAGATGGCACGGTGCTTCTCTTTATTCTCCACTAATGTCCTTTTCAAGTGGCATTTGGTGCGTTGTCGTTGTCTTTATAGATAATTGAGAGCATTAGTCATCCCAAAAGTTTTTTTTTATGCAAACCTAATGCATATTATTTTAGGTATAAAACAGGAAAAACTGTCCTACTAATCAGCTAAGCATGCTTTCCAAGTTTCCACTTCTTTTTCTTTAGAATACTCGAAAGGTAAAAGAAAAGTATAAAGAAATACTCTTTCCCATGCGGCCACTTTTTCCCGTCTCCAACTCAATACATAAAAATGGTGTAACTTTCATAATAAAGTAATATAAACTATCATATCAAATAATAATTTTATCTCCAATCCATGACACTATTTTATTTAAAAAAATATATTCCTATATATTCTATTTTATCTTATTTTTTATATTATTCTTTGATAATTTCCTACTATTTATTTATTTCACCTATTACACCCAAATGTAATTTTTTTCCTCCTTTAATCCGATATTATGTTTTATTATTTAACGAAGTTATAGAAACTCGTAGATTAATAAATTACATTTTAATAACTAAAATGATTCATTTACTACTAATATTTTATTTAAAATGAATTTACATAAAAAAAATTATGAACCAAACACTACAATAATTTGTGAAGTTCTTTATAAATTAAGAAAACTTATAAAAATTAAAAAAAAAAACTAAAGTTGATGAACAGTAGTACGCTAAATTTGGTAAGCTAGTGTTTAACCGCACGTGCGCGCCAATTTGTAGTGCTCCATTAGGGCCACTCCCACTTTTTAGGTTTATTGTATGGCTCTTTATTTTAATCAAATTTTTTTCCTAAAAGTATTTTTTATCGAGTAAAATTTTAAAAATATTTTGAAAACTTTGAGACTTAGCACTCCAAATCATTTTTTAAAAAATTTTATGTTTTGTTTCAAGTTTTTTAAATATGTAATATTTTACAGAAAGTGTTTAAAAGTATTTTTTTTCCTTTTATGCGTCCACAAAATGCACAAGAATATTTGAATCTTGTCTTTGTGCACTTTGTGGTATTTAACTGGAATTCTGCGTCAAATTAGTGACCTTTTTGTCGATGATTTGATAGAAAGCACCCAAAATGAACAGTCTAAGGGCTTTGAAATTAGCTTGATTGAACTGAGGAAAAGGCTAATGGAAAAAGCTCTAAGTGAGACGGAAAATCATAACACTACCACTTTGTTTTTTAAGAACGGGTTTATTTATTTATGCAACATATTTCTCTTTTCTCGGCTAAAATTTATTAAAAATAAATGAAACATTAAAAAATTATCAAAAGCCACATCGTTTTTTTAAATTTAATGATTTGTTAGAAAGTTGGGACCATACAACTAGGAGTGATGGCAGTTTGGATAGTTTTTTCTTTTCTCCAAACCACCTACCAAACCAAAAATAAAATTTATTTTTGTATGGGTTTAGATGGTTTGATATTTTTTTTATAAAAATCAAATCAAACCAAATCACTCATAAGCGGTTTAAACAGTTTCGGTTTAAGTTTAAGATTAAAATAATTTTCAATATTTAACAAAAATTATCAAATGTCACCATTCAAATAATACAGATCAAAGTTCAGCAATAACTAAATATAAGTCACTATAATATAAATTAAAATTCATCAACAACAAAAAAAAAGTCAAAAGTATAACTAAAGAACATAAACCAACAAACGAACTAAAGACTCAATAGTAGAAAGAAATAACATAAAATAACACAATCATATTTAATGTTGGATTAAAGCTTTTAATTGTGTTGATAAACCTCTTATATGTGTAATTATAAATGTAGAAATGTTTAATTTTTATATGTAGAACTTCTTTAATAACCAATGAAAATAGCCTATATAAAAAATGAAAATTATTCTATGTGAAAATAATTATAAAACAAAAAAAATTATATATATGACGGTTTGATGATGATTTGGCAATTTGTGGAGTTCAAGCTACTAACCAAATCACCTAAAATTATTTATGTAAAACCCATACAAACTGTGCAACAAAAAAAAAAAAAAATCAATGGTTTGGTTTGAATTGGGTAGTTTGGCGGATTTTTAACACCCTCTAGATACAACTTTTGTTTCGGACAAAGATGCCTCTAATTAGACTGAATTAATTCTTGTAAATTATGTTTTTTTGAGTAAAATTTTTTAAAGTATTTTAAACAATTATAAAAATAAAATTTTGAAATTTTTTTTTCTTAAAATTTATGTTTTGTTTGGGTTTATTATATTTTTAAATGCTTAAAATATTCTTCAAAATGAACATATGGGTATTTTGGTCTTCCTCTTTTATTTTCTCGTTCAAAAAATGCTCAAGCAATGAACTAAAGAAGAAATCCAAGGATATCTTTGTAGTTTCGGAACACAAAGAGATAAATTAAGGAAAAGCTAAATTACTTACATAATAGAACTATATAATTAACTTTTTTGTACTGGATAAATTCATTAGCTTTGCGACAAAATTAGTCACTTTTGAGTCAATGATTTAACTAGAAAGCACACAAAATGAACACCCTCAAGAGCTTTCACATAATCTGGATTGAGCCAAGGAAAAGGCTAATTAAACAAGCTCTAAGTGAAAGGGAAAATCATGACAACACCACTTTAGTTTGTGATCTCCAAAATCTGTTCAATTGGAATTTATTGCTTCAAGCTTGGCGTGTCAGTCATACATGAAAAGAAACAAAAAATGTCACACTTGATCTCCTTACTGCAGTAAAGAGCCAGTGTAATTGCTCGAAATATAGGTTATATAGGGAGGGTATTATGATAATTTCGAGTTTCCATGGGTTATCTTCTCCCTGTTATAGTCTTAAAAAATTAATTACATCGATCCACTCTCTATAACTTAGTGCCCCAACAACACAAAAGTGGTCTATGTCCCCTTTTTTCTCCTTATTTTGAATTTTAAAACCAAAAACATGATTAAAGTTTGAATTGATTAATTTAACTGTCAATTTTCAGATTATCTCTAGGGTTTTTGTGCTTTGATCATGACCAAGTCTCTAATGTATAACTCCCCCTAACAATATAGTTACATGAGGGGAAGCATATTATTTGGCCCATTTCTCTCTTGAATGAGAAGAAAAGAAAGATCATAACTATAACGCTGATATTTTAGTAATTAAAGTTGTGCTTTAAAACACAAAATAATGGGCCTCATGCTTGTGAAGAAGATCGGTCTCCTCTCTCTCCTCATTGCAGGATCCCTTTTACCAACTTCTCTTGCAGGTTTGTGAAGTCTGTTTATCTCCCTCTCTCTTTCTCTCTCTCTCTCTCTCTCCCCACTTTGTTGCAGCTTTTGATGCATAACGATATGGCGCTCGCATTACCAGAACTTTCACTATTAAAAGGCCATTAACAATTTTTGCATGTACAGGCGTGCTTATGTACATTTTGAAACACACAGTACTGTTTATATATATATGTGTGTGTGTGTATATATGTACAGAATATGAAAAAATTATTCTAATTGGGCTTCAAGTGAGTCATGAATCAGATCAATAATTAAATCAAAGACCAATTGTTATAAGTATAATGTAAACATGCCATAACAGAAATCTTAATCATAGCTCTCACTAGCACGCTTAAGAAATTCATTAATTAGCTTTATTTCTAGGTAAAGTTTATATATATGAAAGTGCACTTGTTTTCTTTACTAGTTTTAAGCTTTTAGTGCAAAGTCTATATGATAACAAAATAAGGTTAAGCATCATCTATAAATCGTTCACATGTAGGCACATGTGTGTTTATTTTGCTTCCATGCATAAATATCGTTGGGTTTTTTTAATCATGTTTAGTAAAGTATCAAGGAAACATTCTCAATATCGTTTAGGGTATTTATATATAACACACTTGAATTGCCTTCCAACTTGTAGGGAGACAGTTGACCTCTGCAAACAAGTTCTCTAAAGCCGTGGAATATGCAACTCATGAAGAGGTTTGTACTCAAAAAGAATGCTTCGCATTACCTTTTTTCCCTATTACCTCTTTTCCTTTTTTTTTTAAAGAAACACCTTTTTATGGAAATTTTTTGCACACTCCATTTTGCATGATTATGCTCCTTTAGGGTATGTTTAACACAACGCATTGTATTGTATTGCATTACATTATATTGTATTATATTAGTGTTATACAGTATATTTTTGGTTTTGGACCGTATTAAAATGTTATATTACACTATACAGTGTTTGTTTATCACCATATTGTATTGTATTGTAGTAGTATTTAAACTTTAAATATAGTAAATTTGGGTCATGGTTTTTGGGTCAAAATTAAAGCTTGGGATCGGAGTCGGGATTTGAGACCAAGATCAGAATTGTTGGAAAATAGTATGCACCAGAATTTTAAAAATTTTAAATCAGAGTATTTTTCAAAACACAAATTTAACATGTTAAATACATAAATTAATGACAGATTTCACATACCTCTTTTATATACCGAAAGTAGTAGGAATCCGTGAAGAAAAGAATATTCTAGAAGAACCTTAACTAACTGGTCTTCTTTACTATTCTCTATCCACGATCAGAGTGTGGGTGGTCACATGTCGTACAGCTTTTCCTCCGATGACTCTCCTTCCAACCACTTGAGAATACTTAGAGCTAAGATTCTTCATATTGAACAATAGCTTTTAGGGAGTTTCAAAATTTCTCTCACTAGAGTACTCACTCTATACTTCTTAAAAGATCTAAATAACAAAGACAAATCACTCCCCTTTTGTAGTGGTCGAATTTGTGGTTAAACCTTATCAAATTGGGCTACAAAATTAGAGTTTGGATAAACTTCTGATGAAAAATGGGTAAAAAACATGTATACTGATTATTGCATGTTCCACATGCTGATTTGGAAGATCGATCTGTCGAACTTACTCCATTAGCCTGCCGAACTCAACCATTGACTTACTAAACTTACGATAATCTAGAATCCTTAAAATATCTTATTTTCACATAAGAATCTTAGATAGAGTCTCAGTTTTAATTCAAATAACTCAATAGAGAAGTTATCTGATTAAAACATTTACTAACAAATAATCATATAGTAAATAAAATATTATTAAAATAATTTAATATGTTTATCTTGAATTAATTTATAAAATTAATTTAACCAATAAGCTAACATGAATTACTAAATCCACTCTTTTCAAATTTTAGCCAATCTAATACTTAACACAAGTTACCAATATGTAAGAAAAACACGCCGTATCGTTACCAGATTATTATAAGCTAGCAAAAGGGACCCAATTGATATATCTAGATCAAGCTCCTATAATTATAAAAAAAATATCCTAGATACGTATTTTATAATTATCAATTCTAATGCTATTCTACTAAAAGCTTAGAACTACACTCTCGAACTATATATAAAATTACAAAGCTCTAATAAGCTAACCGTACATGAGATATAATAATGTGTCCCATTCCCATAGGATATTTATAATTGGCTTAAGGATAAATTCTATTTTACCTTTCTGATTATTTTTATCTTTATTATCTCACCATTGAAATACTTACTATTCATAAATAGTATACCATTTGGTTACACCAATGTATCTAAATGGTTGAGCGCTCCATTCTTCTAATTACAAGATAATACATATAAGAGAATATCATTAACTCCATAAAAGAGCTATGGATTTCATATATATGAATAACGAGTCTATGTCAAGCAAGAGTTATGTCTCCAACATATTAGCATGCGTACCATCATCAAATCAGGATGTCACCCTTTGGTACATCAAAAGATATAAGTTAAGAATATGGGCTCGTTAGTCATTTTAGGATTAAGTCACAATGCATATATGATTGTCTAACATGAATTGATTTAAACAAACATAATTATTAACCAAATCAATTCAACTTTTTGTTCCAATATAATATATCATCACTTATGATAATATATCAATGTTTCTACTTGCGGAGTCCCACTCTGATGACCAAGACAGCCATTTCCTATCAGGGATATAGACAACATAACAATCTTATCATGAATAAAGTGCCCAACTTTATTCTCTTGATTGCGGATCTTATCATTTAGACAATCACCTTTAAGATTCTTGTCTTCCGTATAATTGTTCTATCATATGTACAATTTTAAAGGTTTAGACCGACAGTCTCAGACTTTTGTTTGCGTATCATACATTCAAAAGAAATAAATATAAAGAGGACAACAATTAGATATGAATAATAAATAAGTGTTTTATTGATAAAATGTCTCTAAAAACTTTTTACAACATTTAGTCATTAGGGCACCATGTCTAACAGGGATTCGTGGCTGGAATCGAGGTCGAGATTCGGGATAGGGGTCAAGGTTGAGATTTGGGTTCATGGTTAGGGACGAGATTTGGGACCATAATCAGGATTGAGATTCAAGACTGGGGTCGAGGATGGGGATAGGATTCTAGACTAGGGATTCAAGACTAAGTTAGGGTCGAGATCCGAAGCTATGGTTGGGGATAGGATTTGGGATCAAGGTTAGGATTCAAGGTCAGGGTCAAGATTCAAGACCAATATCGTGGTGAGAAATCGTAATTTAGGACCAAGTCAGGATTTAGGATTTGAGATTCGAGTTCGAGATAGGAGTCAATACTAGTGTGAAGGTCGAGGTTTTAGGCTATGGTCGAGGTCAAAAATAGGATTTAGGACTGAAGTCGAGGTTGAGATTTGGGACTGGTGTCAAGGGGTTTGAGATTAGGTTAGGGGTGAGGTCAGAATTCAGGACTTGTGTCGAGGTTAGGGCTAGAATTTGGAATTGGGCTCAAGGTCAAGATTTGGGAAGGTGTTGAGGTTAAGATTCGGGGTCAAGGTTGGGATCAAGATTAGGGGTTCAACATTAGGATTTGAGGTTATGATTCAAGGTTATGGTCGAGGTCGGGGTCAGGATTGAGGACTAGGTCTATGTCAGGTTTAGGATTTGGCAAACTCGACCCTACTTGACATCGGCCCTAAATCCTTACCCCGACATTGACCTTAGTCTAAAATCTTGACATTTACCCTGGCCTCGAATCTCAACCTTGGTCTCAAATCCTAACCTTGAACTTGATTCAAAATCCTAATCTCGACCCCAATTTTGAATCCCAACCCTGATTCTGAATCCCAACCTTGATCCTGACCTTGGCCTGAATCCTGACCTAGAATCTAAAATCTCAACCACGACCTTGGTCTCAAATTAAGACTTTGACCTTGACCCCGACCTTGGTCCTAAATCTCAACCTCAAATTTTGACCTCAATCTTGAAGCTGATCTCGGTCCTAAATCCTAATCTCGACCTCGAATCCTGATCCCAACCATGATCTTGAATCTTGACCTAGAATCCCGACCCCGAACATGAATCCTAAACCCAATCAAGACATCGGTCTTGAATTCTGACCTCGACCCTAGTCCTGATCTGACCTAAAGTCCCGACACCAACCCCGAATCTCGACTGTGGACTCAGTCTCAAATTTTGACTTTTACATCGACCAAATCCTAGCCTTGAATTTTGACCTCAATCTTGAATCCTGACCCTAACCCTGACCTTAAATCCTAAATCCTAACCACGACTCCGACCTTGGTCCCTAATCATGATCCCGAATCTCCACCACTGCTCCGATCTTGAATCTTGAGCTAGAATCCCAATCTTTACCCTGACCCGACCCTAATCTAGTCCTAAATCATAATCTAAAATCCCATCATCGACCATGAATCCCGGCTGCGACCTTGGTATTGAATTTCAACTTCGACTTTGACCCTAACCCTGGTCCTAAATCTTGACCTTAAATCTTGACCCCGATCTCGAATCTTGACCTCGATCCTAATCCTGATCCTGATCCTAAATCCCAACCCTAACCCCAACGTTGGCCACCTAAATCCCCAATCTTGACCTCACATTTTGACTTCGACCGTGATCTTAAACTCTGACCCAAAATCTCGACCTCGACATTGGTCCTAAACCTTAACCTCGACCCCGACCTTAATCCTGGTCCTAAATCTTGACCCAAAATCCTGACCTCGAACCCGACCCCGGCCTTGAATTTTAGCCTTGACCTTGACACCAGTCTCGAATCTTGGCTCTGACCCCTATTTCAAATCCTGATCTCAACCCTGACCTTAATCCTAAATCTTAACCCCAATCCTTAATCTCAACCCTGAATCTTGACCCTGACCCTAGTCGCAAATCCCGACCTCGTTCATGTTCCCGAATCTCGATCTCAACACTGGACCCAAATCTCGACTTGAACCCAAATTTTGACACCGACCCCGAAGCCCGATCGTGACCTTGGTCTCAAATCCTGGCTTCGACCTAACCTTAGACCCTAGTCTTGATTCCCGACCACGACCCTGGTTCCAAATCCCCACCTCGAATCCCTACCTCGATCGCCACCTCAGTCTCGAATCCCAGCCCCAAAGCCCGATCTTGAATTTCATTCTAAAACTTCAACTTCTATTTCAATTTTTAATATATTTTAAATATTTGATTGATTTGTTAATATGTGCTCTAGGCTTAACTATACAATACCGTCTAATACGAAGGTTTTTGGTCGTATTTGATATGATGACTTGTGTCGTATTGATTTTTGATTTCGTATTAAATAATACAATGTATGGATGTCACCAAACATTGTATTATTTTTAAATAATACAATATGGAATGCTAATATGGCGTGTCAAACGTGCTCTTGTATATTTCTTGTACAGGCTTGCTCTTGGTCCACAAAACAGGAGAGGGTGTTTTTTTTTTTGCTTTTTATTTTCCTCTAACAGTGGACGGCAATAGTTTCTACAATCTCTCTAGTTAATATTCGTATTAGTAACATTTGAAGCCATGTCTTTATGTGGTAGGATATATTAGGGAAGCCAATGAACCACAAGGAAATTGCCATAGCTCACGAAAGGCTTCTGAGATCCAACACCAAAGACTATGGAAAATACGACCCAGCACCAGCTCTTGTTCATCCTCCTTGCAAGCTCATTCAAAACTGACCATCATCATGATCATCCTTATATATATATATATAGAGAGAGTGAGAGAGAGAGAGAGAGAGAGAGAGAGAGAGAGAGAGAGAGAGAGAGAGAGAGAGAGAGAAAGAGAGAGAGCCAGCCATACATGCACATAGGAGCTGGTTGTCACTGTGAGTACTACTTTTGTAGAATATCAATAAACGAACTTGTTATCCAAAAACGTTTGTATTAGTAGGTATATTATGGCATGCATGCAGACACACACACACACTAAGTAAGTTTTGTACCGTAATATCAATGTTATATATATCTTGATCAGTCTTTGTGCAGTGTTGATTATTCATGGTTTCTGAGAACTAAAGAAATTTTAAGTCTCATATATACATACATACATATATATATATATAGATATATGCTACATGTAATTATATACACTGCAATCGTGCGTTTCCTGACCTAGGTTCCGACCAAATTTTCAAATCAACATATAATATTTCCGGCAGCCATAAAATGTGGTTTCTCATCCGCAACGCAGTCATGTCTTTGGCAACTTTTTGAATCAAAAAATGGTAAAAAGAATGAACAAAAAAAATGTAAATCCAGGCTCCCAATTGCTACTTGCCAACTGTCCGCTTGCGTCAGAGTTCTGATTGTGGCACTCTCCTTTCTCTTTGCCAGCATGTGAAATCTGAGTAAGTGAAAAAAAAGAAGTGCCCAGGCTTCTTTTAGAGGGGAAAACATAGATGAGGCCCAGCGACATTCATAAAAAAAGACCCTAGATTGAGCGTTGGGCGCCCGGATGCAATTTTTGGAAACTTCCCAACTGCAAATTTTACACAATTTATCTTGTTTGTTCAAAGCCTATAAATAGAATATTTTATAGCTTATTTAGCAGAATTCTGAAGAGAAAAAGAGCCTGGTGTGAAGTAGAAGAGACCTCAAGATCCGGAGATGGACACTATTCAATTCAATTCCAATTTAGTTCTTCTTTCTTATTCTTTCATGTATAGAATTATGTTCAGGTTTTCTTCAATTTAGCTATGAACTAATTTTCTTCTCTAGGGCTATAATGTAGTTAGATTATGGATATACTAAAAAATTGATGTTTATGCCATTATATGTTGAGTATAATGCTTGTGATTGTCTGGCCTTTTACATGATTTAGAATTTGATTTGAGACCAAAAGGTGATAATTGAATTTGCACCACGAAATTATCATAGGATAGAGTTACCGTGAAACTTGTGCAATATTTCATGGATTTCTTATTCTTAATCAATTTTTATAAGTCTAGAGTTTTCATAAAGATATGGAAATTTTGATTATCAAAATATGATTGATAATGCATGAGAAAGATTAATAATTAATTAAGAAAAAATCACTAGCAGGAATAGACATTAATTAATTGAACTAGAAAAATTATATAAGATTATTCTATATTAAACTTGAAATCTTGGAGTGTTAAGTTATAGATTTCTTCTTATATTTATTCTCCCATTTGCTTTTAGTATTATTTTATTTTATTTTATTTTTAAATATATTCTTTTTTGTTTATTCATATAATATTGTGATTGGAATAATTTCGGTATAATTAGTAAACAACAATTCTTGTGGGAACGATACTCTACTCGTTACTTTATTACTTGTTAGCAATATGTACACTTGTGTAGAAAATCCACATATGTTCCAATTTATAGTGTATTTGACTAGCATGGTTAGAACCATTTTTTAGTTCAAAACACTAGCATGTGAGAGCTTTATACTGTAATAACTTTTTGTTTTTTAATGTAACATACGAGAGCTTTATACTATTTAGTAACTAAAAAGTTGGTTTTAACTATACTTGCCAAACACCCTATTAGATTACTCCTTAAAAACTTACAATGTAATACTCGAAAAATTTATAGTGAATTATATATGCAATAATTAATAGTTATTGCGAGCAATTTTAGCATCACAAGGATTTTTGTTAAATCCAAATTTTGTGAAAAATATTCATAAAGTAAATGTCTAATGACGTTAAGATAAAAGTTAGATGATGAACAAGGGAGAAGTAAGCTAGAAAGTAAACTTGTTGAAGAATTTGTTGCAGCAGATTCTACAACAGAATACACAGTAAAGGAATTGTACTATATAAAATTATAGGAGTTATACTGTATACAAAATTTAGATAATCATGGAGGGTTATGGAAGGATGTGGAAGGTTGTAGGAGGGATGCTGACAATATAGGAAAACTTTTACACAGTATAAACTTAGACTGCAAAAGTCAAAGGTCAAACTTTTATTCTTCAAAAGTGTGGAAAATTCTACACAAATTCAAGGATAAAATCTAGCTCCTTTAAGGGGTATTTTGGTAAAATTTTATTTACAATTATTCCACTACTTTGGCCTATAAATACCCATGGGTCAAATTGAAATAAAAAGTTTACTTTCTTTCCTCCACTTTTTCTCCCAGAGAAATCCACACCTTTAAGCTAAGTTTCTCTCAAGATTTTGATGGTCTAAGCTTCCAAAATATTCTTAGAAAGAAGAACAAGTGTTTTGGAGAAGGTTTATGGAGGTTTTTAAGGTAAAACCTATAATTTAACTCGAGAATCTAAAATTTGGTTTAAAGTTATGGATGGATTTTTACAAACATGTTATGTCTTAGTATTGTTATCAAAGAAATTCAAGGAGTCTTTAAGTACTAGGAGAAGAGATTTATACCTTGGAATCCTTTAGGTAAACCCTAGCACTTGAACTTTATTAAAGTTTGTGATTTCATGTGATAAGTGGTGCTATGGAGTTTGAAATATTAAGGAAATTGCATGACCTAGTTAGTTTCGAGTTATGTATTTGAGGATATGTTTAGAAAACTAGAACAATTCTGCATATATGAATAAAGTAAATCTGTTATGAATTCTATTGCAATAAAAAGCAAAACGAAAATTAGAATAGTTTTCTAAAGATGTTTATAAGTTACGTTTAGTAAAGGGCAAGTTATATAATGATGTTATGCACTGTGTATTTGATGATAAACCTAAATGATCATAGTTGAAACATAAACAAGGAAAAGTAAGCTTAATGAGTTAAACTGTTATACAAAAAGTACAACAGATTCAAACATTTGCATTTTTGAGACTCTTAGAGGTTGAATTGATTTTTGATCTTGACATGAGATTTATTGGAAACAAGAGGAGAAATAACTTTCGTGAAGAAATATTCTTCGTATTCTAATTGGATCAAGTAGGAAAAGAAGGTTTTCAATTTTGCCCATTTTAAAAAATGGCCAAAAGTCCCTCAAGATGTTAGATTTTAGAAAAAGTTAGAACACAAAAGTTGAAGATCTTATTGAAACTATTAAGGTTCATGAGATGAGATTTTAGCCAATTCTGTATAGATTTTGGTTTATGAATTTTACAGAATTGAATAGCGAAGTTTTTTGGAAACGGTTTAAAAACAAGCCCAAGATCTTCAAACTAGCTTAACATCCCTAAGAGAGAAATTTTACGCACTATGTTAAGTCTAAATCATACGATGGAACGTTATCTAACAATAGAGTGTCTAAATTTTGAAGTGCGGAAATAGATCAACGAAAAAGATTTAAGCTAATAGTTGAGTTTCATTTGCACAAGACACAAAAGCCAACTAATAGAAGGAAAAGTATTAAGTTAGAAAGTGCTAGAGTAGAATCCATGTAAGTCTTGAAACCTCACTTATGCCACGAGGAAATGATTTTCAAATGTTATGTGTATGTTCAAAGTTTTAAAGTATGTTCTAACCTCACCTATGGTGTGAGAATATGATTTTTAATGCTTGAAGTATGATTTAAGAAAAAAAAATTATTCCTTATTTTCTTATTAATAAGTAAGATTAAGATTAAGATTAAAAAATAAAGTTTAAGTAAGTTAAGTAATGGCTCAAGAAGGCAGGTCATTACAATATAATATAACATGACGTGTAAGTCGTAGTTACATTTTATATTTTTATGGGTTACACTTGTGATGTGCATAGTTACCATGTCATCTTCTGGCAATTTTTTGATTAAAAAATGGTAAAAGAATGAGCTAAAAGGTCTAACCTAAATGAACGATGAGTTGTTTGAAATTAATTACTTCAACACAATGACAAAAGTTGACAGAGTTACACAATCAAAATCTTTTTGCATAAAATAGCTAAAATCAAGAAACCACATGATCTAAAGAACCAAATTAATTTTTTTCTTTTTTTCTTTTCCTTTAAATTGTTAGAGAGATTGTAATATGTCTGTTTAACAAGTTTAAGATCAAAGATCACATTATGATGGTTAAAAAAAAAAACACATTTTTATTATGCTTTATGTCAACATTGAGTGCCATGGCACTCAAAATTGAGGCCCGGCTTTAAACACATAGCGTCGCGGCACTAAAAAGCTGGTGCCACAGTGCCCTCTCGAGTTGGTGCATAATAAAATAATGTGATTCTTGAGTTGTTTCAAACCAGTGCTTTCATTGGTTATATGTTTTCTATAAACCTAAATATATATTAGCAACGAACACATCTTTTAGAGAATTGATTTTGTTACGCAATATTCACCTTAAATCAAACTTTAACAACAAATTATGGTCGTCAAATTACTTGTATAAACTATAGTTATGATATCTAACTATATATTTAGGGTATTTGGCATTGTTGCCTCATGAACTTGTTGTATATTTGTAATTTACTAACTAAACTTTTAATTTTGACAAGTTTCCTCTTGAACATATAAATTTGTAGCAATCACCTCTATTGATAGCAATTTTAAGTTTTTGACTAAAATTGATATTTGGTTTACACATGGCCCATAATACAAAATTGTTATTGCTTATTTGATTTGATGTTGAAGAATGCAATAGGATATAAAAATCTTATTACTATGTTTTACAATTCAAAAATGGGTTCTACAAGGTTACAAGAATATGATTGGATAATTGCTAAGTGAGATTATTGAATTTTTGGAAGTTTTTTATGATTCTATTATTTTAGTTGTCTGGTATTTATTATCCTACTTCCCCATTGGTGTTGCCTTAAATTGCAAAAATGATCACCTTGTTTAACAATTATAAAGAAGACCCATTATTCAAACCCATAGTAGAACCAATGGAAGCAAAGTTTAGAAAATATTGGTTTGAAATTCCTCTTTTTATCATTTTGCTTTTATTTTGTATCCTAGAGCAAAATTATCTGGTCTTGTAACTGCTCTTTCCCACATGGATGCCTATTTGAATTTAGATTATTCTTCACAAATTGCTAGCGCACGTCAAATATTGTTTGAGATTTATGCCATTTATGTGAAGGGGTTTGGCAACTTGAGGACATAACAAATGCAACAGGAGACTAACTGATAAAAAAAAATGAAATTGGGTTCAAAAACATGATGTAGGAAGCTCTAGCTCATCATCAAGTTCAAATTTTGTTCACAAACCATTAGCACCAATGATGACGCAGCACAAGAATCTGAAAGAGTACATTGAAATAGAATTTTTGCTACCGGATGGTTCTAATAACAACAAATTAAATATTTTAATATGGTGGAAGGTACATAGTTCGAGATTTCTAGTGCTTTCACAATTAGTACATTTTATCTTGACTATCCCTATATCGATGGTGTTTTCAAAAGTTGTCTGAGCACAACTGGAAGGATATATAATTGAAGACAGAAGAACTTCGTAGACTTAAAAAATGGTTGAGGCAAACATGTCTACGAGATTGGGCACATACTTCGCTGCGAATGCAACATACAACCAATGACAAAGATGCAACACCCAAAAGTTTAATTAAGAACAATTAGTGTTTAAATGGTCAATTGATATGCCTTGATATAATTTAAACTTAATTTGAGTATTTATGGTAATTTAAATTTATCCCATTTTTAATTATTTCTATATGTTATTTTGAATTTTGAAACAAAACAATTTACAAAATACCCGATACATTCCAATTACAAAACCATGTGCTGGGGATACGGTTTTGCTCTGCAAACCACCCCTCACCCCTCTATGTATCTCTCCCTCTTACTCTCTTTCCCTCACTCTCTCTCAGACACACACACTCTCTCTCTCTTCTCTCTCTCTTACGTTTCTCTCTCTCCCTCCCTCTTTGATTTCAAAATTTTGAGTTCAAGCTTAGAATCTTAGCTGGATTGGGAGCTTAGGAGCGTGATTGGACTTCTACAAAATCGTTTTAAAGCTTTAATTTTAGGTTAGTTTCCTTGTTTTTCAAATTTCAAACTTTTGTTCTAGGTTTTTCAATTTCTTTGAAGTGTTCTCAAGCTTCAAATCTTAGCTGGATTGGGAGCTTAGGAGTGTGATTGGACTTCAACAAAACCGTTTTAAAGCTTTGATTCGAGGTTAGTTTCCTTGTTTGTCAAATTTCAAACTTTTGTTCTAGATTTTTCAATTTCATTAAAGTGTTGTAATCCGAGTTTCTTAAGCTTAGAAAACTCTTAATCTAAGTTGGTAGGACTCAAATCATCTTGAATCTAGGCTTGATTTCATGAAATTTGGATTAGATCAAGTTTTTCTCTTTTTCTCTATTTTTGGATTTCCTTGAAAATTCCTATGTAAATCTTGCTTAAATGTGTTTAAATGTGTTATAGTATGTTTTTCTATCATTTGTGAACGTTATAAATGCTCTAGGACTTGAAAAACAGGTTTAGAATTTATTTTTAGGCTTGGGGAGGCCGAGAATCGAAGTCTCAGACCTCCCATGTTTTTCTAGTTCGGCAGACCGAACTCAATGTTCAGTGGCCAGATTCATAGGTTCGGTAAGTTGAATTCATCTGGTTGGTAGGCCGAACCTGGGCCAGTTTGGTAGGCCGATCCTAGGCCAGTTCGGCAGGCCGATCCTGGCTGGCTGGACCAAGGGTTCCAATAGGCCGACCAGACTTCATGAGAACTCGCTATTTTTGGTTTGTTTTCACCATTTAAAACCTAGGCCAAGATTTTTAACTCATGAGATGATTTTGTGAACCCTAAAGGTATACTAAGATACCATGAAATAGCTTAGGGATGTTGAATACCTTAAGCTAGATATTGATAAACTTAGTTTCTATTTAAGGTTGTCCGTGGTTTCATGGAGCTAACGCATAGCTGATCGGGACTATGGTGTTGAACGTTGGTACGGGATATCGAGGTAGGACTTCTATCCCTTCTCCTTGGTAGCCATGTTTTTAAAGGGTTTGGCCACAAAGCATTTCCTTTCAAATGTTTTCAAAAGAAATAAAGTTTATTACTTATTTTCATTATTGGCTATATAATGAATGATCACAATGAACGTAATAAGAATATCCGATAAATGAGACATGATAATGATACGACACCAGACGTGTCGGTTAATACCATCCGAAATGATAAGATAGGGCATGATGCCATGTACAGAGATCAGGTCGAGGGGAGCATGACCTTGGGGGCAGGTGCTAAAACCCAGCTGGGCCACTTCGATGGTGATTCATATGGCTTTGCCAAAAACATGATAATGAGATTGTCCATGGATGAATAAACGATTAATCGGTATGAATAAATTTAATGAACTTTAGTTAGTTATTTGTTTATTTATTTCTCTTGTTTTGTAGCTTTTGTTTAAAAATGAATTACATGTTTAAATTAAATGTTTTCAAAGATTAGTCCTATTGTGCCTTTCGCTCACATTTTTCTTGTTTTAAAACCCCCCCTTCTAGGTGGAATCTAACTTAAGGAAGACTGAAGAACTGGGAAGACCTATCATTATCTAGAATATTTATTTATAAACAAGGCATGTAATATTTTAATTTATTTCCCTTTTATTTGGACTGTGGTTATATATCTAATATTGTTGATACCGTGTGTGCACACTAATGTGGGTCTGGTGGGGCCCAATAGCGTTTGCTTATTTAATATCTTAATTTACTTGCATGTTTTTATATTTTTACAAATATATTAAAGAGTTTTAATATTCCATATTCTTATAATTAACTTAATAACTTTTAAAATTGTGATTTTTATTAAAAATTTAATTTATTTAACCTAATTAATCTGTCATGTTACCTCATGGGTTTTGGGGCGTGACAAAAGATCTAATGTGCCAATTTGAGAACTTATAATCAATGATGATGTTTCCAAGGTTGGAAATAGTGTAAACAATTAGATTTTTTGAACAACCATGTATTTGTTTTTTTATTTTTGTACAATACTGCACTCTTTTTTTCTTGCAAAGGTTTTATCACAATGGGTTTTTTTACAAGGTTTTTAATGAGGCAGTCATAATTATATGAATCAAATTTAATTTATCCAATTTATCTCATCTTATAATCTTATATCTTAAAATTATCATCTTTTTTATTATTTTTTCATTAAAAAGTATTTTCTTTTATGCTGGATATTGAGAAATTTTTTTCAGCTTTTCTTTCATCTTGGAATTTACTCTGCTTTTGAATTTTCATTTTGTTATTTGCTTTGTGTCTTGTTATGTTGAATTTTTATTTGTTTTGGAGATCCTCGTATATGTAATATTCCTGTTTTAAAGTTGCTTTCTTTTCTTTTATTTTCCATCTGTCAGAACTATGGCTTTGCTTGGATTGCTCAGTATATATATAGTTTGATATGATGTGTAGGGTTTGTGGTTATAGTAGCAGTCACTGTGCAATGTTATTAAACTTATTATTGCTTTAATTTTATTTTTATTTTTATTTTTATTTCCTTGTATAGGAATTATGATTAGGTTTAGACCGGGCTGGACCCAGCCTGAATGCAGGCCCCGCCTTGTATTTGGCCTGTTGGGCTTTGGGCCGGGCCTGGCCCTGCCTGGCCCAGTGAAAAACCAGCCCAGCCCATTTTGTATTATTGCCTGTCCGAGCTGTGCCAAGTGGCTCAAATTTACAGCGGGTCCTTAATTAAAAGTATAAATTTTTTTCGTATATATGTTAACTGAAATTTATATTCAAACTAAAGTTATTTTAAAATTTTCTATTTCGATGAAGAATTAATTAAAGATATTAATCACAATAAATTTAAGTCTAAGTATATAGAAATGATCATTTTGGTTAATGATTAACTATTCATGTGTAAATTTTATGTCAATTTTGGTCAAAAAAACTAAAGTCACTATCAATGAGGGTGATTTGCTATAGATTTGTAAGTTCAGAGGGCAACTTATTAAAATTAAAAATTGAGAGGGTAAACCATACATGTGTGACAAGTTCATGTATTTATTGAGTTGATTCGAGTGTAATTATATTATAAAAATTATTTAACCACGCTTTGACCTAATTTTAATGAATTTTTTAGGTGCATTTTTGGTATTTTTGCTGTGTATTTGTCTGTCCTAATTTTGGCATAAACTTTTGTGTGTGCACTATTTTGTTGGTTTCTTTTTGTTGATTACTGCTTTTAATTGTAGTAGGGATTAGGGTTTAATTTCAAGTTAGCCTATATTGTGGACATATGCAAATATTTATTTATTCGTTTGGCAAAATATGCATCAAGTAAATGAATTTTTGAACAAAACTTTTAAATATCTTCTTTTATAATTTGCCTTTGTATTAAATTTCTCTTCCTAAGATATTTCTTCATGTTTCAATTAATTTAATTTAAACACCCGAAGCAAATTTGTTCTTCTTCTTCTTCTTCTTCTTCTTCTTCTTCTGTTTTTCTTTTTTTTCCTCGTAGTTTTTCTCAATATTGTAGTCATAAATTTCTTACTACGTATACATATAATTAGGGTTTTTTAAAACCTTTATGAAAGAAAACTAATGGATTTTGATCACTCAATCAATCGAATTTAATAGACAAATTTATGGATATATTTATCGGTCAATAGTTGTTGATTTGACTACAAATTAATCCAAAATATCCTTATGAATGTTGAAATTGAGAAAATCACCTAAGTGTATGCCCTTAGGAAGTGATTTAGAAATTAAACCTTAATAAATCCTTTTTTGTTCTTTCACTTGAGGAATCAACTAATGTGGGAGATGTAATATAGAAACCCACCCTTTATTTTTTTCCCACAAATATGAAAGTTT